>OZ010671.1:3814120-4149120 GCA_963932185.1 Troglohyphantes excavatus
CACGATCAAACAAACAGAACAACACGATCAAACAAACCGAAAGAACGTTCAGGTGTTGTTCTCGTCACTTGAACAAATTTGCAATTTACGAGGCAGTGTTCCCGGATCTTTTTTTTTCGGTATAGATCTGAAACTGACCCCAACAGCTTATTATGTAGCTCTAGTGCGACGTGAATTCAACCCACCAGTTCGAGAACTTCAGTAATGGACTACCCACAATGAAAAATGTCAAAAGTGCCATTTTCCTGTTACATTCGTCTTTACGCCATGGAAAGAAAAACGTTATCACCAAATACTATCTTCGACGCATTTTCATAAGAATCTCATTAGGGTTGTCAAAAGCGGCATTCAAGAGAAGAATTCAAAAACATTCTTGCGTCCCCTGAGTATATATTTCATTCTTTGGAATGGAAAAAGAACATTTTTTTTTTTTGCCCCGCCACCACCCCAGAGAAAAAGAACCTCAAATGATGTTTCGAATACCACAAAGCGGAGAAAATAGTTTGGCAGAATGAAAAGACATTCTTCAACGCTCGGACTCCCTTCGCCCTTTCCGTTATTATTGTTGTTGTATTTATTTCTATAAAATATATCTTCTCCTGTAGACAAATGCCCGCGGAGTTTTCGTCGGGCGATATTACAATAAACCGGAGAAAAGACGCGGGGAAATAGTTTCGAAATGTGTCTTCTTCGCTTCGGCTTAATTTTTCAACGGTGTTCAGAATGTTCGGGGAATAGTTTACAAGTGTAAATAAACCCGGGTTGAATCGAATTCGAATGCAGAGAGGAGGAATGTGGTTTCATAAATAATAAAAACCAATCCTTTTTTTTATCTAATATTATCTTTTTAGTTTGAATTTCTTTGTGAATTTTGGCAGTGGCGTAGCCAGAATGAGGCGTACCCAGATTTCAGGGGCGTTAGACATGCGCCAGCAGCCGCTTGAGATACATGACCAAGGATGTTCACTTTTAAAAATAGGTACTCAAAAATGAGTAAAATGTACTCATTTTTGAGTACAATAGAATTATTATGGCTCCGAATACATAAGTTTCATTTAAAAAAAAAAGACATGTACTCAAAAATGAGTACAAATGGTAAAAATGAATAAAATGAGCAAATGTTTGCCTACATAAATTATATTCAATAAATATCGACAATGACAACCAAGACTAACCGGGAATCGAACCCAGATCCTCAGGCACCGCAACCCAGTGCCTTATTCGTTAAGCTACTTGAGCGACTTGAAGATCTCATAAACAGAAGAAATATTAAAAAGGTGTGCCAAAAGAATAAAAATTAAGATAATTGTGTTGTAATTACTCGGTTTAAATTTAAGCAATCGACATCAAATAACGTGGAAAACCATCTTCTGAAGAACTATTTTAAATGTGTCAGGTCGCTTTGTTAAGATGGCTTGAACAGAAGCTGAGATGGGCAATATTAAATCACACGGCTCAATTTTGAGAAAGTACGATTACAAATTTGAGTACGTCACCGCTCATTCACGATGCAAGTGTACTCAAAGAAAACGAGTAGGATCAGGTACTCATTTTTAAGTATTTTTTTTTACAGTGTTGTATTTCCCTTTGTGGTAACATCGTTATTTTTTTTTCGTAAAGTTTCTATTCTTTAGCAACAATATTTCAATTAGCCATTTTTCCCACTTTGAAAATCAATGAAAAAAAAAGGTAACTAAAGTAGAATTGTTCTACTTTTTGCCATTAGAATATAATAAAAGTCTTCTCTTCTATACAATACACAGGAATATTGGTAAAAAATTCGTCTTTTTCTTAGTTTATACGTAGAACTTTTCATGCAGAAAAGTTGCAAATTATTTTGTATACTCAAACAAATCGACTGTTGAACTTGAAAACTATTGAACTGTCAACCAAAAATCTACACTTTAATAAATGTACTTAAATATGAGTAGCTGAACATACTCCTTTTTCTTTTAGTACAATTGCCTCGTAAATGAGGGATGACGTACTGAAATTTAAGTAATCGTACTTTCTCAAAAATGAGCAGTGCGGTTTAACATTGCTAATCTCAGCTTCTGTTTGCACTTCTATCTTCTATCTTCACAAAGCGACCTGACAAACTTAAAATAGTTATTCAGAAGATGGTTTTCAGCATAATTTCCTGTCGATTGCTTAATTGGAAACTGTTATTACCACTCAATTATCTTACTTCCCATTCTTTTGGCACACCTTTTTAATATTTTTTATGTTTATAACTTCTTCACGTCGCTGTGGTAGATTAATGGATAAGTCTCTGGACAACGGTGTCTGAGGATATAGGTTCGATTCCCGGTAAGTCTTGGTTGTAATTGTTGATATTTATTGAAAGTGATTTACGAAGGCTGCCTATGTAGGTAAGCAACTGCTCTTTTTTATTCATTGTACTTATATTTGAGTACATGTCCTTTTAAAAAATGAAACTTATGTATTCGGAGCAATGATAAGCATCACATTTAATCAAAAATGTGTACATTTCACTTATTTTTAAGCATCTATTTTTAACAGCGAGCATGCTGATAGATGTTATGGGTTGTGCTTTTTAGTCGATGGAATTCAATGTCAAATGAAAAAGGTCACAGAGAGAAGTGAACTAATGGCCAACCTGGTCGACGCAGCCCAACTTCCTCCACAGGAAAGTAAGTCACTTATTCCCAAAGTCTTATATCCCTTGAAGTTATGGTGATTTAAGATATTAACGATTTTATGTCGCACAAGTTTCACCACTGTGCTATGACCGATTTAAAAGACATATGCACGTTAAAAAGAATTGTTAAAATGCTAATTTTTGAAGAAACTTTCCTCATAGTAACGAAACAGGCGCCTGCTAAACGTTCTTATTAAATCAAACTGAAGAAATTCATTTTGTCATTTTTTTCACGAAATTTATTTCATCAAAAATGAAGACGATTTACAGTAAATATCGACGACTCGACTCGAGCCACGGGTTTATTGGTCCGAAGACACGCGCGCTACCGACCGTACCAGGAAAACTTTTTTATGTTGTTGCAATATATAAAAGAACTCAAATTGAACTGATACTAAGGAACAGGAATAAATTACAATCGTTAAAAATTTGAAAATTCTTGTTTCGTCAAAAGTCAAGTGATTCAGTGACGAAACAATTGGCAAAATTGGCGAAAGTAGCCTTGACGATCGCTGAATGCTAAAAAATATATAGTGTTATTTCTGGGAGTGAAAAACATTACAAGTGCTTTTTATATCTTTTATGAAACACAACGCTTCAAATCCCCATAAGTCGACAATACCCAAAACTAATTACGTCATGTGTCATCATATAGCCTCATCATAACCTCCCTCATGAAAATTAACCTCCACTCGAGAGGACAACCGGGACGATGATAAATCTTCCAAGAAAGCGGCCCCATTTCCCGCCAAAAAAAAATAGAATTAAAAAACGATAACAAACAAAGAACGAAACGACTTTCCCCGGGAATTTCCGGCCTTATTAAGACCTCTGCCAGATGCCAAGGAATAACTCAGCATCCATAAAAATTCTTTCTTTGAGAGGGGGAGCCCGACGCAAGCGGCACAACAAAAGACAAACGATGAGGACATAAGTGGCCCTAACTGGATTTGTGTCCTGAGGGTCCATTAGGTCTCTCCTGGTCCTTTCCCCAAGAACCGTCCATAAGAAGGTATGACAGAAGCCAGAAGCCTCTTAACGGAGATCTATGGGCGGTTTCTTAACCCGATTTGTTGGAGCTGGAGTTCGGAATGGGAGCCGTCTTCTCTTCAGACTTGATGGAATACCGGTGCTTTTTTTCTACTTTCTAGTGCTGCGCCAATAAACTCCGATAGAACAAACTTTGTAATTGGCTATGGTCTATAAGATAGGATAATGTAATTATTTTTTTGTTGAAGAGGGGTTGTATACTATATTTGTTGAGGACTTAAAGATGACAAAGTCCATCTAAAGGTCTACGTCGCCGAGTGGATAAAGGCATCAGCTGTGTTTGGTTTTGTTAATTAACGACACCCTAGAACTGCACAGTGGGCTATTGGCGACGGTTCGGGACCTATCTCAAAGGAAAGACCCGGGAACGATGCCTCGTATTTTTGAACCATAGTCAGATGACGAGGACAACACCTGAGCTGGCACCCAACGCCTTCAATAGACGTCGGGACTTTGGACCCCGATCAGATATATCGTGCACCAGTCCCGTATACACGCCGTTAATTATTTGGGGATGTTCTGGACGACATTCTAGTATTTTTGTAGCGAAGTTGGCAACCCTTCGATCGCAACACTACTACTTTTTTACTTTTCAAAGTCAAGTCCGTCGCACAGGATCGAACCGGGAACCCTTCGATTTCCAGCTGAGGCCTTTATCCACTGGGATATCCGGCCCCCGGCATAAGCCGGGAAGCAGAGGATCGATCCTGTGCGACGGACTTGACAAGGAAAAGTAAAAAAATAGTGATATTGTGATCGGAGGGCTGCCAGCTTTACTACAAAATACTAGGAATGTCGTCCAGAACATCCGCAATAATTAACGGCGTGTATACGGGACTGGTGCACGATACATCTGATCGGGGTCCAAAGTCCCGACGTCTATTGAAGGCGTTGGGTGCCAGTTCAGGTGTTTCCTCGTTATCTGACCATGGTTCAAAAATACGAGGCATCGTTCCCGGGTCTTTGCTTCAAGATAGTCCTCGAACCGTCGCCAATAGCCCACTGTACAGCTGTAGTGCGACGTTATTTAACAAAACCATCTGAAGGTTGGTAAGCTGAATAGACGTCGCACCAGAGCTACACTGTGAGCTATTAGCAACGGTTTAAAATCTATCGCGAAGGTTTGGTTTGGTTTGGTTTGGTTTGGTTTGGTTTGGTTAATCAACGTCGCACTAGAGCTGCACAGTGGGCTATTGGTGACGGTTCGGGGTCTATCTCGAAGGAAAGACCCGGGAACACTCATTGAGTTAAAATAATAAAAACTGGAGTGAGAACTCCCATTTGAGAAAATGTACTTTTCCTTGGCGCACGGATGAATACTATCAGGAAGAGAAGGTTAAGAAAAATTCTACCTTGGCTTTTGTACAGATAATCATATTGCGTCGGTCTTGAGTATTTGGTTAATTAATTAATTTTTTTATATAAAGACACCAAATATGACAGCTTTGCTACATAATAATTTCTCTGTAGTTTTTAAGGCGGAAGAAGAATTATTTTTTAGCCTATCAGAACCGTAGATTTGTGCATTTCAGTCTTTTTACAGATTAGGTTCTAGTTAGGTTATCCCCGAGAACAAGGCATTCATTTGAGTCATCGCTCATTAAATCGGATTGCAATAGAATATAACACTACATCATAAAACATCGCTATGTAAATCCGAAATCCTTCATTGCACCAACTCAATCGGGAATTATCAAAACTACCATTAATTCTTAATTGTTTTCTTTCTCCAGTACGACATTCACACAGTCCGCATGCGATTCGAATCAGAACACTCCAGCATAAAACATTCCTATTAATACCAATTGGCTCTTCCGTCCAGCCAAAGGGGCACAAGCAGCATAATCTCCAATTGTCATTTATATCAATCTCCACTGCATTATCCAGCATTGAAACGCGCACCAGTGGGGGATTTAAGAGGTCAACACAAAAAAGCCCCCCCCCCCCCTTCCCATTTCCCCCCCCCCCCCAACCATTGAAGACACAAACCCCGCCACTGCATCGAACATCCAATATTCATCTCCCTTTGTTTCCCCTTCCCATAACTGTCCGTCAAACTCCCAACACGCAGAGCGCTCGCATAGCGATACACAAGCGCTCCCCCCCCCCCCCTTCCATGTTTGACCATCACAAGCAGACTTACACTTTAATGCATACTTAGAGAGCAGAGGGAGAGACACACAGTGTTGTGTTTTGCAATCACAGAGGTCCCCTGTCTGCACAATGGGCAGAAGCCGCGGGTCCGTCCGGCTTTAAATCGGACACAACGGCCAGACGCTTGACACGTGGTGGGTGGGTGGGGGAGGGGGAAGGGATCACCTTTTGGTCGCGTAGTGGGCAATGGTCATCTCGCTCTGTCCCTGAATAATTTGGAGAGCTACGCGATATCGTCGTCCTCTCTATATATGTATAATATAATATGACATCGTGTGGAATTTGAATTGGGGAAGGGGGGGTGGGAGTTGATACCTGAGAGTTGTGTGTACAGTGGCGTTGTGTTTCGGACTTGCCTTTGATAGACTTGGGTGGGGGGAGGCCTTTTGTGAGCGTTCTCATGGAACATTCACTTTGGGCTTTGTTGTGAAGGAGGATTATAGGGGGGGGGGGGGGGGGAGCTGCCTGTCATGAATGCCGGAGCAGGGCATCGGTGACTGCATGATTAATAATGATCGGAAAGCGCGCGGTTCGGCGGGAAAGACGAGTGGATCTTGTGCCCGGTCTCTGAAGGTTTATTAAGGAGGTTTAGTTGAGAGATGGAAGTGTGTGGATTTAGTAGCATACATCGGAACCTTCTGGGGAAGACCACCTCTATTAACCAGTAAACCTTCGCTGCTCAATTTTTGACGTGAAACGTCTTTTATTTTGGTCAGTGGGTGGGTCGCTTGCTTGCAAGGCCGTAGCCAGGATTTTTTTTCGGGGGAGGAGAGGGGGTATGGTTGAATGTTTAATTTCCGTTGTTACGACAACACGAATACAAACTTTTCCTTTATAATTTTCGTATGGTATCTAAACAATTTTTTAAACTATTTGATGTAGTTTCTACCTCTATATTTCATATACTGTTCATGCTAAAATATGTCGAATTGTAGTGTTTTGGTTATTTTTTTTTTTTTAATTTTACGTTAAAATATATTTTAAATGCCTATTCTTTGAAATCCATTTTAACCAATAATAAGTGGATAATTAGCAAAAAAAAAGAAGAAAAAAACTATATTTTTGGGGATTCGCAAATTGATTCTATATGTAGAAAATATAAAATGTTTGAACATATTTAATATTTCTATAACGATTTGAGAACAAAAAAATCCACAAAATCTCTTTAAAAATTTAGTTGGGGTACAGTATGGCCGCTTATAGTATTGTTTCAACCGTGACCATAGAAGGGAACTGGTTATAAGCATTTCAAAAGTTACAATTTATAGTTCAGTGGCGAAATATATGAAACATCGAGAGTTCAGCTCACTTCCGTTCAGAACACTCCCAGCCGATGTAGAAAAATATAATATGATTGGCTGTGACGTCACAGTAAATTTTTATAATTCTACACCATCGGTGATATTAGGCACTATAAGTAAATAGTTTTCTTTGATTCAAGAAAGAAAAAAGGACGTGAAGGAAAAGAAGGGGGAAGAGGAGTGTTGAAAAAAAATGTCACACAATTTCGGAGGGGATTTTGTCCGCTCCCCCATCCCCCTGTCTACGGGCCTGCTTGCTTGTTAATCATTTGCACTGCGCGAACATCTTTGACATTGCGTTCTTTCCACGGAACAGTTATTCCTCTTTCTGTTCTTTTACCCACAATTTTTTATGCTCATAGAGGGGAGAAAATCGTAATATGTTTCGGATCTGCAAGAGTACAATTTGAAAAAAAATCGATGTTTTTTAAACACAAGATCACGCCGTTCTCGTTTGTTTTAAAGAACAGGGAACCAAAAGAACAAGTCGTTATGTTGGCGTCTGAGAGGCGACATCGGAGTGCAAAGGGTTAAAGTCACATGTAACGGAAACATGTAACAGTACACTGTTAAAAATGGTTTTTAAAACTAATTAAAATGTACTCATTTTTTATTATTTTCGATGGTTATCATGGCTCCGAATATATAAGTTTAAATTTTTTTAAAAACATGAGCACAAAAATGAGTACATTGAGTATAAACAGTAGATGTTTGCCTACATAGGCTGCCATCATAAATCCCTCTCAATAAATATCGACAATTACAATCAAGACTTATCGGGAATCGAACCCAGGTCTTTAGGGATCGCTGCCCCAATGCCTTATCTACTGTACTACCAATTTTATAAAGAGACGAAATGTTAAAAAGGTGTGGCAAAAGAATGGGAATTAAGATGACTGTCCATTTAATCAATCGACATTAAATAATGTGGAAAACCATCTTCTGTACAACTATTTTAAGTTCGTCAAATCGCTTTGTTAAGATGATTTGAACAAAAGCTGATATTAACAATATTAAACCATACTGCTTATTTTTGAGAGAGTTCAGTTACTTAAATTAGAGTACGTCTTTGCTCATTTACGATGCAATTGAACTCAAATAAAAACGAGTAGGTTTAGGTACTAATTTTTAAGTACCTTTTTTTACAGTGTATACATAAATTCATACTTTTTATTTTAAGGTACGTCGGGAGCCCCCAAATGTATTTTTTACGGTTACCCCCTAAACTTGTAAGTCTGTCCCTGTTCAGCTTAGAGAGATTTAAGTTCTATTAACATAAATTATGGATGAAATCTACATAAACTTTTTTTCGTGTGTCCTCAGAGCAGTGTCGGAAATTCGCATATGTAAAGTTGTTTTCACAGCTTGAGAATAATATTTTTATTTAAATGCTACATATGTTTTTCTTCAAAAATGGAAAGCAAATATACGAAGAGAGCTTTTAAATAATGCCTAAGTAAAAATTTAGAGACTGTTCCCGGGTCTGTCCTTCGAAATAGATCCGGAACCTCCGCCATATTTCGAAGCTCAAATTCAACCAACCAGCAAAATTTTATATCGACGCCTTAGATTTAAATATTTTGTAACAAAGAGTACTTTTGTACAAACAATAACCATTTCCCCTAGAAATACACATTATTTTAACCCTTTGCAGTCGAGGAAATTTTTTTAGTTTTATGTTCTTTTAATGGAACAGTTACAACCCGTTCCCGTTTTTTTTAAAGAGGTATTCTTTAGAGTGTTCTTATAACTTGTAGAGAGGATAATTATAAAAATATAAAAGTTATGGTAGAAGATTAGTATTTATCTCAGTATATCAAACATATATTCAGTGGTTTTATAGGTTTTGCAAAATATATAAAAAAGAAAGAATTTCAAGATTTTCATTCTGAAGAAATTTTTAGATCCACAAAACATACTTGGTGCTTTTAGGTGACAAATGTAATTTCTATGAAAGTTTGTGAGAGGAACACTTTTTAAACTCAAGAATATGTTGTTCTTTTTCATTTTGAAGAACAGAGAAAAAAAATAACATGCCGTTATTTTTGTGACTTAACCCTTTGCACTCCAAGAACACTTTGCGTTTTCCGTTCTTTCTATGGAACAGTTATTAGTCTTTAAGCTCTTTTCCACAGATTTTTTTTATACTCATAAAGGGAAAAAAATCCTTATCTGTTTTGTATTTGCAAAAGAACAAGTTGAAAAAAAGATCGATGTTTTTCAAACACAAGATCATGCTGTTCTCATTTATTTTAAGGAACAGGGAACCAAAAGAACGGGTCGTTATGTTGTCGCCTGAGCGGCGCCAACGGAGTGCAAAGGGTTAATAAAATAAATTGATACCAAACTGATGTTCTACTTTTAAATGGAGTTCGATATAAAGACCAAGCTAATGTACTAATACAATTTCGACAAAACGAAAGACGTTTTAACGAAAGAAAAGCGTTTTTTATATTCAAAAACATGCACTCTGTAAAAAAAAAAAGGTGCTTTAAAATGAGTACATGAACGTACTCGTTTTCCTTTGAGTACAATTGCATCATAAATGAGCGACGGCGTACTCAAATTTAAGTAATAGTACTTTCTCAAAAGTGAGCAGCGTGATTTAATATTGTTAATCTCAACTTCTGTTCAAGCCATCTTAACAAAGCGGCCTGACACACTTCAAATAGTTGTCCAGAAGATGGTTTTACACATTATTGGATGTCGATTGCTTAAATAGAAAGTGAGTTATTACGACTCAATTATCTTACTTCCCATTCTTTTGGAACATCAGTATTAACATTTCTTCTTTTTTTATAACTTCTACTCGTCCCCCTGATAGTGCAACGGATAATGCACCGGACTGCTTTGCCTGAGAATCTGGGTTCGATTCCCGGTAAGTCTTGGTTGTAACTGTCGATATTTGTTAAAAGTGATTTATGAAGACAGTTTATGTAGGCAAACATCCCCTCTTTTTATTCATTTTTAACCATTATATTCATTTTGAAGTGCGCTGTCTTTTTCAAAATTGAAACTTATGTATTCGTAGCCATGATAAGCATTGTGTTCAAAAATGAGTACATTTTACTTATTTTGAATACCTATTTTTTACAGTGCAGTTCTCGTTTAATTAGAAGAACAGGGACCTAGAGAACAAGCCGTTATTTTGAAAACTGATGCTACTCGAGTCCAAAATGTTAAAATCAAAATGCTACAATATTTTTCAACTATACTTATTTAATGTCATTCCGTGTAATAGAATTATGATTTAAGTCCTCTGCAGATAAAACAACTTTACAAATTTGTTAATTTTGCGGTTTTTTTCGATGTACAACAATTTACCGACTAAAAATCCGGATGAAGGTTTAAAAATTCAGTAATTTTCCGAATCAGAATTTCAAGGTATTATTTCGCAGGCTAAAGTTTCTCATTGAGAATAATTTGACTCGTCTTAGATTCTCCGAGTCACATCCTACCATTTCAATTGCTTTTGAGTATCGATATCTGTCTAAAAAGAATCGTAATTGCCTAATGATAAACTTTATATTTTAAACAAGTTTGTCAAATTTTCTAAAATTTTAGAATTTTTCTCAAAAATGGAAATGTGAAATGCCGAATATGCCGTCTTGGAAAATTCTTGGGGGTGGTGACCACCCCCACAAACACCCTTCGCGACGGCCCTGTCTGTGGGTCCCAACTAAAGGGGGGAGGGGGGGGGGAATCGAAATATTTTTGAAAATATACATCTCCTAGAACTACAAATTATTATTTTTAAGTGTACACAGGAAAATTGGGATTCTCTGTTCTTTGTAAATTTCCAGTATTATGTTATAAACCGTCAGGAATCTCAGAGTAAAATCGCATTCTGAAATCTATGAAACTGATAATAAAATATTGCACCCGTCAATTCTACTTTCTTTTAATGTAAAATGTTACATTGGATAAAATAAAGGGTATCTGATCTATTTTCAGAATAAAAATAAAAAGAGCGATACGAGCCGACTGGTCTGCGTCCTGGGTCTGGGGTGATGGGTTGATTCGTACAAAAAGAAAACAAATCGCTCGCTTGTTTTCGAAAAATTCAGATAATAATCAAGGAACCATTATAGAAAACATGGACTATGGTTTTGTTTTAGAATAAATTGGCAACTTACAATGAAGTATTTTAAGATTAACGAAATTATGCGGTCGTGGCTAGAAGAGACAAACCCCAATATGGTTTCAATAGCATGTTTTAGAGAAGGTAGCTGCGAGAATCCATAGTTCATGGATTCTCGCAGCTACCTTCGCACAGGGCCCTGCGTCTGGTAAGAGGCCCCACGTTTGGCCTCTTTACAAAAGCAGGGCCTTGCCCTCGCATCGTAGATGATTTGGAGACTGCTCAGAAACCTTATGTACAAGTGCTGTTTGCACGGACCTATTCAATAATGAGGCCCTGTAAAGGGGAGTGGGCCCGGGCCCGTTGAAGAAGGTTCACCTGTCTACTCATATGCATAAGGGAAATCCAAACAGATAATTTCAATAAAATGTTTAGTAAAATTAAAATATGTTAAAAAATAAAAGAAACAATTATTCCTCTTCCTCCCTTTTCTAATTTTTGGAGTCGAGGGGGCCCCAAATGGACCCAAGACAAGGGGGCCAAGTCGGCAACTGTCCATTTGCCGCCCGTTAAATCCGCCACTGCCGTCAATGTATTATTCACAAATGGCTCTAAGCAAAATGAAAAATGTAAGAAAAATAAAAGCAACTGATTTCCAAAAATAAGTAAAGCAATATCACTATAATTATCACAAATTAAGCATATGTACTTTTTTAAAGAACATAAAAGTATTTGGGTATTTTTACATTGTATTAATCTGTTAAGAAATATAAAAATTTTCTTCATCGTAAAATTATTGTAGTATACTATTTTCAATGGGATTTGGATTATCATCCTTCCCAAAAAAAATTCCGCAATTTGAATTTTTTTTTTATAAGTATAATGTGTCGTGCGGGCCCCTAGGCTGCAGCCTATGCATCCTATGACTAAATCCGGCCCTGCTTCAATGCCAAATTAAAGTTTGTACCTTACAAAGTTGTATATATAATAACAATAGTACTTAAATCATTCATGAGAAGCAAAAAAATAAATGAAATTTATTACAATATTTAATATCAATATTTTTATTTTTAAGCATTAAAATTGGTTTCTCCTTACTTTGTACGTTTCATTTCAATAATAGAGATTAAAATATGTAAGCACATAAGTTTTTTAAAAAATAATTAAAACTTTAATGCAAGTTTACTGTTCTCTTGAATCCATCGCAAATGATACTACTACTACCGCCATCTACGTGCAAACAATTGAACTACAAGATACTGCAACCGATTTTCACACTCTTGAAGAACGGAAATTGGTGTTCACTGATTATTCAAAATTTCACATGTTAATTTTTGTGTGTTAATTTTTATTGTCCGTTTTCAAAGGTACTTTCAAGTGGAGATATTTGTTTACCCACTCTATTGTGTGTGTAAATTTTATTTTAATTCTTTATTACTCGTTTCTAATATTGCAGACAATTTTGAATAAACGTTATTGAAGTTCATTTTCTTGAGATGGTCTTTTCTTATGTGCTCACCTTATTAATTAATTACTTAACCCTTTGCACTCCGTTGGCGCCGCTCAGGCGACAACATAACGACTCGTTCTTTTGGTTCTCTGTTCTTTAAAATAAACGAGAACAGAAATCTTGTGTTTAAAAAACATCGATATTTTTTCAACTCGTTCTTTTCCAGATCCAAAACAGATTATGTTTCTTTTTTCTGTAAGCATAACACATTCTAGGGTAAAGGACATAAGAATGAATAACTGTTCCGTAGAAAGAACGTAAAACGCAAAGAGTTCTTGGAGTAGTGCAAAGGGTTAACCCTTTAGACTAGAGTGAACTTTCAGTCACCAAAATAACGACCTGTTCTTTTGTTCCCTGTTCTTTATATTGATCCAGAACTGCATGTTCTTAAACAAACCAAAAAGATTTTCTGTCCTTAATTCATTCTTTACCTAACTCTATTTAAAAATACGATATTACTTGGTATCAACATATTTTATTAATTATTTTCGACGAGTGTCGCCTGTAAATTAACAAAAAATAACAACGTGTTATTTTTTCTCTGTTCTTCAAAATGAAAAAGAACAACCTATTCTTGAGTTTAAAAAAGTTATTCTCTCAAAAAATTTCATATAAATTGTATTTATCATCTAGAAGCACCAAGTATGTCGAAGTATAAAACTTTCTTTCGATTAAAATTCTGGAAAACCCCTGTGGTTTTTTATTATTATTTTTTGAATATTTGGCAAATCTCATAAAACAATGTACCTTTGGTATACTGGAATTAATATTCATCTTCTTGAATAACTTTTTATTTTTATAATTATCCACCTAAACGTAAAAAGAAGGCTCTAAAGTTTATTGTTTGTCACCCAGTTGCACCAAATACCTATTTTATTTAAAACTTTCTTCAAATTAAATTTCTACACATCCATACTTTTTTTTTAAGAGGCCCCGTGGCCGAGTGGATAAAGGCGTCAGCTGGGAATCAGAGGGTTCGTGGTTCGATCCTGTACGACGGACTTGAGAAAGAAAAGTAAAAAAATAGTGATCTTGTGATCGGAGGGTTGCCAGCTTTGCTACAAAATATTTGAAAAGTCGTCCAGAACATCCACAAAAAATAACGGCGTGTATACGGGACTGGTGCACGATGAACACTGAACTCTAACTGTAACTGCTGGAAGGCTCAAACCTTGTTTCCTCTATGGGCACGTTGAAGCCAATGGAAAGCAGCCAAGCTTGTCCTAATATTTTTTTAAGTGATTTATTTGTGGTTTTTAGTACCATAGCATTGTAAAAATATTAAATGTATATAAATATTATATTTTCTTCTTGTAGAATTCATTTTTATATTGCCTAACAAATTGTTTTTGCTCTTGCTTTTTATCTACGTCGACTTTGACTTGCAAATGACTTTCTATTTTAATAGCAAATTGCATTTAAAATAGGTTTAAAAAGAAATTAGAAAAAACTCAGCCAAAAGCAATACACGTCGGCTTATTTTATCAGGAAATTGCAGTAGCAAAGAAAGTGGGACACACCATGGCTGCCTCTACATCGGCTTCAAGTCAACAAAATGTCTTGCAATATCCAGAAGTTACAGATAGCGATCAGTGACGATAAACCTGACCGGGGTCCAAAGCACTGATCTCTAACTGTAACTTCTGGATAGGGCAAGACATTTTGTTGACTTGAAGCCGATATGGAGGCCGCCATGATGTGTCCCACTTTTCTTGATACCGCAATATTTCGTATATTTTTCATGTTAAAATACGTCGACATATATTACTTTTGGGTAAGTTTTTTTTATTTTCTTTTTAAACCCATTTTAAATGTAATCTGCTATTAAAATAGGAAGTCATTTGCAAGTCAAAGTAGAAGTAGTTAAAAAGCAAGAGCAAAAACTATCTGTTTAGCAATATAAAAATTAATTCTATAAGAAGAAAATATAATATTTATATATATTTAATACTTTTACAATGCGTTGGTAATAAAAAACACCACTAAATCATTTTTAAAAAAATGTTGGGACACAGTATGGCAGCTTTCAATTGGTTTCAACGCGCCCGTAGAGGAAACAAGGTCTGAGCCTTCCAGCAGTTACAGTTAGAGTTCAGTGGTCTAAAGTCCCGACGTCTATTGAAGGTGTTAGGTGCCAGTTCAGGTGTTTCCTCGTAATCTGACCATGGCTCAAAATTACGAGCATTGCCCGGGTCTTTCCTTTGAGATATGCCCCGAACCGTCGTCAATAGCCCACTGTGCAGCTCCAATGCAATGTTAATTAATAAAAAAAATATATTTTTAAAAAAACATTTGACAAATGTCATAAACCACTAAATAAATGTTTTATTTACTGAGATTGATTAATATTCTGTTTCACGTATAACTTTTTATTTTTATAATTATCCACTCAAAACTTTAAGTTTTGGTTTGGTTTGGTTAATGCACTAGAGCTTGGTTTTGGCACTAGAGCTGCACAGTGAGCTATTGGCGACAGTTCGTAGCCTATCTCGAAGGAAAGACCCAGGTACGATGCTACGTATTTTTGAACCATGGTCAGATGACGAGGACAACACCTGAGCTGGCACCCAACGCCTTCAATAGACGTCGGGACTTTGGACCCCGATCAGATTTATCGTGCACCAGTCCCGTATACACGCCGTTAATTTTTGTGGATATTCTGGACGACATTCTAGTATTTTGGTAGCGAAGTTGGCAACCCTCCGATCGCAATATCACTACTTTTTACTATTCTTTAGTCTAGTCCGCGCAAAGGCTCGAACCGGGAACCCCTTGGATTCCCAGCTGACGTCCCAATCCACTCGGCCACGGGGGCCTCCTAAACTTTAAGAGAACACGCCAAATAATACCTCTTTAAAATTAACATGAAAGGGATATAACTGTTCCATAAAAAGAACAAAATATTATTCACGTTCCTCGACTGCAAAGGGTTAAAATACTTCGTCCACAGACACACAGTGACCAATTGAAAAAGAAATTAAGACCCAGAAAACCTCAAAACGCGTAGAAACACCACAACCCCGACATCGAAACTTCGACCCAAAAGCAATAACTTCATTACTCTTGACTTCCTATAAGGTTAATGGGAGACCAAAAAACGGCAGAGCATCTTTAAAAGGCATCGCCTAATTCCCCGTGACACCCCCCCCCAGGCCAAAAGGAAAGAAAACGCCTCGTTTCACGCTTTGTTTCGCATTAATTCGAAGCAGCTGCTTTCTCTCTCTCTCTCTCTCTCTCTCTCTCTCAGTCGGGCAGAGAGAGCAAAACCCAATACTTTTATTCACTTCCCACTTCTCTTTCCGTTAAAACGAAACAGATAACTCGCCTTCTCTGTCGTCCTTTCCCTTTGCTACGCTGCGGCAGATAAGCAGTTGGGATGCCGAGGGTTGCCGGTTTTGGCTGGTTTTTGATATCGCCAGAGGAAGGGAAAAATCGCCAAAATTGAAATATCGTTGTGTTGATTAGCCATTGCAGTGATCCTATTTATTTTCAGTCAACTTGGGTTACTTTACTTCTTGCAGATTTAGGGCAGTCAATAAACGATGTCAAACCTTTTCTCCATATTTTTTAACCCCTTACCCTTATGTCACAAAGTGTCACACTTCACCATACCTCTCCCCCATGTCACAAAGTGTCACACTTCACCATACCTCTCCCCCATGTCACAAAGTGTCACACTTCACCATACCTCTCCCCCCATGTCACAAAGTGTCACACTTCACCATACCTCTCCCCCATGTCACAAAGTGTCACACTTCACCATACCTCTCCCCCATGTCACAAAGTGTCACACTTCACCATACCTCTCCCCCATGTCACAAAGTGTCACACTTCACCATACCTCTCCCCCATGTCACAAAGTGTCACACTTCACCATACCTCTCCCCCATGTCACAAAGTGTCACACTTCACTATACCTCTCTCCCATGTCACAAAGTGTCACACTTCACCATACCTCTACTCCCATGTCACAAAGTGTCACACTTCACCATACCTCTCCCCCCATGTCACAAAGTGTCACACTTCACCATACCTCTCCCCCATGTCACAAAGTGTCACACTTCACCATACCTCTCCCCCATGTCACAAAGTGTCACACTTCACCATACCTCTCCCCCATGTCACAAAGTGTCACACTTCACCATACCTCTCCCCCCATGTCACAAAGTGTCACACTTCACTATACCTCTCTCCCATGTCACAAAGTGTCACACTTCACCATACCTCTACTCCCATGTCACAAAGTGTCACACTTCACCATACCTCTCCCCCCATGTCACAAAGTGTCACACTTCACCATACCTCTCCCCCATGTCACAAAGTGTCACACTTCACTATACCTCTCTCCCATGTCACAAAGTGTCACACTTCACCATACCTCTACTCCCATGTCACAAAGTGTCACACTTCACCATACCTCTCCCCCCATGTCACAAAGTGTCACACTTCACCATACCTCTCCCCCATGACACAAAGTGTCACACTTCACCATACCTCTCCCCCATGTCACAAAGTGTCACACTTCACCATACCTCTACTCCCATGTCACAAAGTGTCACACTTCACCATACCTCTCCCCCCATGTCACAAAGTGTCACACTTCACCATACCTCTCCCCCATGTCACAAAGTGTCACACTTCACCATACCTCTCCCCCATGTCACAAAGTGTCACACTTCACCATACCTCTCCCCCATGTCACAAAGTGTCACACTTCACCATACCTCTCCCCCATGTCACAAAGTGTCACACTTCACTATACCTCTCTCCCATGTCACAAAGTGTCACACTTCACCATACATCTACTCCCATGTCACAAAGTGTCACACTTCACCATACCTCTCCCCCATGTCACAAAGTGTCACACTTCACCATACCTCTCCCCCATGTCACAAAGTGTCACACTTCAC
Organism: Troglohyphantes excavatus; assembly: GCA_963932185.1. Lineage (NCBI taxonomy): Eukaryota > Metazoa > Arthropoda > Arachnida > Araneae > Linyphiidae > Troglohyphantes > Troglohyphantes excavatus. The sequence goes on from OZ010671.1 coordinate 3,831,789, forward strand.
CATACCTCTCCCCCATGTCACAAAGTGTCACACTTCACCATACCTCTCCCCCATGTCACAAAGTGTCACACTTCACCATACCTCTCCCCCATGGCACAAAGTGTCACACTTCACCATACCTCTCCCCCATGTCACAAAGTGTCACACTTCACCATACCTCTCCCCCCATGTCACAAAGTGTCACACTTCACCATACCTCTCCCCCATGTCACAAAGTGTCACACTTCACCATACCTCTCCCCCATGTCACAAAGTGTCACACTTCACTATACCTCTCTCCCATGTCACAAAGTGTCACACTTCACCATACCTCTCCCCCATGTCACAAAGTGTCACACTTCACCATACCTCTCCCCCATGTCACAAAGTGTCACACTTCACCATACCTCTCCCCCATGTCACAAAGTGTCACACTTCACCATACCTCTCCCCCATGTCACAAAGTGTCACACTTCACCATACCTCTCCCCCATGTCACAAAGTGTCACACTTCACCATACCTCTCCCCCATGTCACAAAGTGTCACACTTCACTATACCTCTCTCCCATGTCACAAAGTGTCACACTTCACCATACCTCTACTCCCATGTCACAAAGTGTCACACTTCACCATACCTCTCCCCCCATGTCACAAAGTGTCACACTTCACCATACCTCTCCCCCATGTCACAAAGTGTCACACTTCACCATACCTCTCCACCATGTCACAAAGTGTCACACTTCACCATACCTCTCCCCCATGTCACAAAGTGTCACACTTCACCATACCTCTCCCCCATGTCACAAAGTGTCACACTTCACCATACCTCTCCCCCATGTCACAAAGTGTCACACTTCACCATACCTCTCCCCCCATGTCACAAACTGCCACACTTCACCATACCTCTCACTGACCACGTCATCTGACCAGTGGCGGCAGATTTAATTTGCAGTTGTGGAATATATATTTTTCAAAAAACATTTCGATATTCTCTTACTCGTTTTACTGGGGGTATTTCATACCCCCCCCTCTTCCATAGTTGGGGGGCCCGCACCACATATTCAGTCTGGGCCCATTAACTCTTAATTGGGCTCTGGGCCTATTCTACACAAATGTAATAAACGCGCTTAGCATTTTTTGGAATTATCTGTGATTGGTACATTCAAAACATATCGTTTTTATGTTCTAATCACACACTGTAAAATAAAAGGCGTTTAAAAATGAGTACATGAACGTACTCGGTTATTTTTTAGTATAATTTCATCGTAAATTCGCGATGACGTACTCAAACTTAAGTAATCGTACTTTCGCAAAAATGAGCAGTGTGATTTAATATTGCTCATCATCACAGCTTCTGTTCAAGCCATCTTCACAAAGCGACCTGACACACTTAAAATATTAGTTCATAAGATGGTTTTTAACATTATTTTATATCGATTGCTTAAATGGAAACTGAGTTATTACGACTCAATGATCTTGCTTCCCATTCTTTTGGAACTCTTTTTTAACATTACTTCTGTTCATAACCTCTTCATGTCGCCCTGATAGCCTAATGGGTAAGACTCTGGACAGCGATGTCGGCAGATGTGGGTTCGATTCCTTTTTAAGTCTTGGTCGTAATTGTCGATATTTATTGAAAATGATTTATGAAGGCAGTTTACGAAAGATAGAATCTGGTCTTTTTCTTTTTTTTTTAACCCATTGACACATGTTTAAGTACATTTCTTTTTCATAATTGAAACTTATGTATTCGGAGCCATGATAAGCATCGCATGTATTCAAAAATGAGTACATTTTACTTATTTTTGAATACCTATTTTTAACAGTGCAGAGGCTTCTGCAAAATGCCTCGCGCGTTTATTACGTTCATGTAGATTGGGCCTTATACTCAATTTTCAACTGTGAAGCACATCAAATCGCCAGCTGGGCAGCTTCATCGCCAATCCTGGCATCCCAGCCAGGACACGAGAGAGAGGGGGGGCAGAAGAAGAAATTTATCTCTTCTGTTTTTGCCGCTCTCTCCGCCGTCTAACGATTTTCTCTAATTACGGGAGCGCGCCGCCAATAAACAGGCCGATTCTCGAATTCCCAATTAAGGCGCGGCAATTAGCATTTTAAGTCACCCTTGGCATTACGTCCGACCTGATTAAGCGTTTTCTCCCTCTGCGGTGGATCATTGCAAGGGCGCAACAGATATCAGCCCCAGTAGCCCCCTTTCCCCCTCCCCAGAACGGGCGTGACAGCTTTCGATTTGGAAAAAGGAAGGGGGATGGGAAAATATGGATTTCCCTCCCACCCCCGTCGTATACTTCAATAGTGGTTCGTTTCGGAAGTTTAGATTGAAAAAACCATGTTTGGAAGAGAGCCCTGAGACAATGAATGACACACGTATTATTTTAATCAATAAATATATGTAAAGGATTGCTTTAATAGGGCAGTAGTCATAGTTTTTAGTGGACAGCCGTAATATGTACAGCAATAAGACACAATAAGTTGGATTCAAAATATCTATTTCCTTCAGAGCCAGTGCCGTTACACATAAAATATTTTAGAGGGGTTGAAACAAGAAATTTCCCAACTTAACGATACGAAATTCTCAACTCAACTATTCGAAATTCTCAATTCAACAGTGCTGAAAATTTACAGTTCCAACTTATCGACATTTTTCATCTTTTTTTATATATATTTTAGGGAATATTAAACAGTTCTCTCACGCCATTGATTTGTTGCACCCATATTCCCGTGTCCGTTTTGAGATATAATTTAAATGTAATCTTACAATTTGGATAATTTCTAATCTTCCAACTTTCATTTGTAAATAAAATTCATTTCCTTCAGGCATAAATTTTCCCAACTCGGGGTATTTAGAGGTTGAAATTCCTAACTTTCAGGGTTTCCAGATTCCCCCCCACGGTGCGACGGGCCTGTCCAGAGCCCATACTCTACAGAATCATAGTTACATTAAAAATGAGAGAGTGTGTGCTCTGATAGGGACTTTTCATGCTAAAGACAGGGAATTTTAGGGAATGTCTTCAATCAGATTGAGTCACAGTAGTCAATTAATTGGTCTAAAATGGTTCGATCTATGGACTTTTCATGTGGAGGCATTAAAAAAACCTAAAGTGCTGCTGTGTGAAACGTGTGTTAAAGCATGTCATGCGAGTTGGCAGTTGTTATAACAAAATAAGGACAGGAATTGTAGTCGTCAGCAAAAAGTTATGAGAACTCTATTTTACTAACGAAATAAACATGAATCTGATAGATTAGTTATGTGAGATGCGAAAAAGAGTTTTTAGATTTTTATAGGCAAGAGGGAAGATTATTACAACGCAATTAAATTATAGAAAGGGGTTGATAGTTACTAAAATTTTTAAAATATGGTAATTTAAGAAAAATTATATTTACACATATATAAATGCTTTTTATAAAAATACGGTTTTATTAAATGCACTAAACAACTTAAAATTAGAAAGTGTTAATCAATTAAAAATAAAAACGTGTTTCGGGGTCTCTGAGGTTCAGACGATTTTAGTTTAAGCGCCTTTTGCTTTTAATTTTAGTCAAATAAAAATATAACGACCACTTACATGCTCTAAGCTCAGAAAGGATGGTCGTAATTTAGTAATCAGAGGGTCGTTAAATTCGGTCAGGCACGTTGGTATACAATTGTCATGAGGAGAGGAGGAGGGTTCAATGACCAAACAACGGATTTCTTTAGATACATTATTCCCCCTCCCCTCATCTAGAGGGGGGAATCCACCCTAAATTAACAAACTTCTCGCCCCCGCACCAAAATCCCCCCCCCCCACTTTTTTCAAAAATTGTAATAATTGTTATTTAAGTAAACAGGAATACGATGGCAGATAAATATCGAAACAGCAACAGTTATCATTGTCATTAACTATTTTTAACAGTTGTCAATAACTATTTTTAACAGTTGTCAATAACTATTTTTAACAGTTGTCAATAACTATTTTTAACAGTTGTCAATAACTATTTTTAACAGTTGTCAATATCTATTTTTAACAGTTGTCAATAACTTTTTTTAGCAGTTGTCAATAACTATTTTTAACATTTGTCAATAACTATTAGTAAGTATCAGAAAATTAGTTGAGAATATGGTCTCCATAGCATGTTTTTGGCGATCTTTTCCTTTTGTCGCTGAAATCGAAATGCTAGGTAATGAAACACGATGACGCCATGTTAGGCTTAGTTTGATGTAAAAATGACTTCATCGCCTCTTTAGAAAACTATTTTCCGTGAATAGTTTTCAAAATGCTTCTTTAACATGTTCTGACGTCATTTTTATCTCGAACTAAGCCTAACATGGCGTCATCGTACATACAGTGAAGAGTTAAGTAAAAGCTTTATGATAAGAAAAAAACATTCATTAAAAAAATATTTATTTATATTTTAGAACATCACATTAAGTCACTACTCTCTTCTGGAGATGAGGTAGTTAGCGACATGAAAGCAGACAAATTGGCAGACGCCCGTGAAGACAGACACCACCCCGACGATCAAGAAACTCGTTTCGCTGCTCCCCTGCGAAGCACCCGCGCACCCCTGCAAGGCAAGGAAGATAATATTAATCTTAGTGTGCCTAACATATATTTAATGGTTTATGACATGTGTCAAATGTTTTAAAAAAACAAGGGTTTTGAGGAATTTCAATATGATGTAAGTTTTAAATCACCAACATATATATACTAATTGCTTCTACATAGCGAAATCCAATTAACATTAATCCCAGGACCCCTAGCTAAAACTGAAATAGGACCTGGGGCCCCTTTTCTCATATATGCTGATCCTCGCACTTTCTTGGCATGTGCATACGTTTCAATTTCGTAGAAACATGAAAATGAAGGGAAGAAAAATTCTGAAATCAATTTTATAATTTATTTTAATTTGACACTACTTTTACTAAGAATATGGATAGAAATTTACCCAGCTAATACATAGTATAAATAACACCACAATCACACTGTTAAAAACAAGAATTTAAAAATAACTCAAATGTACTCATTTTTCAGTACGTTCGATGCTTATCATGGTTCCGAATACATTAGTATCAATTTTGAAAAAGACATGTACTCAAAAATGAGTACATTGAAAAAAAAGAGTAGTTGCTAGCCTACATAGGCTGTTCGCAGTCCAGGGCCTATCCGTTGTACTAATAGGGCGACGTGAAGAAGTTATAAACAGAATAAATGTTAAAAAGGTACGTCAAATGAATAGGAAGTAAGGTAATTGAATTGAAGTAACCCAGTTGCCATTTAAGCAATCGATAACAAATAATGTGGAAAACCATCTTCTGAACAACTATCTTTTAAGTGTGTCAGGTCGCTTTGTTAAGATGGCTTGAACAAAATCTAACATTACCAATATTTAATCACACTGATCATTTTTCAGAAATTACAATCACTTAAATTTGAGTAAGTCATTGCCCATTGACGATGCAATTGTACTCAAAGAAAAACGTGTAGGTTCAGGTACTCAATTTTAATTACCTTTTTTTTTACAGTGCAGAAGATTAATTACTATGTCTTTAATTATGTGCTAGCGTAACGAATATAGCTTTTTCAAAAAAGTCGGCAAGAGTGGCCGTACAATGCATTTTATTATTTTTTTCGTCAACCCAGTCTCCTATTTAAATGGGAGTTAGATGACGAACAAGCTAACAAAGAAAACCGTTATTCATGTTCAAAAACATGCAGTTCTCGTCCAATTTGAAAAACAATTACCAAAAGAACGGGTGATTATTTTTTAGATTGAGTATCACCTCTCGACCGCAAATGGTTAAAACAGCAGTAGCTCCGGTATCGAACTCACCTCCTTTCTCCAAGTGAAAGCGAGTGCGGACAGGATGCAATGCAGGACAAACAACAACGTCACCAGGTAAGTCATCTGCGGAATTGAAAGAGAAAAAGCACTTGAAACATGCACATTAGGGTGGAGCGAAAAAAATCAAAATTTGATTAATGTAAAGTAATAGTGCGGAAAAGTTGCCTTTCGTATACATTATTCACCATGTAAAAGGATTTTGATAGCAAATAATATCTAGAGGTTCCCCTCAGGCCTTGAAATTTACCAATAATAGGTAAAAATTGAATAATGTTGTAACGCACTATTAGTCCAGTCAGCAAAGGGTTCAATTCGGAAAAAAAATAGGGGAAAGCTGGAAACAATTTTAATCGCTTCCAAAAAGTGTTCTGTATGATATATTAATTTTGCACCCCTGCACCACGCCGGCGTTGGCCGCCATCTTGGAAAAATGGCGGCCAAATTCAGTTTTTTGTGATTATCTAATTATTTTATAAATTTAGATAAAATATTACAATTACAAAATTATTTCCTAAGTAATTTTACACAAAAATGCAATTTACATTATGTTTCTGCGACTCAACATTTAGACGCTAGAGGCGAATAAAGTGGATACTAAATCACCAAGTGCCATGAAAACTAAAGAAACCGCTTTGACAGGACGTCTTTTGTTCCTTACTTTGTTTAAAAACCTCTCAATACCTCATTCACGCATAATATTTTTTAATTAACTTTTTAGTAATGTATTTCGTATACATAAAACTAAAAAAAAAAAATTCAGCTTCAACACAAGTCATATTTTCTATATTATCATTGTATGCAGATTGTTCTAAGTTTCTTTATGTACACTCCCAAAATTATTTACTTCAAGTCAGTTCCCGTATATATAAAAATTACAACTATGATTTTTTCTGATATTTCTTTACCTTCATATTATAGTTCGGTACAACAAAGTACGCCTCATGTATTTGACTCCAGCACAGCTGGAGTGCTTTTTCTACATGGTAAGTAAGTATGTGTTGTATGGTGATCTTGCGATCTCACCAGCTTTCAAAAGCCATGCGTTAGTCTAAGATCATTAACAGGGTACAATAATAATAAGAGTAGTAAGTTAAATGTAACAATTGAGGTCTATTAGGGAAACAAGCTTTGCAAACTATTCCGTGACTGAGTATTTGCACTATATTTTTCCAATAGCATCAATAGTTATTTGCATTACAACATTAGAAAACCTTTAAAGAATTTATTTTTATTGGGCAAAGATTATTTATTGTCGTTCCACACTGTGGGTTCGGTTTGATTAATTAACGTCGCACTAGTTACACACTATAAGAGTAAACACTGGGTGTAAGCAAACGTTTTTTAAAAAAATTATGTCATCATTTAAAAGCCAGGTGAAAGAAAATACTCTAGTATTTTTGTAAAATTCGAAGACATAATGCTAAATTTAAATGTTTTCTGAGTTTATAATAGTTTTTTTTTAATGTGTGATTCATATCCATTGGTTAAGTAGGATTTGATCAAGGACACTACTAGAAATTTTTTTAACAGAAGCAAGCCATTTTGGCGCTCTTCCTCTTTTTGAACAAAGTAATACTTTTCAAGCAATCAGACAACTAAAAGTAATATAGTACTTATATTCATACTTTGAATGATAAAATTTAGCTCTATGGAAATATTTTAAGTTTTGAATAATAACTCAATATCAATATTGGAATTTAAAATGTTATTTGGATTGTAGAAGGGTGTTCCAAGTCGGAATAGTTACTTGGAAATAAATAGGGAAGATTTATTCTTCAACTCTATGGGAGCAATATGCGAAATCTCTTTCAGAAATGGAAATATAACACTTATTTGCAAAATCCCCTCAGTAAAATTAACTTTATCTTAATGTCAAACAAACATTTTTGTTAAATTATACGTTCATAAGGTATATAGATGTTTTTAATCAAAATAACGAACAAAAGACGTCCTGTCAAAGCGGTTTCTTGAGTTTTCATTCCACTTGGTGATTTAGTATCCACTTTATTCGCCTCTAGCGTCTAAATGGGGAGTCGCAGAAACATAATGTAAATTGCCTTTTTGTGTAAAATTACTTAGGGAATAATTTTGTAATTGAAATATTTTCTCTAAATTTACAAAATAAGGAGATAATCACAAAAAACTGATTTTGGCCGCCATTTTTCCAAGATGGCGGCCAACGCCGGCGTGGTGCAGGGGTGCAAAATTAATATATCATACAGAACACTTTTTGGACGCGATTAAAATTGTTTCCAGCTTTCCCCTATTTTTTTTCCGAATTGAACCCTTTGCTGACTGGACTAATAGTGCGTTACAACATTATTCAATTTTTACCTATTATTGGTAAATTTCAAGGCCTGAGGGGAACCTCTAGATATTATTTGCTATCAAAATCCTTTTACATGGTGAATAATGTATACGAAAGGCAACTTTTCCGCACTATTACTTTACATTAATCAAATTTTGATTTTTTTCGCTCCACCCTAATGCACATCCAGCGTTTCTATGTGTAGTCAAACTATAGAACTATGTGTAGTTCTATGTGTAGTCAAAACTATATCCAACTGCGCGCTGTTAACGCTAAAGACTACTGGGTAACTTTGTCTCAAATCCAGTGTTTAGATTATTTCGGCATGGCATTTGTGCAAAATAGATCAGAGGTACTCGACCTGTGGTACGCGTACCCCTTGAGGGTACGTGGCGGTCCGGTTGGGGGTACGAGAAAATATTAGTAGTAACGGCGGAAAACACCTAAAATAAAAATAATAAATAAAATAAAAAATAAAAACCTGTAAGTGTCATTAATTCAAGTCGTTTGATTAATTTGACAGCTCACTTAAGAACGTTACTGCCCAATAAAACAAAAAAAAATATGTGTAGGTGGATGAGTGAGAAGGGTTATTAGAGATGGGGGTACACTCATAAATAAAAAATAACGTCGGCTTAATTCGCAAACCACGTAACTTCTATGGATGGGAACAGCAGCGTCACGAAAGCTGTTTGGCGACGAAATTCAAGCGGTTCACTTCTAAATGTGGAATTGTTTAAAAATGAGAAAATATCGGAAGACTTGAGCTTAGATTGTTGGTGAGGGATTGGCTTAAAGAGTCACGTGATTTCCTAGTGACGCTGAGCTAACAGAGATCATTAAAACCACCTTTTTCTCTCCTCCGTGACCAAAAGTACTATCCCCTCCCATTTACACTTGTGCAACTTGTGTAAAAAACCACTTTTCGAGATTTTGTTTCTACAGGCGCACACTTACTGAAATATTTCCTCCAAATTCACTTTTCTATACTCAAAGGACTTAGAAACGCGTCAAAAGAAAACAAGCAAAAAAAATCTGAATTTCTATCCTGAAGGAATACTGTTGTGTTAGTAGTAACTTTGAATAGCTCATTCAAAACTATGACATAGACGACCGTTTTTATTTTGAGGTCAGAGACATCATACTTATGGCTTTGGGGTGGTCACATCAAATAGCAGATGCGATTACACGCCCATGGGGATGGTTTTGTCGTGAGGAAAAGTATACGGCTACAGAGCGATAGGTTACGAGTTCAACGCCAGATCAGTGATCACCGCCTCATTGATGATTTCCGGACCATTGGATAAACACAACCTTCAATTTTAAATAAAGGCATTAAAGACGCCAAATATGCCGGCTTTGATACATATACTCATTTCTTGTTTGTTCAGTCAAACAGGGGATGAATTAATTTTAGCCAATCACATCGATATACACAGGGACCGACTTACAAGCTTAGGGGCCCAGGGCAAAAGAACATTAGGGGGCCACTTGACGTAACTCAAAATAAATCTGTTAAATTTATTAAAATGTACTTTATGTCTATAGTCACACAATGCGAAATGACGTAATCGTTCATCTTTAATGCAAATTTAAATACCGAAAAAAATGAATTTTTTTAAAACTGCTAAATTTTTTCTTTTGATAATTTGACTTAAGGTTAATGGTCGGTACTTCAACAGAGTTTCTTCGTTCGTTTCTGTTCCTTTTAGCTTTTTTTTAGTTGAGCCAGATTCGCAGGTTCTACCCATTTTATAGTTAGAAAATCCCTCATGATTACAATATCAGAAAATTTGGTATAGAAAAAGTAACCGTAAACAACTATGGATACTTTTTTTCCTGTACCAAATGTGCAATTAGTAAATACAGTTTATTTATGGTCTTGGTCATGAATTGAATTTTGCAATTGATCCAAAGGGAATTTCTTTGACAAGCGCAATGAAAAAGGCGACATACATCATGAATGTGCTGAAAAAGTTCAATTGATTTCTGAATGAAATAGTAGAAGTTTTACAAAATAATTAACAATTGATTTAAAAAAATTGATTAAAACAATTTTATAAACTAAATTTAAATGATTTTTTTTAAAAAAATCGTTAGTAAATTTATTTTTAACTATGCCCACATATTTACCATTAAATCATTTTTAGGGGCCCCTTAAAATGGGGGCCCTGGGCAAGTGCCCCGAATGCCCTGCCGTAAATCAGTCTCTGGATATACAGTGTTCCATAAAGAACTCCCCCCCCCCCCCGTTCCCCCCTGATTTAAAAATGAAATAACCCCGAAATGGAAACAGATAGAAGAGTGAAGGGAATTGTTTTGGAAAACAGTGCCTTTCAATGAGCACCAGAAAAAGTAGTCGCAGGGTTAAGATCGCTAAGATCGCGTGAGTATGGAGGCCAATCCATGCATAGAGCACCACCTGTCGACCACATGTGTAACCAATTTTGAAACTGCTGGATCAGATTTTTAAGGTTTTGAAAATAAACATGCCACTTGTTCCATTCTTCTATCTATCTCAGAGTTAGATTCAGTCACGGAGTCACGGAGTAAAGAAAAAGGTGGAGATGATTTGGCGAGTTTTCACTCGAAGTAAGATAGCTTACCTTAAATTAGGTACTAGCAAATCAAGCTGGCAGTGCGTTTCAACGCAAGCGCGGATCCAGGTGGGGGGTAAAGGGGATATTACCCCCCCCCCCCTAACATTTAAGATTTTATTTTCAAAAGTCACCTTAGTACCACACTTGCCAAGTACTAGTACAAAGTAGTGCTTAGGCGGAATAGCGCCAAATACTTCGCCAGTACCTACTTTTTAAGCGATTGCTTACTTCACATTGCAAACCGGTTTGAGACTTGATCGCATCTCCAACTTCTTCTTTCCTCCGTGGATTCAGTATAGCTCAGTTTTAAAATTAGACACCCTGTATTTGTGCGATTGGGCATTTTTACAGTTAACAGCCTATCGCTTTAGGGTCTAGTTAATTTTCTCCCGAGTACTATAAACGTACCGCACAGAGAGTGATTCTCCTCCTGATGAAGTAGTCGAAACAGCCGAGTGTGGCGAAGACCACAGCAATCGATCCCGACACGACCAGCAGTATATTAACGGTGTACAGCACCGAAAAGTTCAGCCAATAGTTGGCGGAGGACAAGCTCACAATCAGATACACCCCTGTCACCAGCAACACCGCGCCGCTCAACTGCGAACACACACGAGAACAAAAAGAACACTTTTAAAAGGAATAGCCCAAGTGCAAAAGTAGTTACATCCAAAAATTCGAACAATGATATTCGATACCAATAAGGAGTAAAAAAAAATTTACTTAAAAATGAGCACTTGAATGTATTCATTTGTTTTTACCTTTTTTTATTTATTTAATTTTTAAGTTTTTCTACATTTGCTGCCGAAAAGGAGTAAAGTGGTTTACAACGCTTATTCCTCGCTCCAGTGCTTATCCAGTGCTTCAGATATATTATATTTTAGCTCAGTGGCTCCATGCGAAAGGACTATTTTTTTACCGTGTAGGCTCAAAAGGGTGTAATGCGGTCTCCAGCCACTATAGTAACTCATTGATTTTTGAGCTTAGTGTCGAGTAATGAATATTTACATCCATCATTCCAAATTAACGCGCCTAATTTGGAATGATGGATGTGATGGAGTATTGCACATGGGTATCAAAAATATAGTAAGGCTGCATATGTTTTACAGGGTGCAGAAATCAAAAATAGTGAGATAGTAAGTGATCTGGGTGTATTAATAAATGAGGATTTTAAAATGAGTCATCAATGTACAGTGGCTAGCTAAACAGCTAATAGAATGTTGGGGTAATCAAAAAAAGTGTTTCATCAATATCTAAGGATCATCTTGACATTGTACAGAGGTTTAGTAAGGCCACATCTTGAGTATGCTGTACAGTTCTTGGTCACCATATCTTAAAAAAGACATTGAATTGTTAGAGAAAATTCAGCACAGGGCTACTAAAATGGTTCAAGGGTTTTCAGGCATGAATTATGAAGATAGATTAAGAAATTTGAATATGTATACTCTGGAAGAGAGAAGGGTTAGGGGAGATTTGATTCAACTATTCAAATTTATCAAACAAGGAGATGTGGAGGGTTTAGATTTTAATATGAGTGATAGAACGAGAGGTCATGGGTTTAAGTTAAACAAATCCCATTTTAATCGGGAAGGGAGAAAACACTATTTCTATAATTAATAAAGTAATAGACAAATGGAACAACTTTCCAGTGAATATTGTTAATTGTAAAGGAGTAACGGATATTAAGAATAGGTTAGATATGCATTGGGGGATAGTTAAGAGGTACTAGATGGACCAACCTTGTTGGGCCTTGAGCCTGTTGTTGGTCGTCAATATTTGTATTTGTATTTATATTTAATTTCATAAAAAAAATATGCTAAAAATTGTCCAAAAAAAAAACGTGCTAACGTCGAAGTTAAAGACATAAAATTTCTTGTTAAAAGCTGTTTAAATATAAAAAAAAATACAACGTGAAATGTTCCGGGTTAAGAACTAAAATTCGAAACCCGAATCTACCTTACCCAAATCAGTACGCAAACGATTCGAAGAGTTTTTCTCATGGCACAGTGCCCCATTTCTTCACTGTGCTGAACCAAGATATTCTTGTTTTCTGCAAAAGAAGACAAATGGTAAATGTCAGCAGAAATATTACGCTGGAATACTCTATTACATTCAACCGACTTGAATATTGAAAATGTAGTATAACACTTTAAATTATTCCATCAACTTTTAATCATTCCTAGGTATTATATTCAATATTGAAGACGGTTTTACTTTTTACGAAATATATTTTAAAATTAACCGATGCATGTTTAAATTATGCGGTTCTAAAAGTAAACTATTTAATAACTAACTAATCAAAAGTGTTTAAAAATAGTTCAATTTAAAAAAAAAAAGGGAAACACATTAACCGAAGTCCGCTTGATGGACATAAAAGTTATTACTTTTGAAATCGAAACGATATTTTTATTTAATTTAACATACCTTTTCTAAACATGTTTATATAGAACTTGTTTATTAATACGATACCAAAACCAGATAAGCAAACGCGATTTTTTTTCTGGTCTGCAGCTATTAACTCACAAACCAGAAAGATTTAAATTATGACCTAACTTTTCATTCAAACCTTAAAAATTAAGAAAGTTTAAAAAAATATATATTAGATTTTCTAATTGTATTTAAAAAGACAATATTCTAATTTCAATCCCAATTTGCCCAGTGAATGCTACTAACTTTTTGTCCAATGAAATGATTCCAACCCAATCCTGCAATCAACAAGTCGGTAAAAGTTTGCAAAAGGCTATGGCATCAGCATGTGAGTTTAGGGGATGGGCGTATTTGTAAACAAACCGGCTTCTCGGAAAAGCTGAAGGCAGAAACGTCGTTCGCGGGTCAGCGTTTAACATGGGTTTAGCATGTTTGTTCGCGATCGACCAATGCGTTATTCGTTAATACTTCATTTAAGGATTACCTGAAACTAATTATACTGATTAAAATTATAACTTAAAAATAAAGTTATATATTTATTACTGTTTTTGTTTATTTTAAGGACATTTTAGTTATTTCTTGGGGTTTTCTGCTTATTTTAAATGTTAAGAAAAATGTGTATACAAGTTCAACGAAATTTTTTTAAATCAAAATTACTTAGTTTTAATTGTATATTTATATAATTAAAGTGTTTATACAATTAAAAAATAAATATTATCTGTTTTATTCGGCGTAAAATTCAAATTAAAAAAATACTTATATGTTAATAATATCCACATATTTAAATATAAATTAACAAATATTTTTCATTGTTTTGTTTTCTCTAAGAATGATTAAAACATTACCATAATTAGTATTTATATTAAAATATCAGGCAGATAATTGTAATTAATAATTTCTTTTAAAGACATCAAATTATTAAATGCATATATATTATAAAAGATCGTCATGGGAATTGTATTACAGCGGTTCAAGGGATGTTTGTGCACAAACGAAAATTATTTTGCTTCATAATTGAAGGTGAAGCAAAAACAATCACCATACAAATTTCAAGGCGCGAACTTGAAGGTTTTATGCAGCAAAACTCCAGTTTTAAATGCTATTAAAATCTAAAAATAACTGCATTTAATGAAGATTTTTGTTAAAAATTCCTTATACAACATGAAATAAAGCCTTTAAAACACCTTTTATTATAAAGTATTGAAATTATTAAAGGGAAATGCAGAATTTTTAAAGATTTAATTCATGAAAAAATTAAAAACTATAAAAAAAAGTGCAGTTTTTTCAAATTCCTTTATAAAACCTTCAATTTCACAAATTAATTATGTTTTATGCTAGTTTTATTTGCCGGGTAACAACATAAATATATATAGTTCTTTTATAGATGATTTGACAAATTTGTTTAAGAAAATCAGCATAAAGCCTTCATCAAAGTTGGAAAATTGAAGGTTTTTTGTAGGTTTTATAAAGGAATTCGGAACAAAAATCTTCAAAGCTACATTTTTTAAAGATTAGCCTGTTTAAAACCTTTAATTTCACAACTTCGATGAATTTTTATGCTAATTTTTGTTTTTGCTGTATTTTATTTTAAATACAGGAATTTTCTAACTTTGCATGTCATTTTTTTTTATTAGTTTCATGAAGACGCCAAATTTCAAAAAATTTGGGAGAAATTACTATATTATAAAGTGTCAAACATGCATTTTTCAAAACTAAATCCAAGCAATATATAGCCGTCTTAAAATAATACACGGATAATGTTGCGAACCTCAATATTATCAATTTACTCAAATGTAATGTACAATTAAAATAAAAAATATCAATCTAAAAACATCCTAATGTAGACTAAAATTTTTCGAATAAATCTTCTAATTTTTTCTTTTTCCACTGAAATTTTGCACCCTCCTTAGTCCATCACTCCATGAGACAACTTATTGTGTCATTTGGGCCTACTTACAAGAAAACATATTTGCAGAATCGAAGTCATTTTTTAATACATTTATGTGTAATATTTTTTGTGCTTAAAGTTTTTATGCATATATTTATTGGATTAGTATACAAGCAATTCAATATAAGTAATACGATTTATATATTTATACTATTAAATAATGATTTACAACTTCAGAAATCCAACAAAGTCGCCGATGGATTTCAAAAAATGTTTAAATATAGTTGTAACAACATTATTGTTAGGTTCAATTATTTGTGTTTAATGAACCTATGATGGCATCTCATAAACAAAACTTGACACAAAAACTTATAAGTTATTGCTACAAATATAAAATAATAGTGCACAATTAATGTATCATTAGTTTACGTTTCATTATCGTCTATTTTCAGTATTTTTTTTGTTCGAATATAAAAAATAAAATTATTGGAAATTTTTGTTTTTATAATCCTTATGTTACTAAAACTATAATTGGACTTGTATTTGTGCCTAATCGTGTGCTTTTATTTTGAGTTTAAAACAAAATACCGCCTTTTAACGCGACGCAAGCATAGCGAAAGGCAACGGAATTCTGTTTGTTTTGCCTTTAGATTTTCCTCGTTGCTCTGCGCGGCAGCCTGTGACGTTGCAGTGCCCATCACCTATTATGAACATGACGTTTCAAGAACTTTGTTTATATTTTATTTTATCAAACATCGAACCCGTATAATTGATAAGAATGTCAATAACATTGATTTATTCTTTTTTTTTAATTCCATTTTAAATAAATTTTTAATTGTATCTGAGTTCCGACATGTTTCACAGAAAAGTGGGATAAATATTCATAAAATATTCCCTCGAGCTCTTTTATTTTCCCTTTTTTGCGAAGTTTTATGTTTAGTGTGCGCCTATTTCTGGCTCTTTCTATCGGCGAACTTTGAACGATATTGGAAAAGTAAATAAAGACATTGCGCAAGAAATAGCGATGCTTGCCTTGGAACATAGTAAGTATTTGTTTGCAGCAAGCTGATCATGCTTGCAACTTTTAACAATCCTTTCCAGCTATTACTATGTTAACTTTCTGTTAAAGTTTTTTTTTTTTTTTAACCTTTCATTCAGATCTAAATACCTCATTTGGTGGCCAAAATTCGTCAAGAGCTTAAAGAGGTAACTTCATATAACTTTTTCAAAAAATATTGTTTTTATTATTTTATTAGTATTTTAGGTATATACAATTGTATTTTTTTAGGCAATTAATATGGTTTATGCAGTTTAGAAACGACCTTGTTTTTTCAGTTTTATAAAAAATGTCTTATTTTAATAAAGAAATTCGTGGTTTTACTTAAATATAAAGGGCACTCGACCAATGCATATAAAACATACCAACATGGTTAAAATGTATTAAACGGTAACCCAGATTTCTCCCCATGTCTGATGAACCTTTTTGGCAACCCTGCAAGGGTAAAAACAAGAAGTTTTTTTATTAGCAACAAACCAGTTTTATTTTCGCAGGTTACTTATCGTAGCAAATTCAGAAAAGTCGACAAGGGTTACCATTCAATGCATTGAAACCTAAGACACTGTTGCTAAGAATGATTTTAATTCTTACCCTGTGTGATACTTATGTAGTGTATATTTTCAGTTTATTTGTATATGCATAATTTTTGTAAATTTGTTTTCAATGCTATTTTTAGCATAAATTTGTTTTAAAAAGTTTACATTAAACATTATTAAAATAGCTTCTCATTCATTGAGATTTGCCTTGTTTTCATCAAGTAAATACTTTTAATACTTTAAGAATTACAACTATGGCACTATAAAATATCAACACCTGTTCACAACTATGGCACTATATAATATCAACACCTGTTCACTGGCTTTCTTATACATAAAGTACTGCTAACTCCACCCGCTGTGTACTTTCCTAATTTCATAGACTGTCACAATATGAATATAGATGCATCTACATTTCTTTAGTTTCTAAATAAACTAAAGTTTTATGTACTTATTAGCATTACCCTTCAAACACAAAATGTCAGGTATCTTGAATATGCTTAGAAATATTAATTGACTGAGCCTTAGTGAAGTCCGGTTTTAACTCCAGCTTTCGGCATTTTGTGTGTTCGTACGTTTGTTTGTTACACAGTTGCAACCAAACGCGTTCTTTTATTGTCTTCAAATTTAGTGTGAATATTCTTTAAAGTCATTAAAATTGATGTATATGTTTATTTCTTTTTAGATTTTTGTTTGGTCATGAGGTATACTATTCAAAGAACTCCTAGTTAAGCCACAATATCTTACTCAACAAGATTAATATAATTTTCCAAAATCTATAAATAGCTGTTTTGTTTGTTGGGTCTTGTGAACAAAAATATGCATAATCTTTATGTCTGTGAATAAACTTGTTAGTTCGAGAATCAATTATGCAGCTGTAGGTTTGGCCAACCAATTATAAACTGATAAAATCGATCTACTGTCACTTTTGGTTGCAGTCTGATCACTGGAGATGATTTTTTTACTCCACTCATTTAACATTGTGTTGTTGTTTTTTCACTTTACCGGCTCCAACTTGTTAAATACAACTTCTCAATTAAGCCATAATTGTGCATTAGAATAGGATTTGACACTTAGCATTAAGTCGTTCAATATGCATAATCTTTTATAATTGTGTCTTATTTATGTCTGTGAATAAACATATCTTGAGCATATACATATTAGCTTGAGCATATATACATATCAGCTTGTGTAGCTGTAGGTTTGGCCAAACAATTAAAAACTTATAAAATCTATCTGTATATCTGTACTGACAGTTTGGGTTGCAGTCTGATCATTGGAGGCGATTTGTTGTTGTTTTTTACACTTTATCGGCTCAGGTCAGATTTACGGTAAGGTTGCGCTTGTCGCGATTTTTTCCACATTTGGCGATACATTTTTTTAAATGGCAACCCCCTCTGACCGGAAAAGGAATTGCAGCAACCCTATTGGACAACAGTTGTTCTCTTTAGATCTCGCTCGTGCAAAATGTCGACTTTTGGCGAGATTTTAAAAAAGTTGCAAAGGGTGACCGTACAGTAAATTTTTACCATCGGCTCCATCGTGTTAAATACGAATTTTCAATTACGCCATGCATTTGAATAGGATTTATAACTTAGTATAAAGCCATACAAAATCACCCCACAATCATTTGGGATAGTGTGGAGTACATCAATTTTAATGTGGGTTTTAATACAATTTTTTTTAACCTATTAGGAAGGAACCCTGCAATCTAACACTTTATGCATTTTACTTATACAGTTTCTTACTTTCTTCTTATGTAACTTATATCAAGGGTTTATGTTTAGCTGCAAGATGGACCCACCCCCGTTGGACCTTTGGAGTGTTGAAGACCTGGACTCCAGCTTATCAGGGCTCGGGGATTCAGAGACCGCCACCTTTGACATGACGTGAGTGGCTGTCTCAGGATAGATGGTTATTAAATTTTATGCGGAAATTGGTTTTTAAAAATATTTTTAACGAATTAAGTTATGTATAAATATAGTTAGTCATTTTAAAAATAGTAATAGAAATCCCAATTAAACAATTAGTAAATAAATATAATTATTGATTTTTAAAATATTTCTTAGATGAAAAAATATTTCATTTTTGAAATATAGTGAAAGATGCATTTAGTACTTCTTAAAAATTAAATAATTTTTTCAGTTTACAACAAAGACTCGCATACTAGTTTTACATTTGAAGAATAATTTTTGGTAAATAAAAAATATCATTTAAAATATATTGTTATTACAATAATAAATAACATTATCCTCTAAATTTTTATATATAATTTTCTTACACGGTGATAAAAGAATGCTGTATTTCATCTCATGATTTGTCGACACAAGATCGTCCAGTAATGAACAACAACATTGCAACGTTAGTGTCCTAGCACACTCAACGAGCATTCGTAATTTTATGTTAGTATTTAAAAAAACGGTTTAATCCTTTGGTATATACTATTTTTGATGATTTTAGTTAAAATTCGGAAGATAACGAGCATTTTTCTTTTGAATAAAAGAAGTTCAAAACTTATCACAATGTAAACAAACAGTTGTCCTTCAATTCGTTGACCTTCACTTTGAATTACTTCACCTCCCGCAATAAAGTAATGAGTTTGTTGGTGTGACGTCATCGAAGGTTTGATCACTGAGCTACATAATAACTGCAGTGTAGACTATACATGAGCTTTTTTCACCTTCTCTTTTTAAACAAAGTGGCAAAAAGGCTGTTTTGCCTTTGATAATTAACTACTTTTTTTTTATTTAGGGAGAATTTATGTTCAAAATCACGTTATTTATATTCAATAATTCTAATGCAACAAAAAACATTAGTATGCAATGTTCAAAGAGGATGGTTTACTGCCTTGGTTTCCGAAAGCATGCCACAAAAAAAATTCAAACTGGTACCATTATTTTCTATTCATAGTTTTTTTTAAAAGCTATTTATTCAAATATTGTTACATGTTATATTGATTTACATGACAATAAAAATTATTGTTTCCGTTATTAATTGTAATTTAAATTTTCTGTTTCAACTTTTTAAGTATTGATTTGTTACTAGGAACTCCTATGCTTATTGTGTCCTATCTTATAGCGAGCAAAGCGAGAATTGGTTTGTGAAGAAAACCAAGGAGGATTGCTATGCAATACTCCACGGGCTAGGCAAGGGGGGAGGGGGGTACCTCTAGTAAATTATTAAATGATAATGCTATTCTGTTTATTATTTTTTTCTAATTATTTTCTGTTTTTTTCCAGTGATGCATTGAATGCCATTCATGTGATCAAACTGCACAAAGAAGGTGACAACAGGTACCTATGCTCTCTATGCATGTCAATTCTCTATTTGAAATATTGTTTTAACTATCTTAGTGCTACTTATTACCCCAAACAAAAATATTGTTATAAAGTGGACTAGTAATAGCAATAGTTGGAATTATAATGGAATTTTGGTAAAGGTTTCACTAGTGTTGGTATATAAGTCCACAAACACAGTTCCAAAATAAAAGTGTTTGAAGTTAAAAACTTGTCTTTGGCTTTAATTTAAGTGGAATAACACACAACTCATTATCGGGCAACATATTGAACTTAAAACCACACCACTTGCCCAAATGTTGTCTAGTAATAGAAAATAGTGTTACCAGTTCATTTTCAGATATTTGTAAATCAAATTCTGATTACTAAACTTTTTTTTTGTTTATGTAAACTTTAATTTTTAACTTCAAATTTTATTCTTTGTCCCATGTTAAAGTGCACATGACCTTTGGCTGCAGCATCTTTCTTCTAAAACTACCACCTGTTTTATGAGCAAAGAAAAGGCCAAATCAGCGCAGGACTTGAGCAGCTGGAATGTCTCTCCTACAACCTCCCGTCCGACTGCCAAGATCGCCAAGAAACCGTGCCGTCAGCGCCAAGAAGAACCACACAAGGAAGAGGAGAGGTAACAAATAGGATTTGAGTTCCTTTTTGTGGTATATCGATGTATTGGTGCATAG
Organism: Troglohyphantes excavatus; assembly: GCA_963932185.1. NCBI lineage: Eukaryota > Metazoa > Arthropoda > Arachnida > Araneae > Linyphiidae > Troglohyphantes > Troglohyphantes excavatus. The sequence continues at coordinate 3,852,405 of OZ010671.1, forward strand.
ATGTGTTAATGCCTTACCAAACCTCTATACAATGAGAAAATTGTATCCTTAGATTTTGATAAAACATTTTTTTTTCCTGATGTAACCCAACATTTTATTCTTATTTTTTTGCTAGCTTCTGTACATTGATGACCCTTTTTACAATCAATTAATATTATAGAATGCTATCCACATTAACTTAAGTGTTTAGTTTTGCTAGATTTTTTTCACCCTGTATCCATTATGGAGATAGATTAAGAAAATTGTACTTTGGAATAGAGAAAGATTACAACAGTTTTATTCAACAATTCAATTCATTAAACAGGAAAGATGTTGAGGGTTTCGATTTTAATACGAGTGATATAACAAGAGGTCCACGGCTTTAAATTAAACAAATCACATTTTAATCAGGAAGGAAGAAAGAATTATTTTTATATTAGGGTAATAGACAATTGGAACAATTCCCTAGTGAATATTGTTAATTCTATAGGAGTAATTGATTTTAAAAATGAAATTATATTCAATGGGGACTAGTTAGGGGATACTAGACTGCACCAAACTTGTTCGGCTTTCAGCCTGTTATTGGTCAATATTTGTATTTATAATAACCCTTAAGATTACTCATGTATTTATATTAACCTTGTTCTTTCTTCTCCAGCCCAGCAGAGCCCTCAGATGCCCTCCAAGCTCCAACCCTGTGCAGGTCGCTGTCTCGGTGCAGCCTCCAGCCTGGCTTCACAGTGTGCGACCAGCATCCCACGGCCCGGGGAAAGGAGTTCCAGTACGTGCTGGCTGCACCCACTGCTCTGGGGTTGAAGATCGGAGAGGACACACTCACCTACCTCAACCAAGGTATTGGAAATAAGATATTTCTTTTGAGAAAGCTACATGCTTCTACATAATTGATTTTGATAGTTCTTTTTGACTTGAATACATCATTAAAATCGGTACAGGTACATAGTTGCAGGGTTTCACAAACTAAACATTTTTTAAATCCCCATATAAAATCCCCCTATAAAGATAAATGACCTACTATAGTGTTGAGGAAGGTGGGAGGCGTCAACTAGGCTGATTATTAACCCATCCTCCTTCTGACCTTTGCCCCCCACACGGGGGGGAGGGGGAATGTCGAATCTGCAATTTACAATCTTTTTATATGTGTGATTATTTTTTAATGCTTCAGTATTTTCTAATTTGTGATTATTTTTAATGCTTCAGTATTTTCTAATTTGTGATTATTTTTTAATGCTTCAGTATTTTCCAGGGTGGCAACATAACCTGGAAATCAGGAATTTTTTTAATTCTGGAAATGTCAGGGAATTTTTCATAATTTCACAAAAAATCAGGGAATTTTTTTAATTTGGATCATTAAAATGGCAATTATCGTCTATTATGCCCTTTATTCTGGGTAGTTTAGTTGTCAATATTTCCTTTTAGTACTGTAAAGGAATTTTTTTTTTAAATATGGGTATGCGCATATTCATATTTTCAGTTTTATTTTTGTAAAAACGTTAACCACTGCTGGAGGGAGAAGCAAAAAGCAAAGTGTGTTGGACTTTAGATTGTAAGCAAAATGTGAGGGGACTAATGAATATCCGATTTATTGAAGATTGGAATAGGAAATAGGAAACATATAAAACATTTAAAATTATCTCCAAAAGAAATAATTGGGAAAACTTGTTTTTTTTTTCATTATGTGCTTCTAGAGAATTTGTTTAATTACTATTATGCCTGTCGCAATTCTATAATTTATAATGCAATATATTTATTGTATTATTGTAGTGTGGATACTACGGATGTAACATTTCTTAACGAAATTGTAAAATCAGGGAAATTTTTGTGACAGCATCATGGAAATCAGGGAAATATCAGGGAACTTTTTTTCAAGAATTTTGTTGCCATCCTGTTTTTTATTTGTGATTATTTTTTAATGCTTCATAATTTTTCAGAAACTATTTATGGACTTTTCATATAATTAAATTTTTAATATTTCAATTGAGTCGCCCAAAACACTAGACCTTCACATTTTTAAATCACATTTTTTCATGTTACATTTATTTTTACACCTACCTGGAATGGAGGAAAGTCTGTTGTTTTACACTCTAAACAACATATTCTACTTAATTCCAGGTGTAGAAATAAAATTTTATATATATTTTTTTTTAAATGTGAAAGTCTAGTTTTTCAAACTATACAAGAGATGTTTTCGAATTGGGTGACTAGATTACATTATTAATAAAAAGTTATTAATTTTCAAAAGATAACTCGATTTAGTTTGAATCACTTTTTTCAAGATTTGAATTAGATGAATATTGTTAAAATATTGCATTAAATTGCTATATTTTTTTGTTGTTGTCTCCACTAGGACAAGCTTATGAAATTCGACTCAAGAAGCTTCAGGGTGTGTCTGAAATGAGAGGTAAACTCCTAAAAGTAAGTCACTGGATTGGTTACTTTTTGCAGGAATGTAAGTTAAATTAGTGGTTCTCAAACTTTTATAAGTTACAATATCTCCCTTTGCCCCTTCCTTCCAAAACTGTGATCACCGCCAATGTTTAAAAATATTTTTAAACAGATGCAGGTTAGTTACAAATATGATAAGAATAAACTCTCTGTCACTCTAATAGCTTCGTTAAAAAAATTAATTAATTGGGACAAACTATGTTCCATTTTATTCCAAACACAATTTGTTAATTTGGTGCTGTAAAAATGTACCTGCTTTTTATTCTTCAATTTTTACCTATCCAGCATTTGTAGCAGTCAATTTAAGTAAATGGATCGCATTTTTTTCTCGGATATTTCTTCTATTATTCTGGATAAAAACATCTTAAAATTCATGTATGTAGATTTTTCCTAATCCAATGGCAGTTTTTAAATAATTTTGAATTGCTACTCACCTAGGCATCAGGAAAAAGTTGAGTAGTTAGTATAAACTATGTAAAAGTATTGTAAACAAAATACTAACATTTATAATTTTTGTGACACCCAAAACGTGCGTACCACTACTTAGTGACTTCCAGGCTGCAGATCAACACTACCTTCAAAGAATCACTTGTGTGACACCACATCGAATCAACCCCACTACTTCAACCACTGACCACGTTATAACACTTAACGGGCATCTCAATCATTCGTTCCTCTATCCGACTCACTGAGAGGGGAGTACTGTGGGGATCACTTCATGTATACCCGATACTCCCACTTGGGCTGAGTGATCACTGTAGCCTGACTGGTAGACTATCAGCGTATCATGCAGAAAGTTCTCGGTTGTGGATTATTGCAAAACCTGCATAAGTGATAGAAACTTGAAAGAGTTTTTGGTTTCCAGTTTTTAATACTTATACAAGGTGCGGCAAGCTAACTTCCTTATTCGTATTGCAATAAAACAAAAAGTAGTAAAGATATCTTTTTATTTATTTTTTTTATACAAAAGTTACCCATTTAAAGTTGTGGTTTACATAGTTTTAAAAATCATATCGGGTAAGTGACGCCCGCCATTATTGATACACTGAGTGAACCGAAGTCTGCTGTTTCTCACCACTCTCTCCAGCATATTGATTGATTTGTTGGCCGTTTCTCCCTGAATGTTTCTTTTCGGATTTTCCAAGGGTTTGTGGGGGATCAGTATAGACACGGGATTTTAAATACCCCCACAAAAAGAAATCGCATGGGGCCAAATCTGGATAATAAAATCTGGACCACTCCAAATCGCCTCTCAGTGAGATGAGGAAAAGAAATGGAGACGTGTGTCTCCTCTTCTTTTTTCCTGCACAGAACCAGTTCTCCTGAACGTTGTCATCCACAAAAGAATAGATTTCCGTTCCGGGACAGGTCCCAAAGGTGCAATATTGAAGTGATTTTGGAATGCGCGCTGGGTTGAAACCACCGAATAGGCCTCTACGGCAAATGCACACTGTTCGTTACTCCCACGCATGATGGCGACTGAACCACATGGTCACACAACTTTATGATCCCCTCATTCGAACGAGACCACGCCTACCTGTCTGGGGCTCCTGTAAGCTTCCGAGCCCTCACTTCAAAAAAGGAAGTTAGCTTACCGCACCCTGTATAAAAACAAATGATTTTGACCATCTACAGGCCCTAGGCCCAGCAAGGTTGGTCCTGCCTATCTAACACATCCTCCTGATTCCCCAATGCAAATCCTATTGTTTTTTAAAACTACCCACTCCTGAAAAATTAACAACATAAACTGTTCCATTTGTCTTTTATAATTTGAATAGCTGAAAAAGGTCCCCTAATCCTTTTTTCCTCGCATGAATACCTATTTAAAGTTCTAAGCTTATTCCCATAATTCATTTCTACAGTACAATAAACCATTTCCATGGGCCTGTGATGGTTGATATTTACTTTTACTTAATTTGTTTTCCAGAGCATTTTACATGTGGGTTTCCAGGAACGTAGGCTTCAGTTCAGAGAAAGAATGGAAATCATTTCCTGGCAAAACCAAAGGCCCACAGAACGCATCCTGGATATTGGTATACATTTAAACCACTCTAATGCATTTAAAGAATTTTTTCATTTTTTGTTCTCCTGTGTAAAATGAAGTACAAAAGTTTGTTTTAAACCCAAAATTAATGTTATTTGTTCATTGTTGTGATATAGTCTTTGAGTTATTTAAGGTTCCTGGTTCGATCCTAGGCGATGGACTTGAAAAAGAAAAGTAAAATAAATAAGTGATCTCGAGATCGGAGGGTTGCCAGCTCCGGCACAAAATACTAGAAAAGTCGTCCAGAACATCCGGGGGGGGGGGGGGGGGTGGAAATGAACGGCGTGGACTGGTGCACGATAAATCTGAACGGGGTCCAGCTCTATTGGGTGCCAGCTCAAGTGTTGTCCTCTGACCATGGTTCAAAAACAACGGGGCATCGCGTCTTTCCTTCGAGGCAGGGTAGATAGCCAAGAGCCCACTGTGCAATTCTAGTGCGACAGTAATTCAACCAACCGAACGCCGATAACCTGTCATCGTCGTCTTAGAATGAAAACCTCGTAACTTCGAACCCTAAATTTAGCCCGCCGCAGAGAAATCCGCTTTTGTTTTTAAACAATTCTACGTTAAGAAGGGAATGGCTTGGATTTCGTCGCAAAAGCAGCTCTTTCTACGGCCGCTAGATTTGTGGTTCAAAGATACGAAGGTTTCCTTCTAAGCCGAACATTGGACAATACATTGATATACCAGAAGGGCGTCCAGAACATCCACAGAAAATAACGGCGTGTGTATACGGGACTGGTGCACGATAAACCTGATCGGGGTCCAAAGTCTACTGAAGGCGTTGGGTGCCAGCTCAAGTGCTGTCCTCGTCAATTAACCAAACCAAACCAAACCCCACGGACGCCTGTGCAACAATTAAAACTAATTGAATTGTTGCATATTCTTAACTTAATACATTGTTGTAAAATTCTCTTAACGCACGGCATTGTTGTACCCCTTACAGTGTTGATATCATTGTTTTGCTATAACAATGTGCCGTATGTAACAGTAGCAGCACAGTTAATTTAGCACACAGCTATTAGCAATTGCTGCTAGTGTTTTGCTCGCACGCGAAAGGGGCGCAAAGCGGCAGGTCCGCGAGGCACTGCCCTATCCAGGTCGCACGCAAACGCGGGCGACGTGGACTCGGCTCGAGTGCCCGCGACATTACAAAAGTAAACTGCTTTGACTACTAAATATTTCCCATAAAATTATAAACAAGACTCTCACCAATTATACTTTGTAGTCAATTTTTAAGGGTACCTGTAAAATTTTAGATTTTAGAAAATTTTCTTTTGAATAGCAAACCCAACTAAAGTAAGCAAAATTTAACAAAAGATTTTTTTTTAATGTAGGATACAGGATTTTTTCCCCTCTGTTTAGTAAACGCTGAAAAGTCCAATAATTTTTTTTTATATATTTGTGCATCCAGGTACTTAATATCAAAATAATTTTATTGACTTCGTGTAAATAAAAATTTAGCCACAGATGAAAACTACACATATTTCTCATTCCCTTGCATTTTTTTTGTGTGTGGAAATATCATATGCCCCTTTCCTGCAATTAATTACAGACAACTCTCGTTATCTCAAACTCAAAGGGAAGTGTATAAAAATTCGAGATATCGAAAATTCGAGTTATCGAAAATCCTATAAAAAAGCTGTTTTAGTAAAAATAAATACTAGTATACTTCCACGACTTTATTTAACATATCTATCCAAAATAGTTTGGTGAGTATTTCTATTTTTTTTCGAAATCAATTATATTTTCCAAATGCACGATATCTTGAAATGTCTTTGAGGTTTTCATTTCCGGCCTCGATTCAATGAATGCTTTGCATAGTTTTTATAGAAGATAGAGCCTCTTATTAAAATACAAATGCAACGTTAAAATACGCAATAAAAGTCCGTAATAATCTGGACATGTTTCGGGAGATACATCACCCGTCATCAGCGGAAAATGCAAAGTCTGTGTGTCTGCACACAGACTTTGCATTTTCCGCTGATGAAGGGTGATGTATCTCCCGAAACATGTCCGGATTATTACGGACTTTTATTGCATATTTTTACGTTGCAGTTGTATTTTAATATTCTTAACGCAATGTTCTATAAGACGAGTTTTTATCTTATAGAGCCTCTTACAAAGTTATCTTTGGAGGAGGTTAGCATTCTTCATTATCATTCTTCTTCTGAGATCGATCTCTCATCAAATGCTGCTATAGAGTGCATTGCCTAAACAAAAATGAGAAGGGGTCGAGTGTTGTCTTCATATTTTAAGTGAGTTGCTTTCTGGACGGTCGGTAATGTTCCAAGAAAGTGACTCGCACTTTACCGAAAACGCCAGCTGGCTTGAGGGACGATAAATCATTAATCTTCCTTGTTGGACTGATTCGGTGTTAAAGAGGAGGGGATACAGCTCAGGGAATCCAGTCTGGCGACATTCAAACAAAAGGGTGAGGCACAGGTAGGAATCCATTGTACGTATACCCTTTCAATTATGCACAATAAAAAAGAGAACTGATAAAGAAGAAGGTGGCAATTACATATATGCTAAAGGTTCTTCAAAATCCGTAGTTTTGAGAGGAAAACAAAATTTTGAGTTGTGAGGAAACTTCGAGTTATCGAAAATAACGACGAAAAACTTCGAATTTAAAGAGATAAAATTACATTAAATAAGTAATGAAAGTGCAGGGAAATCGATTTTTTTCGAGATATCGAAAAATTCGAGTTATTGAGAGTCTACTGTATTTCATTTATGTTTCATGATTGTCTATATATAAAAAGAGTTTATATGTCTGTTTCAGATCTCTCCCTGTCCTATGGCATCTTTGATGTGATCCCAGACGCAAAGAACATCAATGCCTGTGAGTTTATGTGGGATCCTACAAGGGAAGCATCAGTCTTTTTTAAGGTAATAACTTTAATGACAATTGTTAATGGTCCATAGTGGTGTGGTTGGTAAATAACCAAGCTCATAATCGGAGGATGAGTTCAACCCTCATCTTGAGAGCACAGCAAACTCAAAATAAGATGGTTGTGAATTTTATCCTTGTTGTCCACCCAACATCTATGGAGTGGTGTATGTTAAATCTGTTATGGCTCGAATGTCCTCACATTGTTTGTTTGAGGATGGGATTGCATCTCAAGTGCTGTCCTCATCATCTGACTAGAGTTCAAATTTAAGCATTAAGAGACAGTGTTCCCTGGGCCTTTCCTTCAAAAAAGATCTGGAACCATTGATAATAACCCATTTTTAGCTCTAGTGCAACGTTAATTCTGCCAGTCAGCATTTGTGAATCTTTACTTGTTTGCAATATGTTTATCTGTTATGCAAACTCTTTAATTGTTATGATTAGACTTTGTTCCTAGTGATATGTGTAGACGGTTGTAGTAGACCTACTACTATTGTCTAAATAAATTGTGCTACTGCTTCTAACTTAATCAATAAATCTAGTAGTTAATGAAATACATAAAGCTAAGAGCTAGAAAATGGTTTTCTAAATACTGCTTTCCAACAGATAAAATTTAAATTTTTGAATCTTAATGATCGATCCCTATAAAAAATGCTTACTTTTAGGCATATTTTTATAATTGAAACTCTATTACTTTGCCTATTTTTATTTTTGAAATGTAATAAAAACTTAACCTGCATGTGGGGTTAAGTAAAATTCAGTCCATAAATCCCCAGCTGAAAATGATTACACCATTTATTATTAATACAATTTATTTTAATTTATTTTGAAAATTTTATTATTATTCCAAAGCTATTGAATTAATGACAAACATTTCATTTATGTAACTTTCTAAAAATAAAATGTTACTAAGCAACTATTTCAATACGCTTTTCATATACCTATCCTCTGCATACCCAGGTGAACTGCATCAGCACAGAATTCACGAGTAAGCGAAGAGGCGGAGAGAAAGGCGTGCCCTTTCGCATCCTTGTAGAGACCTACAGCCACTGGGAGAATCCTGCACGCAAATTGGACGCTGCCTCATGCCTCATCAAAGTGTTCAAGGTGAGTCTTGCCTTAAACCCGTAACACTGAGTGTGGCACCCTCCCTCGATACCTGCTCGAGGAGCTTCAATGCTCGGCAGCCGCTTAAGCCGACCCCACCCCCTCCTCGACACCTGCTACTTTCCTCTCTTAATGTGGCTCTTCTTATAAAAACATATATTTTTAACTAACTGTTACCTGTGGTTTCACACTCATTAAAAAATATTACACTATTAGTTTGTTCTCCCCGTTTATTCCTTCTCTTTTATTTTCTTGAAGGAAAAATAACTGGTCTATTGTTCAGACATCTCCGGGTACATCTTCGAATGTTAGCTTTTCCATGAGTTTTCCTGTTGAAGTGTAATGAGAGAGTTTCACGTGACGTATTAACATGGTAACTTACCAGTAGTTTCGATTTCTTCCCTACAGCGGACAACTTTGCTTTTGTTTGTTTAGTCGCTACGCTTGCAATTATGGGAAAGTTTGTTTATAATATTTGTTTTTTCCAAATAAGTAATATTTTTATTACATATATGAATAAATTTAAGTAAAGAAATACTTATATTATATTTGTATATAATTAGAATTGCAACAAAATATGGAAAAATACTTTTATTTCAAAACAAGAATACTTGATAAATGATGAGTACAATCTATCATAGTCAGATATTTCTAGACATTTAAATGTCACAACTTATAAATGCTTAGTCAAAATAATTTTAATCCAAACCACAATCTCAGTGTATGTAGTAAATATTTCTATATTAAGCTATTATTTAAAGACTAAAACTTAAAATTATAGTACATTAGCTAAAGCTCCATGCTAACCCTACGGAACTTCTTCGGCGTCGCGGAGCTTTCTCCATATTCTGTTAGAACAGCGGTCTTCTTCTTCCCGGCGTGAAACTCCCCCATTGCCAGAAATAAGTATTTCGCCAAAGAAATTTTTGTTCGCCAACTTTCAATATTGTTTAACGCAATAAATATATGTTAATTTATTTTAAAGTATTTCATTGTTGAAAAGTTCTTATGATTTTATAACAATGTAGATACTATTTTTTTAAAAAATTGGCGATTAAAAAAAGTAGCTTCTAAATCCATTATAAATGATAAACTAAATGGAATTTTAACCCTCAAGTGCACAATTAAAAGCCGAATAGTAGAACCTCGATTATCCGGCCTAATTCGGACTGGAGGTATGTCGGTTATTCGAAAATTCCGGATAATAGAGAATTGTCAATTAATAGAAAAATTAATAATCAATGTTTTTTTTTAATTAATTACAGGACTTACTCTTAGGGTGTGGTTAATTTAAACCCATGACTTCTCGTTTTATCACTCATATTAAAATCCAAACCGTCGACATCCCCTGTTTGATAAATTTGAACAGTTGAATCAAATCTCCCCTAACCCTTCTCTCTTCCAGAGTATACATATTCAAATGTCTTAATCTATCTTCATATTCCATGCCTGAAAAAAATTGGACCATTTTAGTAGCCTTGTGTTGGACTTTCTCGAACAAGTCAATGTCTTTTTAAATATACGGTTACCAACACTATACAGCATACTCAAGATGAGTCCTTACCAAACCTCTATACAATGGCATGATTTTATCATTTAATAAAACACTTTTCTGATGTACCCTAACATTCTATTAGCTTTTTTGCTTGCCACTTTACATTGATGACCCATTTTAAAATCCTCATTTACTAATACCCCCAGATCACTGACTGTTATTATTTTGGATTTTTGCCTCCTGTGAAACGTAGACAGCCTTTCTAATTGTGATACCCATGTGCAAAATCTAACATGGTTGGTTAACAAAGAGTTCCGGATACAAGAGCGACGTATAACCGAGGTTCTACTGTAAATATAAATTTTTAGACGTGTCCGAGCAGTGGAAGATAGGGTTTTGTATGCCACAGACACACACAGATTATTTCTTTTATTATTATAGATGACATGTATACAAGTGAATTATTACTATTATTTTTCAAAAACAGTGTGTTACTGTTTTGGCTTACGCATACAACAACAAAAAAGCTGATTAAGGTGTACGTATACACTTGAACATTTTTTTTTAATTATGAATTTAAAAATCTAGTTTTTTAATGTAGGAAAACACCTTAAAAATAGTGATGAATCATTTTAAAAAACACAGAATAAAATAAAATACTAATTACCTAATTAGCATTTTATATGTTAATTAGCATGTTTTTTCAAAAGTTTCAATTAATCTAGAAGCATAATTTTTATTGGAAATTACTCGCAGTATCTTTCTTAATGTTATGACCCTCCATAAAGTTTATAGCATTTAAAGATTTTTTAAAATAATTTTTTACCTTGACAGTCCCTAAAAAAACACTTTTTTATTCAAATTTTCAACTTTAAAATTCTCTTAAAAATTATTTTTTGAACGAATCGTTATGATGGAGGGTCATAACATCTTACAACTAATATAAATTTAAAAGAAAAAATAATTTTCTAAAAATATTTAAGCAAACTTGAGTTATCATGTTCCGAATGAAGGGACATATGTTATAAATACAGTTCTTCAGAAATTGAGTGTAAAGTTTACAAAACAGATTGCCATTGTAAGCGCGGCCATAGAACAACTCTTTGTAAATAAAAAAGTTTTTGGAATATTTATTCAATCTTGGTATCATCTGAAAGATACTGAATTGGGGAATACTATAGAACCAAAAAAATAATTTGGAATTTTTGGCCGATTTTCATTTTTTATAGTGTGTATGTACACCTTAATTTATTGTTGCTGAAATGAAGTGGGTGGTAAAACATAATGAACTGACCTCAAATAAAATTGCCTAGGAACAACTGTGAAAATATGACCTTCTGAAGGGTAGCGTATTGATCATTAAATTTTTTTACTTATTTAGGTATCGTGCATCCACAGGCATATCAATTAACTAAAAAAAATTATTGACAAAAGTAGTTAATACATGTATTTTTGATTATTATAACACACACATAATTTTTTTATTTTTTTTTTGCATATCTGGTATCCGATTAAAGTTGCAGTCTTTTAAATTTTATATCCATTTAATTAAACTAACACTTAGTTCTTTATTGCAGTCAAAGGGAGCCGATAGGAAACATAAGACCGACAAAGAGAAACTAGAAAAGCTTCCACAAGTAGAACAGGTACATACTCAATTATTATACTTTGATAAGTCCTATGTTATCAAAATTCATATAACCGTTTATTACATTTATGTTATTATATTTCAGAGTGACCTTCAGCCCTCTTACCAGTTCACAGTTTTCACTCCAGTATGTGCTCTATTTTATTTATATGTATCAGAAAATATGCTTTAAGAGCTGAGTGTTGGAATTATATATGCCCACTTTTGATTAAATCAAATAAACTCTTGACACTGCAAGAACTTATTTGATGCTTGCATTCTTTTTACAGAACAGTTATCTCTGGTTCTGTTTATTTTTAAGAGCAGGGAACAAAAGATTATTTGTTATTTTGTTAGCTGAAAGATAACAGTACGTGCAAAGGATTAGCTCTTTGTGTTTTTTGTTCTTTCTACAGAACAGTTATTCATCCTTATGTTCTTTTCCCTAGAGTTTTTTATGCTTATAGAAAAAAAGAAACTTAATCTGTTTTGGATCTGTATAAAAACGAGTTAAAAAAAATATCGATGTTTTTTAAGACTAGATCATGCTATTCTCATTTATTTTAAAGAACAGGGAACCAAAAGAACGAGTCGTTATGTTGTCGCCTGAGTGGTGCAAAGGGTTAAGGTGTGTAATTCATTATATGGATGACTTACTGCACTGATGTGTTACAAGCCTTTTCATGAATTTGAGGTTAACGGCTCATTTGAATCCTCAAATTGTGATTATTGCCTAATTATGGCGGTTAAGAAATATTCAAGACTAAAATTTCGTCTACGCAGATTATTCAAATGAAATAAAAGAAATTAATAACTTAAAAATTTATAAATAACTTAGAAATTAATGGAACTTATGTATTATTCCCTTAATTTATTGGGGGGAAATTTGATTAGTCAACATCATCGTAAACTATCATCATAATTTTTTTTTAGGAAAATGCTTAATCTTCATTTGAAAATCGAGAATGTTTATAGAGCTCACATATTTTTTTTACAATAATAAAAATACCCCTTTTTCCTCAGTGCTCTGTGACGGTGGAAAATATTCCATTTCAAGACTTTTCAGGAAACCAGTCCCCCTCCAATACTGAAGTGTAAGCTATTTAAAATTTCTTATCTTTTAGAATTTATGATTTTGTACTTGGTTTCCTGATTTAAGAATTTTTCTAATGTAAGAATGCACAATCTTATAACAGTTACATCGCAGTTATCAACTTTTTGTATGTTCCTTGGAAAATATAAATTTCTAAAAAACATACAAAAACTGTCCTACTTTTGGCACCTCCATCAAATTGTAATTCAGATTGGCAACACATGCGGAAATTAAAGAATTATCATGGAAGTTTTTAATTCTGGAAATATCAGGGAAAATTTCAAAATTGCCCAAAAAATCAGACATTTTTTCAGTTGGATCACTTAAACAGACATTATTATTGTCTATTCTGCGTAGTTTGGTTTTGCAATATTTCCTTTTAGTTTTGAAAAAGAAAAAAACATTGACCGGGTTGCATGGGCAGTTTCTTTGTTTATAGAAGTGTGGAAATCTGGAGGGAGAAACAAAAGCAAAGCACGATTCACTTTGAATTGTAAACAACTCTTTCACGAGTAATGAATATTCAAATTATTCATATTGATGAATTATTAAATATAATTTTGTCTTGTATCCCTAAATATATTTTTAAAAAAACTTAATATAGGTATTGCTGATAATTATTCATTTACAATGCAATATATTGTATTAACATAGTGTGGATACTTTGTTTCTTTACAAAGCATGTATGCGGGAGTTTCACGTGACGTATCAACATGGTAACTTACCGTAGTTTCGATTTCTTCCCTACAGCAGACAATTTTGCTTTTGTTTGCTTAGTTGCTACACTTGCAATTATGGGAAAGTTTGTTAATAATATTTGTTTTTCCAAATAAGTAATATTTTTAGTTTATATGTGAATAAATTTAAATGCAGAAATACTTATATTATATATGTATATAATTAGAAATACAACGAAATACGGAAAAATACTTTTATTTAAACACACAAAATGCTTCATAAACGATGAGTACAATCTATCTCAGTATATGTAGTAAATATTTTTATATTGAGATATTATTTAATGACAAAAACTTAAAATTATAGTACAGGAACTGAAGTTCCATGCTAATCCTACAGAACTTCTTCGGCATCGTGGATTTTTCTCCTTTTTCCGTTGGAATAGCGGTCTTCTTCTCGGCGTGAAACTCCCCCATTGCAACATTTCTTAATGTAACTGTAAAATCAGGGAAATTTTTGTGACAACATCAGGGAACTTTTTTTTCAGGATTTTGTTACCATCCGGTAATTATTTATTAATTTTTCCAGGACTACTTCCACCCCCTCTGTCACTTCAAGTCCTTTGTATCTGTCGGAAGTGAAGAAAGAATGCATTGAAGGTGTAAGACATCACTACAGTCTTCCTATTCTTCTGTCTTGTATCTGATATGCTGCTATTGTTTCACTAATACCAGTGTTCACTCTAGAAATAAAAAGGAACAGGGCGCTGTTGGCAATAAAAGGGCTCCCCGTTTTTTGAAAAGGCGCTTCTTGCTTTTAAAAGGAAATTTTAAAAAAAAAATCGGGTGGGCGTGGCCACCTGTTGACAAATCGGACAAGTGTACGCAGGAATGGGTATTGGCTACAGTTAAGGCTATTGGGGACATTTCGGGGCTTATCTAGAAGAAAAGACCCGTACAAAACTGATGGAGATACTACTCTTTATGGAGATACTACTTAAAATTGGAAATTTAAAAATTAATGTTTTTGCTAAAAACCAAATCGATAAGTAGCCATAAACCCCTTACAAAAGTGATGAAAAGGAGAAATCCAAAATTTGGTAATAAAATACCTAATCTGGTAACCTCCACCCAAACCATCTACCCTTTAAAAAACAGAAAAAAAACTTAATATTTCATATGCAGCAGAAACAACCAATAGAATTTGTGGAATGCTCCATGCTCGAAATTACTGCAGAAACGTCGCGATTTTGCGACACACAGTTAAAAAAGGTTTTTTTTCTGTCATAACTCACTTAATTCCAATTTACACACAAAAAAAATTAAAGACATCTTGGGAAGCAAGGGCGCTTGTGGTTAACTGAAAAAGACAAGAGGGTCGTAATTTTTTCAAAAGAGGGCGGCATTTGACAAAAAAGGGCATGAGGATACTTTTGAAATGAAAAAAGGGCGGCTGCCCTTCAAAAAACGCCTAGAGTAAACACTGCTAATACAAACAATCACAGTTGTTTTTTTTGATAATGCCATGAAAAAATACTTTAAAAACTTTTTTTAATGTCAGTTGAATAATGATAAAATGAAATTTCAATCGTCATAAAATGCATAGCATGAAGTGGATTTAAAAAATATTAAATTCATAGTGTAATTTTTTAACTGGAAACACTTTTTTGAACATGCAATAATGTTACTCCTGCTGTACTATTTTCGGACACAAGTATAATTTGTTACAGGGTATCCACAGAACCGGAAAATATCAAGAAATTTTGTCAATCAGGAAAAATGAGGAATTTTAAGAATTTAAAAAAAAATCAGGGAAATTAACAAAAAAAAATATTTTTAAGTGGATTTTTTTATATGAAACATCGTTGATTGCCTGCTTATATTCAAATATTTTCAAAAGGAAAATAAAGCTTGTTGGATTATGAAATGTGTACTTAAAATCATATTTTTTTTCTTTCAATATCTTAGAAATAGTACCCAAATGCCGATGTTTCTAGAACTTGGCAGACCAATTGCCTGTTTATAACTAAATATTTGCCCACTCAAGCAATTTTAATAACAGATGTTTCAAACGTTTAATACTTACTAAATTCCTAGTGAAATTCCAATTTTTCTTGAATATTGCTAAAACTTTTTCCCCAGAACTGTTTTCAGTAACTGTTCTAGAATCTTTTACTCTTTGAGATAATTAGAAAATTATTTATTTTGGGAACTTGTAAAGCAATATGTAGTGCTGTGAAACGTAAAAAATATCGATTATGAAAATATTTTGTGTCAAAATATACACCCTAGGGTTATTGTTAGAAGATTTATTGGGTTCCACAACCGTCACTACTTTTAACCACCTCATTCGAGAAACAGAAAAGAAATTTTTTTATGTTACACTTGACTTTTAAAGGAAAATATTGCTCTGAGGAAACAATGGCACATGCAATGTTACAAACACCCAATGATTGGAAAATTGCAGACCCGGTTCAATGACTTTGCTTTGACACCACATTCAGTAGCACTGGAATCAACATCAAGACCTGTACCCTTTTAGAACAAAACAGTGGCAGCTCGTGGACTACTGCAAGTACAGCCACACTGCAGTGGCGGCCCGTGGTCGAAAATGTTAGTGCAGCCGAAATCATGTGAATCCCCCCCCCCCCCCCTTCCCCCTATTTTTCCAAAACCATACATGAACGGAAATTCTTTATTATTCGCTACTCAAATCAAAGTTTCCTTTCAATTTTTACGAAATGATAACATGCGAAAAAAATAGAAAACACTTACTTATTTTTTGAAAATTAAAACAATCCTGCTTTCTTTTATACATGCGAATCTGTCAATTTTAATATTAACTTAAATAACGAAACAACAGCAGGACCATGTCCTGAAACAACAGCACACAGTAAATGTATCACGAAAACCATTTCCGTTTGGAGATATTCTCGTAAGTTCTCGTTTCACCTACGAGCCAATTAGCAAATCGAACCGCAAGTGCAGCTAAAACAAGAAAATTCATTTCGGCTGTACCTTCTCACAAATGCAGTGCATTAGCATGGGGGGAATCTCCATACTACGTAGAGGTTCTCATGGCAACGATGCAGCTGATTTCGCTTTTTAGCTGCAGTTTTGATTGAATGGAGTTTTTCCCCCTCCAGAATTGTGCATTACGGTAACATGCTTGTTATTTATCGGAGATTTTGTTTACTATTGTAGAAATTTCATTTTCAATTCTAATCTTCATTGAAGAAAATTAGTAAAATATCTGATTTTAGTTTTAAAATACATTAATGAATTTAGGTGCAGCCCGGGTGTACTTGCTGTAGTGGGCGAGCCGCCACTGCCACACTGCACCTAAGTTTATTAGTGTATTTTAAAACTAAAATCGGATGTTTTACTAATTTTCTTAAATGAAGATTAGAATTAAAAATGAAATTACTACGTAAGTAAACAAAATCTCCGATAATAGCAAGCCTGTTGCCTTAATGCACAATTCAGGAGGGTGCTCAATTCAATCAAAACTGCAGCCAAAAAGCGAAATTAGATATCGGCTGCATCGTTGCCACTGCAACCTCTACCTAGTATGGAGATTCTCCCCATGCTAATGCACTGCATTTGTGAGAAGGTACAGCCGAATTGTGTTTTCTGGTTTTGGCTGCACTTGGTATTCAATAAACTGATTGGCTCGTGTGTGAATCGCGGGGATGGGTGAGAGAAACGAGAATCACTCCAAACGGAAACGGTGTTCGTTATAAATTTATTGTGTGCTGTTGTTTCAGGACCATTATGGTCCTGCTGTTGTTTCGTTATTCAAGTTAATATTAAAATTTACCGATTTGCATGTTTAAAAGAAAGGAGGATTGCTTTAATTTTCAATGTTTTCTATTTTTTTTACATGTTTTCATTTTGAAAAAATTGAAAAAAAACTTTGATTTGAGTAGTAAATAATAAAGAATTTCCGTTCATGTATGGTTTATGGAAAATGGGGGGGGGGGATTCACATAATTTCGATTGCACTAACATTTTCGACCACTGGCCACCATTGGAACAAAAGATAGGAAGACAGGTGGCCCTAATGTGGATTCCGGAAGTACTGGAACTGGAATGCTTGGAACCTGGTCTGCAATTTTCCAATCTCTCAGCATTTACAATTCCATGTGTCATTGCTTCCCCAGACCCAGTAAGAAGTTTGGAAGCACTATTTCTCAACAATGTATTCTGTAGCAAGAAATCGGAGAGGCACAACTTTTACATGTATTATATGTATGTGGGTCATTCTAAATTATATACAGATTTCGTCTAGAAAATAATTTTTCCCCTTGTCAGCCTTCAACTACTTTTACCTCATGTCATTTTTACTTTTGAAATAACTTATTTACTCAGAAGAATATGTATTAGATTTGTTTTAAATATGAAAAAAAAATATTATTCCACATCACCTCTTATTTTGGCTGTTCTGATTTTATTAAATATATTTTACTGATATTTTTTAAATGTATCATTTATTTAGTAATACAACAATTCTTTTCTCGTGTAAACATTTTATCCTAATTGTAGATACTATGGGCATTATCGTGAACAAGTTGTTTCAGAAATTCTTGAAATTCATTTCCTTTATATTTTTTATATAGCTATATATTTTTTGTCCCGGATTTGTGTAACCTCTGTTACGTAACTCTTGTTACCATTTGTGCATATTTTTATTATTGTCCCAAGAGAGCGCAGCACTGGGCAGAAGTGAAGTTTAGGAGGAAATAAACAATAATAGTAGTCAATTAGGAATATCTGTTGCATACAAAAGAAACAATTGGATTAAGGATACAGGCTCTCTGTAACTTTTGTTACCTTTATGGTCAGATTTTGGAAATATGGCAAATCTCTTTTGTGTAGATTTAGTATCACTATCAGGCAATGTGACAAAAATACTTAACCCAAAGAATTATTTCTTAAAAAAATAATTACATACTGAATGAACCTATGTCCCCATCTACAAGTAGCAGAGCTACAAAATAGCGGAAGAACATCATCACAATAGCTTATATATTGTTAAGCCTATTTTACCACAATTGTAACCATAAAAGAGAAATTTAAAAAAAAAAAATCACTTCATTAAAAGTGAAAATTGTCAGTAAATTTAGAATGACCCATGTATGTATTATATGCATATGTATGTAGGATTATAATGCAAAACTTTAAATGCATTGAACTACCCTTAAAATACCTTTCAATTACACTGAATTGTTTTAAGTATAATTGTAACCATAAAAGAGAAATTTAAAAAAAAAAATCACTTCAGTAAAAGTGAAAATTGTCAGTAAATTTAGAATGACCCATGTATGTATTATATGCATATGTATGTAGGATTATAATGCAAAACTTTAAATGCATTGAACTACCCTTAAAATACCTTTCAATTACACTGAATTGTTTTTATGTATGGATGTTTTGGAGCTAGTATAAGTATTTGGATGTAGCACTTGAGCATTAAAAAAATATATTAAAAAAATTTTAACGACTCTAGGGTGCAATTATGTATGTTTGTTAAACTTCATAATTTTTTTATTCCAGAGCATAAAATACTTAATATGAGAAAATATCCTTTTTACTTCTAATAATTTTATTTCTCTGTCATATAAAAAATTCTCTTGTTGAGCTATAATATAATTACTATTTATATACAGCATTACTAGACTTTTATTTCATTGATTGCACAATTTTTTTCATGCATTTATTTGACTCATTTTCAGGCTTTGTCTTTAAGCTTTGATGAATGTGGATTCCAGGGCCCCTACCCCTCATCAGAAATAAACTACGTCACGGAAAGAATGAGCACGGCTGACGTCCAAGCCTGGCTATCACTCAAGAAATTCTCGAAGCACCTTTCTATCTTCATGTCTTACTCTGGTATCTTTTCCCGTTATTTATATTACATTTCCTCTGCCTGAAAGGTGTTGTTGTGCTTGAACACTGCAAGGATTCAATATTCATTGTACTTTGTAACTCATGTTAAGCCATATTTTTTGGATTAATTAGCCGTTAATTTTTCATTAAATGATTAAAAAAAAGCCTGCAGAGCTCAGATGGCTTCGTCTCGGACTTGACCCTGGAAGGAGAGAGTTTAATTCCCAGAATGTACATAATAATCTAGAAATTGGAAAGGTTGCCAGATTCATTTTATTCTTATTGGTAATAATTACTGTATTTCAGCTAAAGACCTGTTGTGTCTGAGTCGTGAAGACCTCATCGAAATTTGCGGACCTGCTGATGGAATACGCCTATACAACAGTCTTCATATTAGGTGAGATACCACAAACATATTCACCAATTTATATGAATTTCCTGTGTGATTTTCTACTGAAAATCGAAGTGTACAGCTTCTAAATTTTTTTGCAGTCTGGGAACTAAAGCAATACGAGACAAAGAAAATTTAAGAGAACTACTTATTTTCTGACACACACACAATAAGTGAATAATTATACCTTCAGCGGTTGCTGTGCGATTCCATTTTGCTATTTTATCAATGGCAAGCAAAATAATTTAGTTTAACTCCCACAGTAGAAATAATAAGTTACACATTTTTCCATTAAAAATATGCATTTAAGCAGTGGAGTCGCAATTAAGAAATTATGGGAGGGAGGGTGGTTCAACTAATTCCATTCCCAAAGCATTTACCAATATAAAAAATTGAACAAAAATTAGCAGTAATGTTAATTAGTAATTAGCCATCAATTAGTAATTACCTAGCTAATTGTAAAAAAATTCTTAGAAAATTGACAATTTTGTTTTTATTTCAAATAAAAATTAACACATTTTCATAAATTATATGTGAATATTTTTTTTGTATTTAAGATCTTATTTGGGATATTGGTAGGAAATGTTAACTTGAAAATCCTATGGGAGGAGCCTTTACTACACCTATCCATTGAAGGCTTAAAAAAATACACTATTGACATTATTTGTTACTTTTTACAGTTGCTAAAATCCTGTTACAATATTTCTTAATACTAAAAAATTTTAGTTTAATATTATCTTAAACTTATGTGGATACTATTCTAGAGCCTTACACTTTAGGGCAGCTTGGGCTAAAATTAAACAAAATATTACTTCAAAACCTATTCATCTTTCTTCTGCAACATAGCCAAAGGTTCTGAAATGTTGAATTTGCTAAAAGTTTTGCGTAGGCTACCTGAAGTTTAAGGCAACTAATTCATTTTATTTGCTTTTGTAGGGAACCACCTCCTTTGCGAAAACTGTACATTTCAAGAGATAAAATTAGTAAGTAATATAAAAAGTTATTACAGTTGGATGAAGTACATTTAAACCAGATGGTATATAATTTTCAATGAAGTCTATGGATTGCACACCCCCAAATTTTGGATTTGAATAGCGATTCTCAGTCACCAATATAATTATCTGTTCTTTAAATTGAATAGGAACTGCATGTTTTTAAATAAAAAAAAACGCTCTCCTTTCTTTAGCTTGTTGTTTATTTAACTCCATTTAAAAGTATGGCATCACTTGGGTATCAACATACATTATTAATCCTTTGCACTTGAGCGTCTGTCGCATTTAAGTCATCAAAATAACGACCATTTTTCTTTCCTTGTTGTTCAGAAAGAAAAAAACAACAAATTGTTCTTCGAGTTTAAAATGTTATTCTCCCACAAACTTTAATAGAAATTACTTTTATGATCTAGAACCACCAAGTATATCTATATATATATATAGTATATATATATATATATATATATATATAGTATATATATATATATATAGTATATAGTATATATATATAGTATATATATATATATAGTATATATATATATATATATATATATATAGTATATATATATATATATATATATATAGTATATATATATATATATATATATATAGTATATATATATATATATATATATATATATATAGTATATATATATATATATATATATATATAGTATATATATATAGTATATATATATATATATATAGTATATATATATATATATATAGTATATATATATATATATATAGTATATATATATATATATATATATATATAGTATATATATATATATAGTATATATATATATATATATATATATATATATATATATATATATATATATATATATATATATATATATATAGTATATATATATATAGTATATATATATATAGTATATATATATATAGTATATATATATATAGTATATATATATATATATATATAGTATATATATATATAGTATATATATATATAGTATATATATATATAGTATATATATATATATATATAGTATATATATATATAGTATATATATATATATATATAGTATATATATATATAGTATATATGTATATATATATATAGTATATATGTATATAGTATATATGTATATAGTATATATAGTATATAGTATATATAGTATATATGTATATATATATATATATATATATATATATATATATATATATATAGTATATATGTATATATATATATATATATATATATATATATATATATATATATATATATATATATATATATATATATATATATATATATATATATATATATATATATATATATATATATATATATATAGTATATATATATATATATATAGTATATATAGTATATATATATATATATAGTATATATATATAGTATATATATATAGTATATATATATAGTATATATATATAGTATATATATATAGTATATATATATAGTATATATATATATATAGTATATATATATAGTATATATATATAGTATATATATATATATATAGTATATATATATAGTATATATATATATATATAGTATATATATATATAGTATATAGTATATATATATAGTATATATATATATATATAGTATATATATATATAGTATATATATATATATATAGTATATATATATATATATAGTATATATATATATATATAGTATATATATATATATAGTATATATATATATATATAGTATATATATATATATATATATATATATATAGTATATATATATAGTATATATATATATATATATATATATAGTATATATATATATGTATATATATATAGTATATATATATATGTATATATATATAGTATATATATATATATATATATATATAGTATATATATATATGTATATATATATAGTATATATATATATATATATATATATATATATATATATATATAGTATATATATAGTATATATATATAGTATATATATATAGTATATATATATATAGTATATATATATATATAGTATATATATATATATAGTATATATATATATATATATATATATATATATATAGTATATATATATATATATATATATATATAGTATATATATATATATATATATAGTATATATATATATATATATATATATATATATATATAGTATATATATATATATAGTATATATATATATATATATATATATATATATATATATATATATATATATATATATATATATATATATATATATATATATATATATATATATAGTATATATATATATATAGTATATATATATATATATAGTATATATATATATATATAGTATATATAGTATATATATATAGTATATATATATAGTATATATATATAGTATATATATATAGTATATATATATAGTATATATATATATATAGTATATATATATATATAGTATATATATATATATAGTATATATATATATATAGTATATATATATATATATAGTATATATATATATAGTATATATATATATATATAGTATATATATATATATATAGTATATATATATATATATAGATATATATATATATATATATATATATATATATATATATATATATATATATATATATATATATATATATATATATATATATGTATATATATATGTATATATATATGTATATATATATGTATATATATATATGTATATATATATATATGTATATATATATATATGTATATATATATATATGTATATATATATATATGTATATATATATATATGTATATATATATATATATGTATATATATATATATATGTATATATATATATATATGTATATATATATATATATGTATATATATATGTATATATATATATATATGTATATATATATATGTATATATATATATGTATATATATATATATAGTATATATATATATATAGTATATAGTATATATATATATATACACAACTCCTGTTCCTCACAACCTCATATTCCTCACAACCCCTGTTTTTTATTTTTTAAACATTTGACAAATGTCATAACCACTAAATATGTTTGTTTATGACATAGTATACTGAGTACATATTCAGTTTCATGCACAACTTTTAAATTTTTATAACTAAACATAAAAAGAACATGCTAAAGAATACCTCTTTAAAAAGAACAAGAATGGAATGTAAATGTTTTAAAAATATCAAACGTTTGTTGAGTGCAAAAGGCTAATAATTTCTACTAACATTTCACCGATTATACTGTACCCTAAGAACACCTAAAAATACATCAGTATATAAATTAAGACAAAACAAATAATTTACAGCCCTTTTAAGCCATTTCCTTAAAGACCAAAATTGGTGCACCGTTCCCGAGTGTTACCATATATCTAGAACTATGATAAGAAAAAGTAGTGCATAGGTAGGCTGTTTTGGTCATTACTCTATTTTTTTGGCAGCATTCCATGCCATTTACCTGCATGCCCTCAGATGCTATGAATTATGGGACGAACTGAGCAGGACTTTCTTGCCTCAAGGTGGCAGCATTGGTGAGGTTTATGTTACAGGTCCAGGGGGGATACTGCTGCTAGTTACTGACAAGGTAAGAGACGCAGAACGATGTCTTTATCTTTGATATCCTTAATTGTATGTGGTTAACTTTTATTTATAAAAACATCATACCTTCACTTTTGTTATCTTTCCTGAACAGCTAATTTTTATTTATTAATTTCGATAGTGGGGCCACCTTTAATCTATTTAAAAAACATCATATCTTCCCTTTTGAAATCCTAAATGAACAACTAACTTTTATTTATTAATTTTTGCAGTTTTGCTGCTTTTGTCTATTTACAAAAACTTCCTAACTTCACTTTAGAAATCTTAAATGAACATTTTATTCATTAATTTTGATAGTGGCCTCATCTTTTGTCTATAAAAACATCAGTTTAGAAAATTTTTGAATTAATATATTGCTTTTAACTTTAATGTTGACTTTTCAAGTAACAGATCAATCAAAAGTACAATAATGCATATTCTTATTAAAATCTCCTAATAACCTATGTTTATGTGTTTTTAAATACATACTCTTTTTTTTACTTGAATAAAGCAACTCATTTTTAAAAGCCCAGATGTATTTCTATAGACATTTTATCTATTACTAAATCCATCGCATTTAATAACCAACAGATTATTCCACATTTTGATGAAGAAAATAGCATCAGCAACATTTGACAAACTTTAATAAAATACAATTCAGCACCGAAATTATGCATTTCAATAGAATTAATAGAAAACGTCGAGAGTTTAAAAATATTCTGGTTGATTATATTTTGCAAGTTTTAATGATGTATCGTTGTTTATCATTGTTATATTTTCATCTTAGGTGTTGCAGAACATAAAGGATGAATCCACCTACATTTGTGAAATTTCAAAAGGTAAGTTACTCTTGGCAGTATATAGGCGAGTAGCTACCAAGTGGTCTTCTAAGTCACAAAAATCTAAAAATGAACTAACCAATTCACTAAACAACTTGATTTGGATGAGTGGTATGGATTATAGTTCAATAGGTTGCCCAATACTGACTTCAATGTCATTCCACTTAACATTACGTCCGGGACGAATTGCAAACTCCGAATGCTCTTATCTCGTAACATTGTTTTTGAACTTATACTACAGTGTTCACTCTAGGTGTTTTTTTTTAAGGGGGTCCGCCCTGCCCGCTCTTTTTTAATCTCAATAGCGCCCTCATACTACTTTTTTAAAAAAAATCTGCCGTTCTTGCCCTTTTCAGTCAAGCACAAGCATCATCGCTTCCCTGGTTGTCTTTAAAAAAAGCCATCGATTTAAAAAAAATTGTGTTCAAATTGGAATTAAGTGAATTCTGACTACAGAAAAACAAACTCCTTTATAACAATGTGTGTTGTGAAATCACGATGATTCCGCGGTAATTTCGATCACGGGGCATTCCACAAATCCTATTGGTTGCCTGTGACTGCATATGAAATTCTAAGTTTTTTTTAAAAGAGAATATGGTTTGGGACTAGGTAGGCAGGGCCCGATTAAGACATTTGTAGGGTTCACTTCATCTACCCGATACTCCCGCTCAGGCGAGAGTGATCACTTTAGCCTGACCGGCAGAGTATCGGCGTAGCAAGCCGAAGTTCCTCGGATCAAAACCGAGCCGAGCCGAGTAGTGCATAATGCACCAGATAATTGCATCGCACTACAATTGGTGACTTCCGGACAGCAAGATCAACGCAACCTTCTTCAAAAAAAAAAAAAAAAAACTGCAACACCGGAAAAACTGCAACACCGGAAAAACTGCAACACAATGCAACACCGGAAAAACTGCAACACCGGAAAAACTGCAACACCGGCAAAAATGCAACACCGGCAAAAATGCAGCACATACATCACCTACTGCCCACGTGATAACACTTCACGGGCATTTCAATCAATCGTTCCTCCGTCCGACTCACTGAGAGGGGGGTACTGTAGGGTTCACTTCATCTACCCGATACTCCCGCTCAGGCGAGAGTGATCACTTTAGCCTGACCGGCAGAGTATCGGCGTAGCAAGCCGAAGTTCCTCGGATCAAAACCGAGCCGAGCCGAGTAGTGCATAATGCACCAGATAATTGCATCGCACTACAATTGGTGACTTCCGGACAGCAAAATCAACGCAACCTTCTATCAAAAAAACAAACAAACAAACTGCAACACCGGAAAAACTGCAACACCGGAAAAACTGCAACACCGGAAAAACTGCAACACCGGAAAAACTGCAACACCGGCAAAAATGCAACACCGGCAAAATGCAGCACATTACATCAACATCACCTACTGCCCACGTGAAAACACTTCACGGGCATCTCAATCAATCGTTCCTCCGTCCGACTCACTGAGAGGGGGGTACTGTAGGGTTCACTTCATCTACCCGATACTCCCGCTCAGGCGAGAGTGATCACTTTGGCCTGACCGGCAGAGTATCGGCGTAGCAAGCCGAAGTTCCTCGGATCAAAACCGAGCGGTGCCAAGTAGTGCATAATGCACCAGATAATTGCATCGCACTATACATTAAAGCACGGGCAGCCCGTCTATAAATGGGGACCCATTTGCTCCCATATAAACCCTGAAACATCAAATTGAGCTTTTATATGCACTAAAATTCTGGTCCCTGGATAGCAACGAAACACATTATAAATAATATTTAATAAACATTAATAAGTAATGAAAATATTCCTAATATTCTTTAGTATGTTTTTGATATTTTTCCAATATTTGAACAAGTTTAACACAAGTACTTTTTTTTGTTTTAGTGTTATTAATGCCACTTTTTAAGGTAAATTTAGTGGCAAACTATGTTAGAATTGTTAAATATTTATATAAAATATGTGATTTAGGGGCCCCTCAAAAATATAAAGTGTAAGCCTGGGCTTCCTGGGCCTATTCGGTAATCAGGCCCTGTAGGTAGGGTTTGGTTTGCAAGACTAGGCATTTTATTACCACATTTTGGATTTAAGTAGCCTTTTTATCAGTTTTGTAAGGGATCTGATTCCTACTTACAGAGTTGGTTTTTAGGAAAACAATTATTTTAAAATGTCAAATTTTAATTTCAAATAATATTTTCATGAAGATATCAATTTTGAAAGGGTCCTTCTTTCAAGATAGGCCCTGAACCGTTAATAATAGCCCAATATGCAGTTCTGGTGCAATGTCAACCAACAACTCAGGATATTTTTTTTTTGGTCACGGGTCCGATGTGTCAATGTGTGGCCACACCCACACAAAACATTTTTTTTAAAGTGCCCTTTTAAAAGCAAGAAGTGCCTTTTCAAAAATAGGGTGCCCTTTTACTGCCAACAGCGACCTACCCCTTTTTATTTCTAGAGTGAACACTGCATACTACTTCGCAGCCAAATCGTCCTTATCTTCCTATGAATACGACATTTATATTCCACATCCAAGGGTTATCTAAACAGTTAAGCATAGATAATGAAGCTCAATTTAGTATTTAAAGTCTAAAAGAGAAAAGGGTTTAATTCGGTTTTTGAAATAATGAGATATCCAGTGCTTGAATTTTAATACAGGCCATAAGTAGAGAGGTCATGGATTCAAATTATAAACATTTGATAAATTAATTTTAACGTTAAGTTTAATTCGAACCTTTGTTTTTAGAGATTATTTTCAATCATTTTTAAAAAATATATATCAACATAGACTTGCTCTATAAAACTGTTTATTCTAACGTCATATAGGGTGGTCACAAATTATTATTTGGCCTCATTGGTATAATAAAATATTATTTTTGTCGAAATACTTCATTTATATTTTAAACAAGTCGCTTAGCTTTAGTAGCAACACACAGAGACTGATTTACGGGAGGGCATTCGGGGCACTTGCCCAGGGCCCCCATTTTAAAGGGGCCCCCAAAAATGGATCACTAGTAAAATTAAATTAATGACCAAGGTCCAAGACCATAAACAAGCTGTGTTTTCTAATCGCACGTAGATTTGCCGTTTACGGATACTTTTTTCCTATACCAAATTTCCTAATATTGTAATCATTAGGGATTTGCCAGCTATAAAATGGGTAGAACATACGAATCTGGCTCAACTAAAAAAAAGCTAAAAAGGAAGAAAGAACAGAACTAGAAACGCAATGAAAAACTCTGTTGCAGAATTGACCATTAACGTTAATTCAAATTCTCAAAAGATGAAAATTAGTAGTTTAAAAAAACAAATTATATTTGCATTAAAGCTGACTGATTACGTCATTTTGTATTGTGTGCTTGTGCATAAATTTAGCAGTTTTATTTTTCGTTACGTCGAGGGGCCCCCTAATGTGTTTTAGCCCTGGGCCATTACGCTTGTAAGTCGGTCCCTGGCAACACAGCAAGCAATATTGAAGCAAAAAATAAATAAATGTTTATTATGTGTTGTTAAACAGTCAAACAATGACAATAAACCTAACAATTTGTGGTCACTCTGTATTTGAGCAATAACATTGCATTGAATTAATATTTAACAGACCTCATATGTTCTGTCTCCATATTCAAATTCTGCATTTAGACATTAAATGCCTTTTCTAAATAAATGTTGCCTTTTTCTAAAATAAACTCATTTCTTCTAGCAGAGGAGAATGAAACCTTCACCATCACTTTGCGAACTCACATTCCGAATAGAGATCACAAAACTTTATAAACCTTTGTATACATTTAAATTTCTATTTTATCTGTTGTAGATATGAAAAGTTTATTTTTGTTAAAAAATTATTTTAATAAATGTGTTTATTTCTTTATTAGTGTTTTCTTATATAAAAAAGTTATAGATTCACTTTTTTTTCATTGTTAATTAAGCAGCATATCTTCACTATACCAACAATGAAGTACACATAACACTAGGTCCAACATTAAAAACAAAAGGGTGATCCTGATCATGCTTCATCTTCAATTTTAAAAACCAAAAGATAGATGTGCGAATAATAGGTATTGACATTTTCATTCTTCAAAAATAGTTTTAGCAAATTAACAAATGAGTTTGGGCCTGTTGAATCCTTGCCTTGTCTAAATCATTTTGATGTTTTACGACACATGTGTCTTTTCTTTCGAATAAGTCAGGAAGTGTGACAATGATCCTTAAGTTCTTCTTACTTATCGCAAACATGTGGCCTTTCTTTGGTATGAGTAAGGAAGTGTTTCCTGAGATTGCTCATTTGGGAAAACGTTTTATTACACATGTCACAAGCATGTGGCCTTTCTTTGGTATGAGTAAGGAAGTGTTTCCTGAGATTGCTGATTAAGGAAAACGTTTTATTACAAATGTCGCAAGTATGTGGCCTTTCTTTGGTATGAGTGAGGAGGTGTGTTCTGAGACTGATCTTGTGGGAGAAAGCCTTATTACATGTATTGCAGACATGTGGCCTTTCTTTGGTATGAGTAAGGAAGTGTTTCCTGAGAGTATCCTTTTGGGAGAATGCATTGCTACACATGTCACAAACATATGGCCTTTCTTTGGTATGAGTGATGAGATGAACTTTGAGACTGCCCTTATTTGAGAAAGCCTTTTTACATGTATCGCAAACATGTGGCCTTTCATTGGTATGAGTGAGGAGGTGTCTTCTGAGAGTGCTTCTTATGGAAAACGTTTTATTACACATGTCACAAGCATGTGGCCTTTCTTTGGTATGAATAAGGAAGTGTTTCCTGAGATTGCTCATTTGGGAAAACGTTATATTACAAATGTCGCAAGTATGTGGCCTTTCTTTGGCATGCGTCGGGAGGTGTCTTCTGAGATTGCTCTTCTGGGAGAAAGCTTTATTACATGTATTGCAGACATGTGGCTTTACTTTGGTATGAGTGAGGAGGTGTGTTCTGAGAGTCTTCTTTTGGGAGAATGATTTATTGCACATGTCACAAACATGTGGCCTTTCTTTGGTATGAGTGAGGAGATGAACTTTGAGATTGCTCTTGCAAGAGAAAGGTTTATTACACATGTCACAAACATGTGGCCTTTCATTGGTATGAGTGAGGAGGTGTCTTCTGAGAGTATTCTTTTGGGAGAATGCTTTATTGCACATGTCACAAACATGTGGCCTTTCTTTGGTATGAGTGAGGAGATGAACTTTGAGATTGCTCTTGCAAGAGAAAGGTTTATTACACATGTCACAAACATGTGGCCTTTCATTGGTATGAGTGAGGAGGTGTCTTCTGAGAGTGCTTCTTACGGAAAATGTTTTATTACAAATGTCACAAGAATGTGGCCTTTCATTGGTATGAGTGAGGAGGTGTCTTCTGAGAGTGCTTCTTATGGAAAACGTTTTATTACAAATGTCACAAGAATGTGGCTTTTCTTTGGTATGAGTGAGGAGGTGTTTTTTAAGAGTTCCCTTTTGGGAGAATTTCGTATTACATATGTCACAAACATATCGCCTTTTTTTGGTATGAGTGAGCAGTTGTGATGAAAGATTACCTTTTGGGGAACATGATTTATTGTTAATATCAAAAACGTGTTTCTTTGCCTCATTATGGTCAAATAAGTGTTGCCTTAAAGCCCTTTTTGTAGCACATACTTCGCTGCAAATATCACAGACATACAAATCCTTTTCTCCAGACATGTCTTCTTGGTAAAACTACTTTAGCCACCAATAAAATGTGATAATTTTATTGCGTGAAGTTTGCATATTTCAATCTGGGGGGAAAAAAACAATATATGTTATATAGGTATTAATTTGAGTTATAGGTGACGCATACACAGTGGCGGCTATTGGGTGCAAAAAGCGAAGGGCAAGGTCTAGAGGAAAGAAAAGTATATATGTGTGTAGGGGAATTAAAATTGTTGAACACACTTCCTACTACTGGAATACATATCACAGCAAATACAGCACATTATATCTATTCATTTTTTTTATTGTGTGTTATTTGAAGTGTACTCAGTGAAGTATTTGAAGTAAAGTGTTTTTTTTTTGTTTTTTTTTTGTTTTTTTTTTGCTGAAGAAGTCATTGAAACATTGCAATGTCATTATTTGTGCTCACATTAGCCTTGGCTAGAAGAAAATAACGAAGAAGAGCAAAATAACAGGATTTATGTACCAATTATTTATTAATATAGAAAGAGATTGGTGCATGTTTAATTTGTCATGGTTATTTGTTTCCACATGAGCTTTTTGGTACTTTGAATGTCATAAGAATGACGATTGTGAGTTAAAAAAAAATTTAATCCTTCAAAAACGAAAATTGTCTGTTTTATATAATGTAAGTTAAAATTTCTTAGGGGGGCAATTTTGTCTTTATTGCCAGATTTGCCACCGAGTTAATCTGGAATAATAAATAATCTACATCTTAAATAAAACCTTTCCATAAGGGAAAAATAACTTAAATTCTTAACTTAAAAAGTTACTTTGATTTTCCACACAAAAAAATCAGATTTGGGAGTTGTGAGAAAAATTAACAATTTAATTTATAAAACTAGTGATTCCTTTAACTTAAAAAATTTTAACGAACAAATGTTCAATTAATAAGTATTCTTCCTACTCATAGTTAGAATTTAGTGTTGGCATAAGATACATATTTAACCCTAACATTCTTTTTAGGGAAAATTCAAAATCAATTTCTGACAAAATAGATGATGGAAATTTTATCAGTAAATAAAAGCAAGATGCATAAACCATTAATTTTTTAAATGTTAAAAGATAAATCTAGCGAAATTGTGTTTTACAAGCATTTTCTGTAAGCGGCAATATACACAAATTAAAAAAAAAGTTATTAAAAATAATTAAACTTTAAAAAAAAAAACAGACACTTTGTTTCAAGAAAAAATAAACTAAAAGGTAAATTAAATTTTAATTTTCAGAACTTAGGTAGAATATTAATTCTATACTTTTTAGTATTGAAATACACTAAAAATTAGGGATGAACCGGATAGTGGTTTTGCCGGATACCGGATATCCGGCGCACATTACAAACCGGATATCCGAACTGGATTTTGCCTTATATCCGGCAGTTTCTTTTTTCATGAAATTATCTTCTCATAAACACTGGAAAAAACAGAAATCGGTCAGAAATTACAAAATATTTTTTTATTCTATAATATTGGGGAATTCCTTACCTTTAAGGTGATACCAAGATTGAATAAACATTAAAAAAACTTTTTTATTTACAAAGGGTTATTCTAGGGTGCTGCTAGCAATGGGCGTATGTTTTGTACACTTTAAACTCAATAATTTCTGAATAATTGTATATTTACCATATGCCCTTTCATTCCAAACATGAAAACTCAAGTTTCAGGGCTCGCAACACTTTTGCCATTTGTCCCTAGGGAAAAAGGGACCAAATATCTTAAAAAAAGGGACAAAAAGGGACCTACAAAATTTAAGCGTACGTTAAATTTTCGTTAACTATCACGATTATAAATATCGCAAGTGGCGGCTCGCCCACTACAGCAAGTACAGCCGGGCTGCACCTAAATTCATTAGTGTATTTTAAAACTAAAATCAGATATTTTACTAATTTTCTTAAATGAAGATTAGAATTGAAAATGAAATTTCTACGTTAGTAAACAAAATCTCCGATAAATAGCAAGCATGGTACCGTAATGCACAATTCAGGAGGGGAAAAAACTTCATTCCATCAAACTGCAGCCAAAAAGCGAAATTCAAAATCGGCTGCATCGTTGCCATGGCAACCGCTACGTAGTATGGAGATTCCCCCCATGCTAATGCACTGCTTTTTGTGAGAAGGTACAGCCGAAATGAATTTTCTTGTTTTAGCTGCACTTGAGGTACGATATGCTGATTGGCTAAGGGGTGAAACGAGAACTTACGAGATTATATCCAAACGGAAATGGTTTTCGTGATACATTTACGGTGTGCTGTTGTTTCAGAACATGGTCCTGCTGTTGTTTCGTTATGTAAGTTAATATTTAAATTGACCGATTCGCATGTTTAAAAGAAAGCAGGATTGCTTTAATTTTCATAAAATAAGTAAGTGTTTTCTATTTTTTCGCATGTTATCATTTCTTAAAAATTGAAAGGAAACTTGATTTGAGTAGTGAATAATAAAGAATTTGTGTTCATGCAAGGTTTTGGAAAAAAAAAGGGGGGGGGGGGGATTCACATGATTTCGGCTGCACTAACATTTTAGACCACGGGCCGCCACTGAATCGCACCGTAAAACTATTAATATTATTGAAACAATTTGTTAAATCTCATGAATATTTTAAACCTTATGTTTACCAAATTATAGAAACAAGGCAACCCAGTAAAAAGAGTTGTAATTAAAAAAATATATATTTTATATCCATTTGAAAGAAAGCTCGAAATGGTACGTTTCATATATGTAAGCTACTTCTCAACACTATACCAGTTTTTGACTTTATCGTCTATGCTTTCGGTTAGGGTCGGAGAACCTAAAAAATGACATGTGTAAAATCAATATAACTTCACTTAGAATCAGCCTACGGGGATAAATAACGTACGATCATGTGCAGGAAAGTGACTTTTCGAACCAGTGTATTTTTAACCTATTCTACCTCTGACCTTTGCACCGCGTTGGTACAACACCACCTTGGTAAGGGGTGTTGCACGTAATTGTTGCAATATACAATTCAACCCCCATAACTCCATGTGCAATCAGCTTATGTGCATAAATGTCATACCGTCGTGTAGAGGAAGGTCGACCAGGGCGATTGTTAACTCATTCCTTCCTTTGACATTTGTACCGCGTGGGAGAGGGGATCTATCTTGGCTGCAGTATATACTTCAGCCCCAATTACTCCACGGAGAATCGATCATTGAGGAATAAATTATCCACCATCGTGTAGAAGAAGGTACGCCACACCAACCAAGTTGACTATTTATCCACTCCCTTTCTGAAATGTGTACCGCGTTTGGCCCAAATGTTTCCACGAATAAATTCTTACTATACAGTGAGGTGCCCACTCTATTTTGTTTTTGCCGTTAAGGGGAGGGGGGGGGGAGAGTGAAGGAATACAACGCGGAGGGGGGGAGATCCATTGAGAACATTGCGGCCATTGACACATTTTATATGCTTAACCCAATTTTTTACGTGTGCGTTTTGTTGCAGCAACAAAACTATTTTTAAGAACATACATTAAATCATTTCGACTTTCTTTCACTCTTTTTTCTAGTACCAGTAAAATGTGAAAAAATAATTTAATTAAGTTTTTTTTAACTACATAGCATTTTACTATTTCAAGCATTATTCCAATCAAATTTGAAGAAAATCGGAGAATTATTAAAAAAAAGTTAGTAAATTTGTGTGAAAACATTTTTAAAAAATTAATTTCGTAATAATTATTGTAACTTTTTAGTTATTTGTAACTTTTTAAATTTTGGCCAAATGTCATGAAATTTAGCAGGAATGCTACTTACTACAGGAAAAGTCTATTTTTCGAATCAGAAATAAATCGAACAGTATTTGCTTAATTAGAATACGAGGTACTGGGAAATCGTGTAATTCCAATTTACACTTTCACCTGCATCATTTACATTTGTTTTTGATACAATGCATAAACAAGATCCAGTGTTCGTGTGAGAACAGTTTACACTTAGGCCCACATTCCACACTAATGTGATAAATTACATTTGCAAACACAAAACAGCGAAGCTTTTTCTGGTTTAATGATATTCGATAGTTGCAACACCCTAGCTGCAGATTCAACACATATACGAATATGATTGTAATGACCATTACATAATAAAAAAAAATAGTTAAATAAGGAGGAGAAAGGGCCAGAAATGCGTTATTATTGTCATAAAGGGTGAAAAAAATATTTTTACTAAAATAAGGGAAAAAGGGACCATATTCTGAAAAAAAGGACTTTTGAGTACCTCAAGTAACAAAAAGGACTTTTAGGGAAAAAAGGGACCTGTTGCGAGGCCTGAAGTTTGCTTAAACTTTTGAGAAATTTATTTTTAAATTCAACTTTATATTAGTTGTGACATGTTATAACCCTCCACCATAACGATTCGTTAAAAAAAATTAATAGAATTTAAAAGTTAAAAATTTGAAAAAAAGTGGGTTATTTAAGAACTCTTGAGGTAAAAAAAATTATATAAAAAAACTTTTAATGCTATAAACTTTTTGGAGGGTCATAACTTTAAGAAATTTAAACAAAAATTATACTTCTAGATGAATTACAACTTGATAATTAGCTAATTATAGCATTTTACTTAATTCAGGTATTTTGTATAATGCATCGGGATTTTTAAAGTGTTTTCATACATGAAAAAACTAGAGTTTTAAATTTATAATTAATTGTGCCATACTTAAATGCTGAAACTAACTTTTAGACTGGATAATAAAACAATTTCTAATATGCAACGAACAGAGATGTAGCTATGCACCTTACACATCACCACTTATGTGAATTGTTCAAACTCAAAGATACTCCACTATAGTGGTGTGTTTCGAATGTCTGCAGCATATCTTCCTTGTTATCTATTCTCTGTGAATCACCGCGTCTGAGTCTGAAACGCACTCCTTACCCACCTGAATAGCCCGAGAAAAATTCAAGAGAAAATCTGCACACTGTGAATACATTAATAGAATTTTCAGGAAAATACTTAAAGCAAGAACAAAGATAATTGATCGCCACAAAAAAAAACTTCGATGTTTTATTCATCCGGATATCCGGCTTGGTAAATCGGATATCCGGCACTTTACTTCCGGATATCGGATAGTTAAAACTCAGCCGGATACCCGATAGTTACCGGATATCCGTTTCATCCCTACTAAAAACGCATATTTTATTTGGCCAAAACTACAAAAGAAGTAATAAATATTATGGTAATTTTACGGCTTATTCAGAAAGTTAAAATATAGATAATTTAATAAGAGAAATGGTACTATACACTTACATTTCTGCTTTCCTGGCATGTTACCCACGCTGTAACATCTTTATCCCTTAGCCAAGAGAAGGGGAAACGTTTCTTTACAATATAAGAAAAACGGAATTCCAATTAATTTAAATAACTAATAAACAGCAAATCTTTCAATATCTTTGATTATAAGTAAAGTTGGATTATTTTGCCATTTGTTCGAACTTTGCTTTGCCCATGCAACTTAGTCTGCTGGATTCTTGCTTCTGGCAACAACGTTATATAAGAACGAGCAGCCAACGTCACAAATGGCATTTTCCCGAAACAGTATGAGGGTGAAATGAATTTTGGTAGGCTACGTTTTCGACTTTCTCCATAGAGTCTGATTGTGGATTTAATATCGAAAGTTGCTACCGGGGCTCCCTTGCCTTGAGTTCATTTCGGGCCCTGTTGACTCCAGAAATAAAAATAGAACAGGAAAAGAAAATATTCTTTCAATTTTTTTTTGCATATTTATTAAACATTTCACTGTATTTTTTTGTATGGCTTCCATTACTCATACGAGTAGATAGGAGCCCTTCTTCGACTGGCCGGAGCTCGCTCCTCTGTACAGGGCTCGATTATCGTAAAGTCCCGTAGAGACATCTCTTACACTTCACATTTCAGAAAAGTGTTCAAATCCTCTATAAGCAACCGCGGGGCCCTGCTCCTTGTCCCAAAGCAGACGGGGGACTGTGCAAATGTAGTTGCGGGACACCATGAACTATAATATAGATTTAAGATTGATAATATTTTTATTAGATTTTAAGATTATTATTGTGTTGGGGAGCAGTTGATAATGAGAGTCTCAAAGATTAAACCCACATAGTTGAAGTGGTTTGGTTTGATTAATGAACGTCGCACTACAGCTGCACAGTGGGCTATTGGCGACGGTTTGGCGCCATTCTCGAAGGAAAGGCCGGGAACGATACCACGTATTTTTGAACCATGGTCAGATGACGAGGACAATACCTGAGCTGGCACCCGACGCAACCTCAAGAGGAGCAGGTCATCTGACCGTCAACCTCAAGAGGAGCAGGTCAGATTTATCGTGCACCAATCCCGTATACACGCCAGTATAATTTGTTGGATGTTCCGGACTACTTTCTAATATTTTTGTAGCGAAGCTGGCAACCCTACGACCGCAATATCATTACTTTTTTTCTTTTCTTTGTCAAGTCCATTACACGGTTTCGAACTAGTAATCCTCTGATTACTAGCTGAACGCCTTTATCCATTTAGCAACTGGGGCTCCACAGTTGAAGTGCATGGAACCGTACAAGATCAGCATTTTCTTATTTACAATATTTATTTTAAATTAAAAATTGTAGCAAAACGGTCTGATCTAAATAAAATTAAACAATAAAAAAAAAGTAGTTTTTTCTTGTTGGTGCGGGGCCCCCAAACAAAGCATACCCCTACGGATGATCCTGATCCCATATACTATAAAACCATATCACTTTTCTAACGTGTGCAAAAATTTTACATAAAACCATTGAAAATTTCCTCGCTTATGCCTTAATTGTTCAAAAGTTAGGGTAGGGTAGGAGGAGTTACAACATACAGAGATTACAAAATAGATTTGAAACATTCAGTTACTTTTTAATACTTTTCAACATATTTTTTATAATGCGGTTTCTACTATGGAATTGAAGTTTTAGAGTTAGAAAAAGTATTAATGATGTTCTAGAGTCTATTTAAGAACCCCTCTCGTTTGAAGACAACAGGCTTTTCTTTTTTCGAATTAGAAATTGGACGCTGTCTCTTTAGACAATTTACAATAGAATTAATGAAAATATTGATTAGTCACTTAGTGTTTTTATCTGCATTTATCGATATCGCCAATCTTGACTTATAGGGGTCAGTCTATATAAAGATACTAAAAAGTTAAATATATATTTAACTTTTTAGTATCTTTATATAGACTGACGATATCTCGTACCACAAAACGTTGGAAGTATTTCATTTATAGATCATATGGACATTAAAAGGAAATCTGAAATTGCAAAAAAATAGATAAAAGTTCGACTTAATAGTTTAACATTAATTTTTTAATGTTTCCGTAAAGATTTCAGTTTATTAAGAAAAATTTTGACGTTCTTAAAATTTTAGGGGTCGAATCAATGGATTTTGTGGGCCTGTGTTGAAATTGATTGTTTAAAAAGTTGTACAAAATATATTTGGTGGTCTGTAATATATCTTATATGCTGATGTTAACTATTAAGTCATGCTGATGTTAACTATTAAGTCAAAAACAAAAATATGTCCCCCCCACCCTCCCCAGTGGGGAGGGGGGGGGGACATATTTTTGCTTTGAAAGGCACAGGAGGACAAATAGTTCCTTTCTCAACTGTTTCCAATCGAAGACGACTTGTGCATTAGTCAAATGTCTCTTTTTCCAAGCACCTATAATTACCTGCTCTGCCGCCAACAGGCGCTCTTCGTTTGAAAAATGTCTACCGCCAGATGTTAGTCGATAAACCATATCGGTATCAAGACATCTGTCAAGGGCCAATAAAGATGGAAATTTGTCACCATTTGTTTGTAATTTACTGATTCTCACGCTTTGGACAGTCGATTTTAGCTGATTGATGATTTCTCCTCATTGTGAATGACCCATGTATGCTTGTGTAGACAGTTTTCGGTAAAGGTTTACTGTACGGTCACCCTTGGCGACTTTTTCAAAATCTCGCCAAAAGTCGCCATTTTGGCGACTGTTGTCTAATAGGGTTGCTGCAATTCCTTGTCGTTTCGGAGAGGGGTTGCCATTAAAAAAAATTATCGCCAAATGCGGAAAAATCGCGCCAAGGGTGACCGTACAGTAAACCTGACCCCAGTTTTCTATAGCATTGGGAAATCTTACATAATTTGAGTCATATATAAAAAAAATCCTGTGATGGAAAAGTGTTTGCGAATAAGGAGCGTCGCTCCCTTTTAGTTTACGAAGGGTAAGAGACGTCTGGAAAACTAAAAATAAACATATTTTTTTATATAATTCGAATACCGCACAGAGTCACCTAAATAACCCCTAATTTGCAATTTGTAGAAAACTTGTTTTTATCTTATAATGAGGGATTTGTAAAAGAAACATAAATCCTTTTTTTTATTATAATATTATTGTTAAAATTGTGTCTTACATAAATTGAAAATTTACCAAGTCTTCTCTGCATGATCCAACATGAGAGGGACTTTCTCTAAATGTAAAATAAACAAAAAAGTTCCATTGTGAAAGATAACTATTTTATGAAAGGGAGTCACAATATGTAGAAATCAGATTTTTCTTTAAGTATACTTTGTAAAGATAGATTGTTAATGAATAAAAATGTGATCGTTAATTATTATTGGTAATAATTACTGTATTTCAGCTAAAGACCTGTTGTGTCTGAGTCGTGAATACCTCTTCGAAATTTGCTCACCTGCTGATGGAATATGTCTATACAACAGTCTTCACATAAGGTGATATACCACAAACATCAGGGCCTATTTTAACATAGAGTTGGTGGGGATTTTTCCCCACCAGTGTGTAGAAATGCCCCACCAGTCATACAGAATTGCCCCACCGGACTTTTTTTTTTGTTCAATCCATTTTCCATAGTAAAAACATAAACTTGAAGTTGTAGCATAGGAAAGAATGGATAGAGAGAGATGTCTCTTCCAGTGAAAAGGCCCTATTTCGCCGCAAGGGAGAAAATCTTTCACACCCCTCACCCGTCTAGCTTTTACTACTGCCTTTTACCCATCCCCAAAAATCCTTTTGTTCAGGGCTGAGAATCGCCTCATTCAAGGACGTAGCCGGGGGGGGGGGGGGGGGGGGGGGGTCCGGACCCCCGCCCCCCCCCCCCTCCCCCCTTTAGGTCAAGATTTTTTTCGTGCCATAAACTACTCTCTATCGTTCTTGTCAATTTCAACAAGTTATCCCTAAAACACGCCAGTGGCGGATTGTCCACTACAGCAAGTACAGCCGGGCTGCACCTAAATTCATTAGTGTATTACTACAAAGAGCCGCTTTGGAAAGGGAGCGCGGACAGTTTCACCCCTTCTTTATTCGTAAACGTGTTTAAACTGCTCTTGGAGGGTTTGGGGGGGGGGGGGGGTCTGTTTGAAAGGAACAGGAGGACAATGAGTTGTCGTAGGTTTGACAATGGAATCGCTTACAAACCTTTTTCAATAGTTTTCTTTGGAAGACGACTTGTGTTTTATCATTAGTCAAATATCCACTTTTACAAAGAAACTGTCTACTTTGTCGGAAAAGGCGCGTTGAAATTGTAGCAAGCACATGTCAAGGGTCAAAGAAAAAGGCTTTTCTGGAAATTGTAGTGATTGTAATATATAGTCTACTTCGCTTCGTCCTCATGGTTCTGTCGTCCTCACCTGTTTGTAATTAACTGACCCTTGGATAGCCGTTTTGGCTGATAGATGCTCTCTCCATTGTGACAAGGGTATTGTCGTTCTATGCTTGTGGAGGCAGGTCCTACAGGTTTTGGAATGAACCCTATACAACAAATGCATTGTCCCGAGCTCTAAGGTCCGGAGAGTCGTAGGGAAGTATATCGACAAAGAGAATGAAGAGGTAGAACAGCTTACAGCTCTATTTCACGACTAGTTATTTCAGAGTACAGACGGCAAATTTAGGAAGCATTTTTTTAGTTTAAACAAATGTAGGAGGTTTTTTCTATCAGCATATTTTACTGTTTTGCAAGTAAGTAAATATTTCTGTATTCTAAACGTCATACCATATCTTTCCTAATGAAATGGACTTTTGTAATTATACTAATCAATTGGCAGTGACTAATTAAAATGTTTGTTTTTCTATACATTGTTAAGTCAATAACACTAAGAATGTTTATGTATAGAAACTAAGTCTAAGATCATTTTAATCTTGAACAACATATAAATTACTTATAATAAATGAAATTTCAATGCATCGAATTAGTGTAAATACTAGGAAAATGCGTTTTACATAAAATAAAAATTTCTAATAGTTTTATTGAATCAATTGAATATTTATATATTCAACAATTTATTATTTATTTCATTTTACTAATATTTAAATTGATTATTTATATTTATCCAAAATATTATCCAATTTAACTTTTCTTGTACTCAATAAACTCTGGCTCATGTCAAAAATTGTATATATTTTTTATATTACTAACACTTTATGTTTTTTAAAAGCAGAAAAATTTTAATTTGAAAACTATTTATAAAATTTAAGTAGCTAAAATAAACATAATTTCAAATATTTATTTGTTAAAAATGTAAAAGGTAAATAGCTTAAAACTAGACATTGAGGCATAAAGTCATATTTACGAACTTTTATTGTAAAATATTTTGTTGTTTTGTTAAATTAGACGAATCAAGTTTATTTAGTTACAATAAATATCGGAAAGATCTTTTTGCGAGACTGAAAAACAGTTGATGTAAGAGTGACAAAACAGTTGCGCTGTTCTCAAAATGTAAAATAACTGCGCCGAGCGAAATATTAAAAATATTTGCTAATGAAAGAATATTGGGGAGCAAAGCAAGTGCACCAAACTCATATATTTCTACCAGAAAAAAAGACGGGAAATCGTTATTGTCAGAAAACATTTATATAACTTTTTTATTAATATTTTCTATTTTTGTTGTGATTATGTTAATACAACAACGAAAAATGAAATGTTTTAATCCTTAAAACATACGATTTGCATTTTAAGGGGAAACTCAAATACTCATACTGAAGGGAAAACAAACAATTTCATTTATAGTTCAATTTTTTTTAATTTAAAATTTTAATTAAAATTTGCTCTAAATGTCAAAGCTGGGGAAGAAACTACCCCCCCCCCCCCAATCGTAGCAACTGTTGGACCCCCCCCCCCCTCCCTCCTTAGCAAAATCCTGGCTACGTGCTTGCAAGGACTGACAGTATGTAAAAGCATTTTTCACCAATGACAACAAGTTTTAAGAAATTATTATGTCTAACCTTAGCTAATGTATATTACAATACACTGATATGATAAAGTTTTTTAAAAACTTAAAACTACTTATTTTTCTACATTTTTGTGCTATAAAACATAATATTTTCAGAATACAAATATATAGAATATTATTGTTCATCTTATGAAGTAAATGCTACTTATTAATGTAATGTCTACTTATTAATGTATTAATGAACATTTTGTTTGTAATATGGTCGGGTACTTGTCTAAAGTTTACTTAAGTGTACATATTTAGATGTATATGGACTTTATTTTTTTGATAATTAATAATTATTAAATTGAATTAACGAATTAAATTTAATAATATTTAAATAAAATTTTGCCTTATGACAGCAAATAAAACATCCTTTTATGAATCGTTAGAAAATTTCTTGAATTAGATAAAAAAAAATTAAATAAACTTTTTAATTAACTTTTTACAGAACATATAATTTTAAACTAAGTTTATTAAATTAGTTTAAAATTGATATTTTAAATACCAAGTTTTCATTAACTTCTGGGGTCTACTTTCTGAAAAAATTAATTTGCCCCACCAGTTGAAATTCCTTAAAATATGCTCTGACAAACATATTCACCAATCTATATGAATTTCCTCTGCCGATTTTTTCTACCGATAATGTTTGTACCTTTTTTAAATTTTTTTTTTGCGGTCTGGGAACTAGAGAAATATGAGACAATGAACATTTTAGATAACTCTCTGTTTCTTTCTTAACACACATAATACGTGAAGAATTAGACTTTGAGCGATTACTGTGCAAGTCCATTTTGCTATTTTTTCAATGCCCAGCAAAAATCTTTAGTATAACTAGAAACAGTCGAAACAATCAGTTTTACATTTTTCCTTTAAAAATATGCATTGAAGAAGTGGGAAGGGGCACAACTTCTAGTTAAATTCCCAAAACATATTTACCAATATGAAAGAAATTATATCTAACTAGCAGTTATGCTAACTAGCAATTAGTTACCGGCCATCAATTAGTTGTTAAGTATTAACTAT
Organism: Troglohyphantes excavatus; assembly: GCA_963932185.1. Lineage (NCBI taxonomy): Eukaryota > Metazoa > Arthropoda > Arachnida > Araneae > Linyphiidae > Troglohyphantes > Troglohyphantes excavatus. Next base: position 3,895,368 of record OZ010671.1, read on the forward strand.
CTAGTTAACTGTATAAATTTCTTATGAAATTGCCAATTTTGTTATTATTTAAAATTAGAATTAACATATTTTCATAAATTATATGCGAATTTTATTTTGTATGCTTATGATCTTATTTGGTATATTTGTAGGACATGTTAACTTGGATATCCTGTAGTACTAAAAAATATGTCTTTAATAATATCTTCAACTTATGCGGATACTAATCTAGTGCTTCAGAGTTTAGGAAATCCTGAGCTAAAATTAAACAAAATATCACTTCAAAAGTTATTCATTTTTGTTCTGCAACATAGCCAAATGTACTGAAATATTGAATTTCTTAAGGGTTATGCATAGGCTACTTTTTATAAACATTACTTTATTTACTGTGTTGTAATAGCGTGCCTTACAGAATGTGAAATTTGCCTGAGGTTACTAATTAAGGTTAACTAATAAATTAATTATGCTAGGGAACCTCCTCCTTTGCGAAAACTGTACACTTCAAGAGATAAAATTGGCGAGCAATATAGAAAAGTTATTGCAATTGGGTAAAGTACATTTAGACCATGAAATGTCATAAAATTTTCAATGAAATCCTTTAAATGCACACAGCAGATTAGCGATACTCAGTCACCGATCTCTGTTCTTCTTTCATTAGCTTGTCTAACTCCATTTAAAAGTATGACGTCACTTGGGCATCAACCTATTTTATTAACCCTTTGCAGTCGAGTGTCTTTGGCTTTAACCCTTTGCACTCCGATGTCACCTCTCAAGGCGCCAACATAACGACTTGTTCTTTTGGTTCCCTGTTCTTTAAAATAAAGAGAAAAGCGAGATCTTGTGTTTAAAAAACATCGATTTTTTTCCCCAAATTGTTCTCTTGCGGATCCGAAACATATTACGATTTTCTCCCCTCTATGAGCATACAAAATTGTGGGTAAAAGAACAGAAAGAGGATAACTGTTCCGTGGAAATAACGCAATGTCAAATATATTCGCGGAGTGCAATGGGTTAAGTCACCAAAATAACGACGAGTTATTATTTTCCTTGTTCTTCAGAAAGAAAAAGAATAACAAATTGTTCTTCGAGTTTAAAATGTTATTCTCTCACAAACTTTAATAGAAATTACTTTTATGATCTAGAAGCTTCAAGTATATCTTGGCTATCTAAAACTTTCTTCAGAATGAAATTGCTCACAACCCCTGTTTTTTTAAACGTTTGACAAATATCATAACCATTAAATATGTTTGGTTTACTGGGATTATATTCAGGGCCTCACTTTTTTTTATTTATAAAAACATCATATCTTCACTTTTAGTGTTCACATAGTTTTAAAAAAGGGCAGGGGGGGGGGGGGGGGATATGTCAAAAAGGGCACTTTCCTTACCTCTAACTGATTTTTTTCAAGAGGGCCAGAATTTTCACTTTATTAAAGTTTGCATAATTTAGAGTTTTTTTAGAAATGTTTAAAATTTCACAAAAAATAAAATTAATTTTTAAAAAAAAAAATGCACCATAAACTCATTACATTAAAAAATCTCTAATAGTAGCGTTTTTTTTTTTAAAAAAATTTCAAAAAAGAAAATTTTGAAATCCTTAAAATTTTCTAAAGTTCGTTGTTAAAAAGTTTTTACTATCTCAAATTTCATAAAGGAGGGGGGGGGGGTGAGAGAGAAGTTTCAAATAAAAAAAATTAACAAAATATATTAGCAGTAAAACAAATTAGAGCATTAATACCAACCAAACAAAAAGAAACAAGCTGCTTCCAAAAATCAATTTTTATAACTCCAAATGACAAGTCCTAAACTTCAATTTCGTAAATTAAATTATATTTTCGAAAAATTTAATGTAATTTTGTTATGTAGTGCGAATCAAATCATGATGAAATATAAAGTGGTGAAGTATAAACATTTATTCATCAGATGCAAAAGTATTGTAAGTCTTTCAAAAGAGATCGCATCAGATCGCGTTTAGTAAATTTCTACAATTTTAAGTTTTTTTACGAATGAAAAAATTCTTAAAAGAGTGCCATCTGGAAGTTGCATTCGTCAGAGGCAACCGAAATTAAGAGTTACAACCATCTTAAATTTCGTGTGATATCCTCGTTTGAGGAAGATCGCAAATATTTTTGCGGAAAAATATTATTTTTTTTAATTACAGGGCGCAAAGAAGATACTGAAAAAAAGTCAGAGCACAATTTTCACTTCTAAAAAGGGCAGGGCGCATCGGCATTTACAAAAAAAGGGCAGGGCGCGGCGCCTTTTGAAAAACGCATAACAGGAACACTATTCACTTTTGTTATCCTACATGAACAACTAACTTTTATTTAATAATTTCGATAGCGGTGCTGCCTTTTATCTATTTATAAAAACTTCCTATCTTCACTTTTGATATCATAAATGAACAGCTAAATTTTATTCATTAATGTTGATAGCGGCCTCGTATTTTGTCTACTTATAAAAACATTGGTTTAGAATTTTTTTTAATATATTTCTTATAAATTTAGCGGTTACTTTTTTAATAACGACACAATCTGAAGTACAATATTACATATTATTATTAAAAGCTCTATGTATATTGTGTTTTTAAATACATACTCTTTTTTTTACTTGAACAAAGCAACTCATTTTTAAAAGCCCAGATGTATTTCTACAGACATTTATCTATTACTAAATCCATTGCATTTAATAACCAACAAATTATTCCACATTTTGATAAAGAAAATAGCATCAGCAACATTTGACAAACTTTAATAAACACAATTCAGCACTGACATTTCAGCCTGAAAACAAGGATTTCTTTACATGCATATCAGTAGAGTTAATAGACAGAATCAAGTATTTCAAAATATTCTGGTTGATTATATTTGGCAAATTTTAATGATGTATCGTTGTTTATCATTGTTATATTTTCGTCTTAGATGTTGCAGTACATAAAGGATAAATCCACCTACATTTGTGAAATTTCAAAAGGTTGCCATATACTCTTGAGAGTATATGGGCGGGCAGCTGCCAGGTGGTCTAAGTCACAAAAATCTGAACATGAACTAACCAATTAACTAAACAACTAGATCCGTCATTTGGAAATGTTTTGTGGGTCATAATTCAATAGGTTGACCAATACTGACTTTAATGTAATTACATTTAACATTATAGCCAAGACGAATCGCAAAGTTTGAATGTTTTTATCTCGTATCTCAGTTTCCTAACTCCTACCACTTGGCAGCCACACCGTCCTTATCTTTCTATGAATACAACATTTATATTCCTCATTCTATAGCAAGAGTTATTTAAATAGTTAATCATAGACAATGAAGCTAAATTTAGTATTTAAATTAGAAAATTCTAAAAGAGCAAAGGGTTTAAAAAGATTTAATTCGAGTGTTTTCATCAAGGAGATATCCAGTGTCTGAATATTAATACATGCTATAATTGAGAGGTCATGGGTTCAAATTATAAATCATTTGATAAATTAATTTTAACATTAAGTTTAATTCGAACCCTTACGTTTGGAGATTAATTTCAATCATGTATTAAAACATATATATTACCATAGGCTTGCTCTATAAAACTGTTTATTAAAACATCATATAGGGTGGTCACAAATTATTTGGCTTCATTGGTATAATAAAATATTATTTTTGTCGAATTACTTCATTTATATTTTAAACAAGTCGCTTAGCTTTAGTAGCAACACACAAAGTTGTTAAAGCATAGAAAAAATAATGTGTTGTTAAACAGTCAAAGAATGACCATCAACCTAACAGTTTGCGGTCACTCTTTATTTGGGCAACAAAATTTCATTGCATTAATTTATTAACAGACCTTGTATGTCCTGTCTCCATAATGTCTAAAATAAACTCATTTCTTCTAGCAGAGGAGAATGAAACCTTCAAGATCACCTTGAGAACTCGCATTCTGAATAGATATTAGAAAACTGTATAAACATTGTCTTTAAGGTATCCGCACACGTTGAATAAGGTGATTTTGACTGAAATTACCAAATTTTTTTTATTTAAAAATATGATTTTCTGCACTTTTAAGTTTCCAAAACAGTTTTTACTTTAGTTGTGCGTCAATTAGAACAAAAGTTATAGTAATTTAAAGTCCAAGTGGAAACGTATTAAATGGAACAGGAAGTAGCATTCCGAAACCGGAAATGAGGCAGAAACATCGTTTTTTTCTTAATTTTCAACCTTTTAAAATTTGTAATTGCAATATTTATTATTTTAATGTTGCTATAATCTAGCCACCAAATATTTTCATTTATATCCGAAGTTTTTGTATTAAAAATGTCAACAACTTTACTCTCTTGTTTATTTCTTTACAAGCAGCAATGTTTATTTTTGTATAATCTGTTTAATCATTTTTTTTAAAGACCTAACTTAATTAACTCTCCAAATTTTCTTTCATATATGTTAAAACACCTTGGGGAATTCGAGAAACCAAAGTTTTATTCGTAAGAAAAAATTTCGAGGAAATAAATATGTATGTTCCACTGAAACTGATTCATCTGCGTCGAACAACGTGCCTACAGCAAGTGAAAAGAAGCTCACTATGACTTCTTATTTGGACAATTATTCTCGAACTGAAATAAGTGGAAATTAAATAATTAATATTCAAATTCTCTCCAATGTGATAAAGTGTTTGTGCTGCCCTGATTGCCTAAGCAGTAGACTGTGTCTTCTACAAGAGTCTGTATTTGGACTGGCATCAAATTTGACGGTGAAATGTCAAAACTGCGAATACAAAAATACATTTTGCACCTCTGAAAAATCAAACAAATTGCGTTCTGTAAATATTTCATTTGTATTTGGGCTAAGACTCATTGGGAAAGGGAATTCGGCTGCTAAAAAAACTATGTTCTTCAATTGATATTGGCACACTGTCCAAGTCTGCATTCAGAACACTGGAGACAAAACTTTCCGATGCTGCTGAAATCCTAATTTACATAATGTTAAAGTTGTCAGAAAAAAAAATAGATTAGCTAAAAAAGGAAATTTGGTTAAAGATGAGCAAGAGGAGGGTATAACATATAAATTGTGGGAATTTTAAGTGTGTTGAAACCTTCTTAATATTAATAATAGACAAATTTATACTTTAAACGCATTTTTCTCAGAATTGATTTTTATTCAAAAACATCAAATTTCAAAAATCATAACTCAAAATATTATTGTTATATTGTCTTTAAATTTTGTGTACATATTCAGTAGAGTGTATTCTAGTGCATGTACTAAAATTGTTTGAAAATCATTAATATATTTTTATTTATGGACTAAATTTTGAACTATTAGGTTGTGAAATTGTCAAAAATCTTATAATAAATTTTCGGTGTGTCACCAAAAATTTAATTTTTTATATATATGTTTAATTTTACTTGGAACACTAGATAATAACATATAGTTTATTTTAAAAGTAAAATTTTCCATATAAACTGATTTGTATGTCTTGTATAAGTTTTCAAGTTTATGAAAAAAAACGTAAAATTTTCAATGATTATTGAACTTTTTTTAATAATTAAAATAATAAAATTTAAATATTCATGATATATAATTAGTTTTAACTAACAAATAATCTAAAAATTGCATTAAATAGTTTTTATCTGACACATTTTAAAAAAAGTGCTTCGAACGTGTTCGGATACCTTAAATATATTTAAATTTCTATTTTATCTGCTGTAGACATGAAAAGTTTATTTTTGTTAAATTTTTTTTTAATAAATATTTTTTTTTTAGTGTATTTTTATATAAAAAAGTTATGAATTCACATTTTTTTTTCATTGTTAATTAAGCAGCATATCTTCACAATACCAACAGTGAAGTACACACATGACAATGTCCAACATTAAAAACAAAAGGATGATCATGCTTCATCTTCAAAAATAGTTTGAGCAAATAAACAAATGAGTTTGAGCCAGTTGAATAATTGCCTTGTCTAAATATTTTTGTATTGAATGTCTTACGACACGTCTTTCCTTTCAAATAAGCGATGGTTCTTAACCCTCTGAAGGATAAACAAAATTTCGAACCTGTAGGTTTGTTTTCATTGTAGAAGAGTTTAATTTATATTTCCGACACATTCCAGTATTTTTTTAAAAATTTATTATATTAGTAGATAATTTTTTCAAAAGCCATCCTTATACTTTAAATATGAAAATTATTTCAAAAGATATTTTTATAATATGTGTATTACTGGAAAAACTGAAGATACGTTTGTATCCGTCAGGTGGTTAAGGGAGAATGCTTTAATACTAGTTACAAACATGTGGCTGTTCTTGGTGTGAGGAGGAGCGATGCAAGACTGCTCTTTTGAGGGATCACTTTATTACACGCTTAACAAACACGTGGCCCTTCTATGAAATGAATGGCAATGTGTGTTGTGAGATTGGTCTTGAGGAGAATAATTCTTATTACACAAGTCACACATATGGGGTTTTTCTTTCGTAAAAGTCAGAAAATGAGACATGAGATGGCTCTTAAGGTAGAATGCTTTATTACACAACAATTATCACAAACATGCAGCCTTTCTTTTATTAGGAGTGAGGAGGTGTGTCTTGAGATAGTCCTTTCGTGCAAACGTTTTATTACACATGTCACAAACATGTGGCTTTTCTTTGGTATGAGTGAGGAGGTGTAACATGAGATGGCTCTTACGGGAGAATGCTTTATTACATAAGTCACAAGAATGTTGCTTTACTTTGGTATGAGTGAGAATGTGTCTTCTGAGAGTGCCCATTAAGGAAAATGTTTTATTACACATGTCACAAGCATGTGGCTTTTCTTTGGTATGAGTGAGGAGGTGTGATGCGAGATGGACCTTTTCGGAAAATGTTTTATTACAAATGTCACAAGAATATTGCTTTACTTTGGTGTGAGTGAGGATGTGTCTTCGGAGATTGCCCTGTATGGAAAACGTTTTATTACAAATGTCACAATCATGTGGCCTTTCTTTGTTATGAGTGAGAAGATGGACTTTGAGACTGCTCTTGTGGGCGAAAGCCTTATTACATGTATCACAAACATGTGGCTTTTCTTTGGTATGAGTGAGGAGGTGTCTTCTGAGGTTGCTTGTTAGGGAAAACGTTTTATTACACATGTCACAAGCATGTGGCCTTTCTTTGGTATGAGTGAGAAGATGGACTTTGAGACTGCTCTTGTGGGCGAAAGCCTTATTACATGTATCACAAACATGTGGCTTTTCTTTGGTATGAGCGAGGTGTCTTCTGAGAGCGCTCATTTCGGAAAACGTTTTATTACACAAGTCACAAGAATGTGGCCTTTCTTTGGTATGAGTGAGGAGGTGTCTTCTGAGGTTGCTTGTTAGGGAAAACGTTTTATTACACATGTCACAAGCATGTGGTCTTTCTTTGGTATGAGTAAGCAGATGGACTTTGAGATTGCTCTTGTAGGAGAAAGCCTTATTACATGTATCACAAACATGTGGCTTTTCTTTGGTATGAGTGAGGAGATGGACTTTGAGACTGCTGGTCTGGGAGAAAGCCCTATTACACATGTCACAAACATGTGGCTTTTTTTTAGTATGAGTGAGGAGGTGTTTTCTGAGACTGCTAGTCTGGGAGAAAGCTTTATTACACATGTCACAAGCATGTGGCCTTTCTTTGGTATGAGTGAGGAGATGGTCTTTAAGACTGTTCTTGTGTGAAAAAGCTTTATTACATGTATCACAAACATGTGGCTTTTCTTTGGTATGTGTGAGAAGGTGTCTTCTGAGAGTGTTCATTTCAGAAAACTTTTTATTACACATGTCACAAGAATGTGCCTTTCTTTGGTATGAGTAAGGAAGTGTCTTCTGAGATGGCCTATTAGAGGAAACGTCTTATTACACATGTCACAAGCATGTGGTCTTTCTTTTGTATGAGTGAGGAGGTGTGTTCTGAGAGTGCTTGTTACGGAAAACGTTTTATTACAAATGTCACAAGAATGTGGCCTTTCTTTGGTATGAGTGAGGAGATGAACTTTGAGACTGCTCTTGCATGAGAATGCTTTATTACATGTATCACAAACATGTTGTCTTTCTTTGGTATGAGTGAGGAGGTGTTTTCTGAGATTGCGTGTTATGGAAAACGTTTTATTACACATGTCACAAGCATGTGGCCTTTCTTTGGTATGAGTGCGGAGATGGACTTTGAGATTGCTCTTGTGGGAGAAAGCCTTATTACATGTATCACAAGCATATAGCATTTCTTTGGCATGACTGAGCAGCTGTGATGAATGATTGCTTTTTGGAGAACATGATTTATTGTTAATATCAAAAATGTGTTTCCTTGCCTCATTATGGTAAAATAAGTGTTGCTTTAAAGCACTTTTTGTAGCACATACTTCACTGCAAATGTCACAAACATATAGATCCTTTTCTTCAGTCATGTCTTCTTTGTAAAACTACTTTAGCCACCAATAAAATGTGATATTTTCATCGTGTGAAGTTTGCATATTTCAATCTGGGAAAAAAAAACAGTATATGTTATATAGGTATTAATTGGAGTTATAGGTGTCACATATACAGTGGCGGCAATTGGAGTGAGGGGGCAAGATCAAGAGGAAAGAAAAGTATGTACGTATGTGGCGAGTGGACGTTAATATTTTTGACCGCATTTCCTACTATTCGAATACAAATTATAATAAGTACTGCACATTATATATACTCATTATTTTGTTTTTACTTGAAGTGTACCCAGTGAAGTATTTAAAGTAAAGTGGATGTTTTTTTTGTGAATGCATTGAAACATTGAATTGTCATCATTTGTGCTAACATTAGCTTTGGCTAGAAGAAAATAACAAAGAACAGCAAAATAACAGGATTTATGTACCAATTATTTATTACTATAGTAGAAGATTCGTGCATATTTAATTTGTCATGGTTATTTGTTACCACATTAGCATTTTGGTACTTTGAAATTCAATAGAATGGTGATTCTGAGTTATAAAAAATTTAATCCTTCGAAAAAGAAAATTGTCTATTTTATATAATGTAATTTAGAAATTTTTAGAGAGGGCAATGTTGTCTTTATGGCCCAGATCCACCAGCAAGTTAATCTGAAATAATAAATAATTTACTTCTTAAATAAAACCTTTCCAAACGAAAAAAGCAATTTAAATTCTTATCTTAAAAAGTTACATTGATTTTCCAAAAAAAAATATGATTGGTTGTGAGAAAATTTAACAATTTAATTTATGAAACTAGTGAGTCCCTCAACTTAAAATTTTTGAAAGAACAACTCAACAGTATTGAAAATTCTCAGTTCCAACTTATCGACAATTTTCATCTTTTTTTGTAATATATATTAGTTAATATTAAACAGTTCTCTCACAAGCATTGATTTATTCCACCCATATCCCAAAGCAGTGTGCGTTCTGAGGTCTAATTTAAATGTAATCATACACAAGTTGGACAATTTATAATTTTCTCTAGCTTTCATTTTCTAATAGTATCAATTTTTTTCATGTATAAATTTTCCCAACTCGGGGATTTTTAGATATTGAAATTCCCAACTTTTAGGATTTCTAGAATATTGGGGGGTTTGGGTGTTCTCCCCCCTCCCAAAACCCCCCGGTGCGACGGGCCTGCTTGAACCATCGCTAAAAAGCCGTACCTTATTGAGTAATTTAAACGTTATAGCAATATATATATATGTATATATATATACATATATATATATATATAATTAGGTTCTATTTACACGATGTCCAATTTATAACAGAAGGATGAAGCATTAAATAAATATGAATGTTCAATGGAATTTACTATGGTAAAGTAAATGCTGATAAAAATCAGTTGGTTGGTTAATTAACGTCACCAATAGCCCATTAGAGCTACACAATGGGCTATTGCGACGGTTCGGGATCTATCCAGAAAGAAAGACCCGGGAACACTGTCTCATAATTTTGAAATATGATCTGATGAAGAAGACAAAATCCTGACCTGGCACACCACACAACTTCAATGGTGTGAGGACATTGAGGAACAATTGATTTGACGTGCGCAAGTCACTTTTAGAGGTCAAGGTGAGTATTTTTTGGTGTGTGAAAGGAACCTTTAGAATTATATATTAGCTTCATAATGAAATATTTGGTAAATCAGCACTTTCCACTACATGAACAATTTTCACACAAATGAATTAAACTGTCAACTAGTCAAATAAAACTGTACAACTTGTTGATCTCTTCTATTTAAGCAAGCACTCGCCACTGCCTGTGCTTAGAACTGAATTCGCAACGGCCAAACAGATAAGATTATGCGTGAAATTTAACTCACCTTCACCGCCCCCTCCCACACGTGGCAAGAGACCTCCGTGGCCGAGCGGTTAAAGGCGTCAGCTGGGAATCCGATGATTCCTGGTTCGATCCTAGGCGATGGACTTGACAAAGAAAAGTATAAAAAAGTAGTGATATTTTGATCGGAGGGTTGCCAGCTTCGCTACAAAATACTAGAAAAGTCGCCCAGAACATCCTCAAAAATTAACGGTGTGTATACGGGACTGGTGCACGATAAATCTGATCGGAGTAAAAAGTCCTGACGTCTATTGAAGACGTTGGTTGCCAGTTCAGGTGTTCCCTCGACATCTGACCATGGTTCTAAAATAACGAGGTGCATGTATGAATGTGTTCCCGGGTCATTACTTCAAAATAGACCCGAACCGTCGCCAATAGCCTACTGTGCAGCTGTAGTGAGACGTTAATTAACCAAACCAAACACACGCATGGCAAAGAACAGATTATTGGGGGGGGGGGGGGGGGGGATTAAAGGTAAACCTGATCGACGCGGCACACCTTCACACAGTAGTTCATAACATCCAAATAGGCTGATTCTCATATGAGAAAGATAGAAAGGAAAGGTTATTATCAACTTTTTTTTTATGTAGCTCAAGTTTTTGTCAAGGACCCTTGTTCTCGGACTGATTTTAAACGTGTATTCATGTCACATGTTTTTTAATAAAAAGCACAACTATTATTGAATATTTTGCGGTTTATCTCTTTTAAAATCTAGTAATTAACAATATTTGTAGGAATTATTAGTTAGCACTGTGATAGTTATATATTGATTATACATAGTAATCTATATATACTCGTATGGCAGCGGCAATTGCATCCTTTCATAGGTACGTGACGCAATATATAAAATCCCCGCATCCTCTCCCCTCAAGATCTTCATAATTATTGTAATGTTATTTTTCCCCAAAATGCATCGTATACCTCAAGAGTTAATAAATGATCCTGAAGATGTTTGTGGATTCGAATGGTTATTATTTTAACTAATCTTGTTACTTAGCTAAATACAATATGAATTATAGTAACTAGAACTTTTTAAAAATGACAGGATGATTCATTTTATGAATCATCCTTGTCTCTATACTGCTTTTTTAACTTTTCCCTGAATCCATCCAAAACATCTCTATCTTTTCCCCTACTACTAACAACTTTGCTATATTGAACTATTTATCGCTCTTCTGCTTGGCGTAATTTTTATTTGGCGCGAAACTGACATTCGGTACTGTGACCGAAGTAATAAAGATTATGTTATTTTTACCGCTCGTTCAGAATATTAAAAATTAGATAATTTAATAAGAGCAATGGTAGCATATACTTACTTTTATGCTTTCATGACTGTAATATCTTTATTCCTTAGCCTAGAGAAAGGGAAACCTTTTTCTTTACAATATAAGAAAAACGGTATTCCAATTAATTTAGATAACTTATAAACAGCAAATCTTTCAATATATTTTAATATTAGAAGAGTTAGATTACTTTGCCATTTGTACGAACTTTGCATTGCCCACGCTGGATTCTTGCAACAACGTTAGATAAGAACGAGCTGTCAACGTCACAAATGACATTTTCCCGAAATGTAAGAGAGTGCAATGAATTTTGGTAGGCTATATTTTCGACATTTTGCATACAGTCTGATGGTGGATTTAATAGACGGCAAATGAACAGTTGCCACGGGGCACCCTTGCCTTGAGTTCATTCATTTGAGGGCCCCTTGACTCCAAAAATAAAAAATGAACAGGAAAAAAAAATCTTACACTTTTTTTGTGTGCATATTTTATTAAACATTTTATTGTATTTTTCTGTATGATTTCCATTTCTCATACAAGTAGATAAAGGCCTTTCTTCGACTGGGCGGAGCCCTCTTCTCTTTATACGGCTCGATTACCGAAAATTCCCGTAGAGACAGCTCTTACACTTCACATTTCAGAGAAGTCCTCAAATCCTCTATAAGCAATCGCGGGGCCCTGCGTCTGGCCTTTAGCAGACGGAGCCCTGTGCAAATGTAGCATCGGAACATAATTAACTATAATATAGATTTAAGATTAATAATATTTTTACTAGATTTTAAGATTATTATTATTTTGGGGAGGAGCTGATAATGATTCTCGAAAATTAAACCTATGGTGAAGGTTTGGGGCCATTCTCGAAGGAAAGGCCCGGGAACGATGCTTCGTATTTTTGAACCGTAGTCAGATGACGAGGACAATACCAGAGCTGGCACCCGACGCAACCTCAAGAGGCACAGGTCATTGGACGCCGATCAGATTTCTTAACGTGATCTTGTGTTAAAAAAACATCGATTTTCCCCCCAAATTGTTCTTTTGCAGATCCGAAACATATTACGATTTTCTTCCCTCTATGAGCATAAAAAATTGTGGGTAAAAGAACAGAAAGTGGAATAACTGTTCCGTGGAAATAACGCAATGTCAAAGATATTCGAGGAGTGCAAAGGGTTAAGTCACCAAAATAACGACGAGTTATTATTTTCCTTGTTCTTCAGAAAGGAAAAGAACAACAAATTGTTCTTCAAGTTTAAAATGTTATTGTCTCACAAACTTTAATAGAAATTACTTTTAATCTAGAAGCACCAGTATATCTTAAAGATCTAAAAACTTTCTTCGGTTTCTGTTTTTTATTTTTTAAACATTTGACAAATGTCATAATATGTTTGGTATACTGAGAATATATTCAGGACCTCGCTTTTTATTTATTTATAAAAACATATCTTCACTTTTGAAATCATAAATGAACATCAAAATTTTATTCATTAGTGATAACAGCGGCCTCATATTTTGTCTACTTATAAAAACATTGGTTTAGAATTTTTTTTTAATATATTTCTTATAAATTTAGCGTTGACTTTTTAAATATCGGCACAATCTGAAGTACAATATTACATATTATTATTAAAATCTCTATGTATAATGTGTTTTTAAATATATACTCTTTTTTTTACTTGAATAAAGCAACTCATTTTTAAAAGCCCAGATGTATTTCTATAGACATGTTATCTATTACTAAATCCATCGCATTTAATAACCAACAGATTATTCCACATTTTGATAAAGAAAATAGCATCAGCAACATTTGACTAATTTTAATAAGCACAATTCAGCCTGAAAACAAGGATTTCTTAACATGCATTTCAATAGAGTTAATAGAAAGAGTAAGGGTTTCAAAATATGCTGGTTGATTATATTTTGCAAGTTTTAATGATGTATTGTTGTTTATCATTGTTCTATTTTCGTCTTAGATGTTGCAGTACATAAAGGATGGATCCACCTACATTTGTGAAATTTCAAAAGGTAAGTTACTCTTCGGAGTATATGGACTTGATATTTCTTTTAAGAGTCTAGAGCAGTTGCTGACATCAGTTTTGCCAAATTGGGAGGGAAAATATCCTCTTAGCCATCTTAAAATTAAAAAAAATTATAAATTTATTACTGTTAAAAATTTCAGTTCAACGTTGCACCATATCTTGGTGCAAAACAGAGGTCTACACCATATTTTGGTGGAATCTAGGTTGTACCAAAAATCCTTTATAAAAAAAAAGCGGAGGTTTAACCGATAATTGGTTCAACCTCTTTAACTGCATCCGAAATTTTCGCTGTCGATACATCAAGTGCTTCCAAGAACGACAACGACGAACATGGGCCTCGTGGGTCATTGGATAAAGGCGTTCACCTTTGAATCAGAGGATTCCAAGTTCGAGCCCGATCGGTGACAAGTTGTCATTTGCGATCGGAGGGTTGCCAACTTCGCTACAAAAATACTAAGAAATCTCGAATTTTGAGTGTTACGAGTTTTGGTGCAACCTCTTATCACTAAACCATCCGTGGTAGGACAGTGAAATGGTGAAAGCACCAAATGTTGGTTGCAGCTAAACGGTTACCAAAGTTTGGTGCAAGGTCGTAATAATTTTTAACAGTGCAGAAATTTAGTAATTTTTAAGCGTTTGAACATCCGCTATTAAAATTGATTGACTGAACAAGTATTTAGTTATACACAGTCAATTGTCCTGCAAAGTTTTGGAAACATCATTTCAGGTTAAATTTCTACGGCCTTGAATTTTAAGTACACGCTTCTTTTTATTGTGTTTGAATATAAGCAGTTAATCAACAATGTTTCATAACCAGAAATTAACTAAAAATATATTACTTTTTATGATAATTTCCCCGATTATTTTTAAAAAATTCTCAAAATAACACGATTTTTTCAGAATGTTAAAATTCCTTGTTCTACGGACACCATGTATGAATAAATAGTTAACACATGTTTCTACTAACTTATATCTCATTCAATACTGTTATTCTTAATCAGTTGTAGTAATAGTTGAAATATTTTAGATATCATAGCTTAGTATCAAAAGAATTATGCTTAACTTTGAAAGAAAGTCATTTAAAAACAAACCAATATCTTATGCATGACAATACTTTCATTTGGAACTTGGGATGCATGTCTCGTCGCATAAGCTGCGTTACCACACGTCTAATGTTCATCCAATTGGACTCGAGCTGTAATACAGCATAAGTGCCAATTTAACTTATAATATAGGCTGTGCCTTTTAGTATCAACATACAGAAATGGATAGATAATTTCATGAATTTCGGTATAAGGAAACCCATTTAATTGTATGTCATTTTTAGTTTTTCAAGGAATATGGCAAACTTAATCGAATCTAAAAGAAAACAATCCAATTTTACAGAAAGTGTTTTTTAATGATTTCAATAAAGATAGTACAATTCATGATCACAAGATCAGTACACAATGTGGCTAAAATGATAGTTTCGCATTTGTTGTAACAACACTTGCAATGTGATATTTCTTCAAAGGCCTTCAACCATTATGGCACAATGACTGATAAATTCAAACGATTTATGCTATCTTAACAGCTACAAAACTTATATTTAATTTGCATGAGCTTGGAAAACTCGCTTTTGCAACCTAAAATGACCATTAAAAGGAAGTTTAGATTGATAGAAAATTATACGACATTCATTTTAATAAGTACATAAAAGTCCATGTTTAGACTGAAACATTTTAAACTTAATCTTGCGACATAAGAACATAAAAAAACCAAATTTTACATTTTGGCATTAACATCAAATGCTACACAATGGGTCATATGTGGACATTTTTTTAAAGGAAGATGATTATATATCGATTAATAATACAATTTTTCGAGATACTAAACTGTCTAACACTCACTTTTGAAATATTTAATTTTAAGTTCTTAAATAGTAATTACTTCACAGAAAATCTTTAAATTTTGTTGTGCACGATGGACACAGTATTAGTAAAATGCCTTCTTTAGCTGTCACTGAAATAAAAGAGGTCCTTTACATTGGAAGATAACTTAGTGTTGTTCGTCTCAGCGCATTCTGTACACAAAATTTTCGTTAAGATCACACAATTCGCCTTTAAAATCGAGCTCAATACTGAAGTCAAGATCCCTCTGAAATAGAAAAAAAATACCGAAATAAGCACAATTTTTAGATAATAATTTTCAAGCTTGCAATTAATAGCAATTTTTAAAACAAAAATGATATTAATGTTTTACATGGTGGGAAATCAGGCAGGGTTTGAAATTTGGAGATAAAAGTTAGGCGTCATTGGCACCTAGCAACTTTTTTTTTAGTTGCCAAAATATTTTGCTCATGCATTATTTTAAAATAATTCTAATTGCTTAAGCAGAGCTGTCAACTGTTAAGATATTTTTTTAGTTCTTAAAGCTTCTTTAGAATAAAATTAGATGTTTCTATTTGCACTCATAAAATATCACTGCCCTGACAAAATCAATGAAAAGTATGAAAACAATTAATAGGAAATAAACGTTACACGTAAAAAAGGACAACCGGGTGTAAAATTACAGTCGTCAAACTGAAATTTTTTAGGTGCAAAATACTACTATTGACCGCTAATTTCGAATCCTGGTATCAGGATAAAAACATATGCTTTTAGGGTGATCTGTTCCAACACTAAAACTTCACGACTGATAAATTTAAAAATCTTGAAATAAAGCATTGATAGGAGCCTTTGGCATCAGATGGCACAGCTTGCATATCTTCCTCCTGTTGATTAGGAATTCCTTATCAACCAATTCCTGTATTCTGCTGAAATAAACTTACAAATAAAAACCCTTGTGGCTGTGCTCTGAAACAGCCACATTTGATTCTTAAGCTGTTAGTATTTTTAATTGTACCTGTGTGTGTAACTGTAGTTGAGTTTAAAATTGTAACTTTTAAAAAGTATATAGAACACATTTTAACTGGGAGCAATGTGGCATAGACTATGCTACTTCGTATTTAATATGTTATATAAGTGTACAAGTTAATCCATTGCATTTATTCAGGGTGGCAACATTCTGGAAAAAAAGTTTCCTGATTTCCATGATGGTGTCATAGAAATTTCCCTGATTTTACAATTTCATTAAAAAATGTTGCAATACATGCTTTGTATAGAGACAAAGTATTCACGCTACAATGATCCAATAAATATATTGCATTATAAATGAAAAATTATATGCAATACTTATTGACAGTTAAAAGAATAATTGATGGATACAATATAAAATTACACAAGTGCGACAAGCAATTAAACATGTTCCCTGGAAGCAGATAATGCAAAAAAAAAAAAAAAATCAAATTATTTCTTTTGTAGATAATTTTAAATGTTTTATATGCTTCTTATTTACTATTCCAATAAATCATATATTCATTAACCCCTCACATGTTGCTTACAATTCAAAGTTCAATACACTTTGATGCCCCCTCCAGCAGTGGTTCACGTTTTTACAAAAATAAAACTGAAAATTAAAAAAAAAAAAATCTTTTTCAGAACTAAAAGGAAATATTGACAACTAAATTATACAGAATAGAAGGCATAATAGCCGATAATTGCCGTTTTATGATCCAAATTTGAAAGATTTCCTGCTTTTTTGTGAAATTTCAAAAATTACCCTAACTTTACCCGATATTTCCAGAATAAAAAATTTCAATGATAATTCCCTGATTTCCCAGGTTATGTTACCACCCTTTTATTACAGTTAATTAATGCAATTTCATTACAAATCACAATAAAAATATAATTGCTAAATTGTATCATTGTAAAAGCACATAAAAAAATTGGTATTTCAAAATACTAATACCACAATGAAGACAGGGTTCCCACTCATTAAAGAAAAAAGGAGTAAAAAAAAATAAGGAGTTTTTAAGGACTTTCCGAGGACAAAATGAAAAGTTCTTAAGGACCTTTTTTTTATCACACTTAAAACTTAAAAATAATACTGTGTTTAAAAGTAAAAGGTATCTCAACAGAATCTTATACACGCATCATATAAAATGAGTTTAAGAAACAATAAAAAAATACTTTGCTGTATTGTATTGTTTCGGACTTTGTTTTTGAGAATTCTGGATATTTGAATGCCGGATAATCAGATATAATTTTTAAAAAGGTGCCCAAATTAAATAACCCCTACCCCCTCTCCCCCAAAAAAGTGCAAATATCTGAATTAGAACAGAAATCTTGCTCTAACATACATAAAAAAAACCTCTAATTTTGGCAGTTTTATTTTAAAGTTTTGATTGGAACGTTTTTCAGTCGGTTAAAAATAAGGACATTTTTAATATAATTTATAAGGGCCTTTTTTTTTAACGAACCCTGCCCCCACTTTGGAAGATATGCGTGTGTAGCCTAATGCATATGCCCCCCCCCCCCCCGAAAGTTACATGCTACGTCGATACTTTATCGATCGGGCTAAAATAATTACTCTAGCCTAAATGGGAGTATCGAGTACAGTACACTCTCCACGAGCCGCGTAAGATCTCACTCTTGGGATTGATATCGTCAAACGTCACTTCCTGTGAGATTGATTCCAACGTGGAACGATTCCGCGGAGATGATGCTAGGGCCCCTGAAGTGACAAGTTTCTCTGGCACCGTGCCAAGAAAATAGAAAAAGCCTGATAACTGCTCGCGTTTTACTCATTCAAAATTTTCGAAATAATTATACAGTAGACTCTCGATAACTCAAATTTTTTGATATCTCGAAAAAAATCTATTTCCATGCACCTTCATTAGTTACTTAATGTAATTTTATCTCTTTAATTCGAAGTTTTTCGTCGTTATTTTCGATAACTCGAAGTTTCCTCACAACTCAAAATTTTGATTTCCTCTCAAAACTACGGATTTTGAATAACCTTTAGCATATATGTAATTGCCACGTTCTTCTTTATCTGTTATCTTTCTTATTGTGCATTATTGAAAGGGTATACGTACAATGGATTACTACCTGTGCCTCACCCTTTTGTTTGAATGTTGCCAGACTGGAATCCCTGAGCTGTATCCCCTCCTCTTCAACACCGAATCAGTCCCACAAGGAAGATTAATGTTTTATCGTCCCTCAAGCCAGCTGCAGTTTTCGGTAAAGTGCGAGCCACTTTCTTGGAACATTACCGACCGTCCAGAAAGCAACTCACTTAAAATATGAAGACGACACTCGACCCCTACTCATTTTTGTTTAGGCAATGCACTCTCTATAGCAGCATTTGATGAGAGATCGCTCTCAGAAGAAGAATGATAATGTAGAATGCCAATCTCCTCCAAAGATAACTTTGTAAGAGGATCTATCTTCTATAAAAACTATGAGTGTATTCATTGAATCGAGGCCGGAAATGAAAACATTAGATACATTTCAAGTAATTGTGCATTTGGAAAATATAATTGATTTCGAAAAAAAATAGAAATACTCACCAAACTATTTTGGATAGACATGTTAAATAAAGTCGTGTAAGTATACTAGTATTTATTTTTACCAAAACAGCTTTTTTTATAAGATTTTCGATAACTTGAATTTTCGATATCTCGAATTTTTATACACTTCCCTTCGAGATAACGAGAGTTGTCTGTATATGATGAGACCACCACACCTGTTTACTCACCTTGTTCTTTTCGTTGGGGCACATGTTGAAGGTGCCATACACCTCCTCCCCCTTTCGCACAGTGAGGTAGTCATCAAAATAAAAGACGGTCTGCTTCCAATGGGTGTAGGGAGCTTCTGGGGCTGCAAAACACACATTTTGATTACAAGGGGAATGATACCATGTCCCCACAAACACAGATTTGCCTCAAGACATTGGAGATTTTTTTTATCCCTTTGGACCCAAGTGGCTTACAGGCACCAAAATAACGACCTGCTATTCAAATTAAAC
Organism: Troglohyphantes excavatus; assembly: GCA_963932185.1. Taxonomy (NCBI): domain Eukaryota; kingdom Metazoa; phylum Arthropoda; class Arachnida; order Araneae; family Linyphiidae; genus Troglohyphantes; species Troglohyphantes excavatus. The sequence continues at coordinate 3,914,840 of OZ010671.1, forward strand.
AAAAACTACATGTTTTTAACATAAAATGCTTTGATTTGGTACCTTATTTTTTATATAAATGCAATTAAAATTAAGACATCACTTGGGTATCGGTAAATTTTATTACCCCTTTGCACTCGAGTGTCGCCTTTAAGTCACCAAAACAACAACATTTTTTTTTTCTCTGTTCTTCTAAATTAAAGAGAACAACACATTCCCGAGTTTAAAAATTTATTCTCTTAAAATATTCTTTTAAAAAAAAAAAAGTTTTCAATAGACATTGTATTTGGCATCTAGCAGCAGCAAGTACGTTCATGATATAAAACTTTCTTTAGATTGCAATTCCCCATAAGGGTCCATTCCATGTCAAATCAACACAAGAAAATGCATTTTTTTCCCTCACCATCTCCGATTTTTATGAAATTTTGTGAACTTGTTATGCCTACTAAGAATGTAAAAAATGCAAATTTTTTTTAACCTCCTAGGCCTATTAATTATTTGCATTTCAAAATGGCTGCAAACGTACAATCTGCCTTCCGATGGCTGCATTTAAATTACCATAACTCCTATTCTAATTAACATATAGAAATAATATTGGTATCATTTTAAAGCTCTTTAAATGACACGAAACACATGAAAGTTTGGTGAAAAACATTGCAAGGTCATATTATTTGACCTTGAATTCCCAAAAAACAAATTTTTCAATTTTCACTATATTTTCCCCCTGAATAATACAACATCTGAACTACGTGTATTCCAATTTTCAAAGTAGGATGACAATGGGATCACACACTAATAGGCCTAGGAGGTTAAAATTTTGCATTTTTTACATTATTAGTAAGTTTAACAAGTTCACCAAATTTCATAAAAATCGGAGATGGTGCGGAAAAAAATGCATTTTCTTGTGTTGATTTGACATGGAATGACAAAAGCCTCATTTTTAATCCGAGGAACAAGAGCAGCTGCAAAAGTACCTGTAGAGAACCCAGTTCGCTTGTGGCACTTGGTGAACTCGACGTTGAAGAAGGTCACGAAAGCCTGGATGTAGTCGTCCCTCTTCACCTGCAGGTGGAACTGACTAGAGAACTTTAAGTCACTCACTTTCACGGTGTACAAGTCCACCTCCTGGAAACAACAAAACATTCAGAACTTCCCAAAACAACTACATGCACAGTCAAGACTTTTTGTCTTAGGACTGAAGAGGACAAAAAGGAAAACTTTATACAATCAAAATAATTTTAACATGGTTCATACACTATTTTCAAAAATAATTTTTTTCTAAGGACTTTAATTTTTAATGCAATCAACTGTATGCATTTGTAACTAAAAGTTAACTAGCTCTAAAGTCACAGTGTTCTTTTACAAAATAAAAATACGAAATAGGTTCAAGCAGTTAAAAGCTGAGTATGCAAAGTTTTTGTACTCCGATACAAAGTTGTGCTTAATTCACATTTAAGATAAACTATTTTTAATTAATAGAAGTTTAGTAAAACAAGGATCAAGGTTTTTTAAGAGCCTTGTGTAACTTGAAAGTTCTATTAAACAAAAATAAGGAGTTTCTAAAGACTTTTAAATTTCTTTAAGTCCAGCCTAATTATAAGTTACAGTGGAATACAAACAACTTTTTGAGTAAATGTTTTTATTTTAGCAGTAGAATAGTAGTTGGTACTGTTTACCAGATTTATTATTTTATTTTAAATAAAAAAAATATCTGGCAATAATTCCCATATGAAACATTTAAAGCAAGTACAGAGTGCCAATAAAATTCTGGGAAAAATATTTCCTCGAATTTGCCACAAAAATTTCCTTGATTTTACAATTATATTAAGAAATGTTGCAATACACGCTTTGTATAGAAACAAAATATCAATGCTACCATAATACAATAAATATATTGCATTATAAATGAAAAATTATAAGCAATACTTATTTAATAATTTATGGATACAACACATATTATACAATTGCCACAGGCATAATAGTAATTAAAAATGTTCTCTGGAAGCAGATAATGCAATAACAAAAAAAATCAAGTTTTGCCAATTCCAAACTTTAATAAATCACATATTCATTAGTTTCTCACATGTTGCTTATAATCCAACACACTTTGCTTGCCAGCAGTGGTTCACATTTTTACAAAAATTCTTTTTCGGAACTAAAAAGAAATATTGACAACTAAACTACCCAGATCAATGGGCATAATAGACGATAATTGCCGTTTTAATGATTAAAATTAAAAAATTCCCTGATCTTTTGTGAAATTTAAAAAAATTCCCTGACATTTCCAGAATTAAAAAATTCTATGCTATTTCCCAGGTTATGTTGCCACCCTGAAGTAATTAAAGCTTAAATTTAAAGATGATGAAGACAGATAAACACAAGCACATAACAGTACTATTTCGAGAAAAAAGGCATTTTAAAATAAGATAACAATTTTTCGCTACCAAAGTCAGTCGGAGTATTGTGGCGACAAATGGCTGATGAAAAAGAAAACCTATATATTAATGATTATATCCATACCAAACAAATATAATCAATGCTAAAAATATTTTCATAAAATAGTCAGATCACCTGTGAGGTGATTGGGAAGGACGTAAATTCATCATGGTTGCCACTCAAAATTAAGATGAAAATTCCCTGACTTTCTTAGAAGGTTTTAAAAAAAATTCCAGAAGAAAAAATATGAAAAATTACGGATTTGTTTTAAAGATAAATGTTGAAAACCGTAAAAGGGAAGTGATTGCAAATAATAACCTATCAAAATATTAAAAAACCCGAGAAATTAGCATTTTTACCAATTTATATTTAGTAACGATTTTTTGTGACAAATTCCCTGACTTTCCCCAAAAAGTTGAGAAATTGTCAATTTTCCCTGACAATTCCAGGTGTGTGGGAACCCTGATTCATGCATAAAAGGGCAGGAGAATTTCAAGTAAACGAGGGGGGGGGGGGGGGGGGGGGGCAGCCCTATAAAAATAACTAGAAAGAACAATGTACATGAGCAGTCAATATGGGTATCACTTCAGAAAAAAATTACTGAGTCACATACTTTGAGTAGGCAGACATTGGTCACGACTTGTTTAGGGTCTACGACATCCACAAGTGGCTCCGAGATGGCCACTTTCCTGATGCAGCTCATGTTGAAGCCATAGACACTGTCCCACCCTGGAAATAAAGCAATTACTTTTACGTTTCAAAGATAAATCTGCCAACATATGGAGTACCAAGTTGGTACAATTATTATTTTTCATGTAAACATTGCACAAATCGTACCATCAAACTCTTGTTAAAATGGATCCTTTTATTATCTTTGAAATAGGGTGAATGTACACATATCCATCCAGTTTAGACCAATTTCCAACCATTGCGAAACATAAAAATCCATGTGACTACTGAATTTACATTAGACTGTAACATGAAATTTACTTACATTTTAAATATTTCCCCCAAATGGTCGGTAAATGGAGCATTCACCCTATAGTAAGTAATAAGTTTGCATTTTGGTCATGAAACACCACTTTCCATGCACTGAGGAGTCTGAAAAAGTTAGATCCCAATGTCGGTATTGGCGAGAGCAATACAATTGTTAAGTGTCTTACCTTAGCTGGTTTAGCAGACTTATTATTTCTGAAATTCAAGATGAAAAGATAACAGGGCTGCTGGCTTTTAACCAGTCCAAAAAAAAAAAAAGGCTTTAACCACTTAAATTATACACACATACAGAATGTTTTAATTAAAAAAAAGTACATATTTATTTAAGGTTAGGGAAGTTCACACACAGCACTTATTTATGTATCTTACTTCTTATTTCAGTGTAACAAATATTGTAACAATCCAATCTCAAACAATAGCATTTTGGAATGTTTTTTTTAAATTAAAGTCAACTTTGGTAATTTTGCTCTCAAAGTTAAAATTTTTAATACAGGGAAGGGTAGAATAGAAATATCATAAAATTTAGCTTACATGGAATTTTTTCCCTAATGTTTTGTTGGGTATTAAAAATAACAATTGTATGATTTAAAACTACAGACATTTCAGGTATTTAGTTAAGTTTTATAAAATCAATAAATTTATATGTTACGATTCTTTTTGAAAAAGCTGGCATAAAAAAAAGCCGTTTTTTTAATAATAAAAGCTAGGCTGCACTGGCTTTTTATTAAAATAAAGATGGTTTTTTACAACCCTGAAAGATAACAATTTAAGGATTGCTTATAAAAACTATCTTTTATTTTGCAATCTTTGGAGTTCCTCACTTCTTACTAAAAAGTATTTAAAACATCTTTACATCTAACCTCATGTAGTCAACGCTTTTTTTGCTCCAACAAACCAGCAACAAAATTATTTTTTCTGCATATTTGGTGAATTTCTTACAGTCAATCAGCACATCGAGTGGTCCGAGTGTCACCTCTTGATCACAAAGGGGTTGGTATATAAATGTGAATACAAAGCATCAAATGCTATTTGCTTGAAAAAAAAACTAACAAACCTGTCATGTGGTTAAATCACTTTATTAATTAAACAGTTTCAGTTCTTGCACTGACAATTTGAAGTAGATTAAAAGTTACCAAGTTTGAAGGCACTACAGACAGAATGAGATAAATATAAGCTTATCAAAATACCTTCCAACAAAACTATCTCTATATTTTTTATAGCAAATTTGCGCGACTTCAAACGTTCAATTACACTTGGTTAACAGGAAATCGATTATCATGGAATTTCGTTTAAAGCAAAATAATACCGGCTTCTCATTCAATAAAGCTTGAAATTAACGTTAAATTTTTGTTAAACACAAAACCGCATAACACGAATCCCAGCTTAAGGGAAAAAAAAAAATTGCTGTTAAAACTAAAAAAGACATTTTTTACACATTTTTTTTTTGTAATTTGAAACAAAATCCCAGTGGCTTGGTTACTAGATAACTCCTCATAGTATTACAACAGTTAAAATCTCTTAAGGTGTTCCTATTTAGGGAACATACTTCCCTTTTGGCTGGTCCCCCATCTGCTTTTGTTCTATTGTTGGGTGAAACTTTCCAGATAAAAAATGTATCTTTCAAAATGGGAGAACATGAAAAGGGGAACATTTCTGTACTTCTCTTATCAAAGTGGGTATGGCCAAAGGAATTGCTATTCTTCTAGTTAAAGGGTAAAACGCATTTGATCCCCCCCCCCCCAAACTTTGTGGAAGTTGCTTTTTGAATCCTTTCAAGATGACTTGGAAACGCCAATCTTTATCGTAAAAGCGGCACTACATACACATGGCTCAGTGACTTTTCCGCGACTCAGCGTTAAGACGGCAGTGCATGTGGGATTCGTTCAATGTCGAGTCACGCATATGTGACGCCGACTTTAGAAGCAATGAAAAAAAATCTGGATAAGATTGAAGAAATGGATTATGCTGCAGTGTTCATTCTAGAAATAAAAAGGGGCAGGGCGCTGTTGGCAGTAAAAGGGCACCCCATTTTTGAAAAGGTACGTCTTGTTTTTAAAAGAGCACTTTAAAAACAAATGTGGTGTGGGCGTGGCCACACATTGACACATCGGACCCGTGATCAAACAAAAAAAAGTTCCGATTTGTTTGTTGACATTGTGCTAGAGCTAAATATTGGGCTATTGTTAACGGTTCTTGGCCTATCTCGAAGGAAAGACCCGTACAAAATTTGTGTCTCTTTACAAAAAATATTATTTAAAATTTGATATTCTAAAAATTGTTTTCCCTAAAATCCAAATTTCTAAGTAGGAATCAGACTCCTTGCGAAACTGATAAAAAGGCTACTTAAATTCAAAATTTGGTAATAAGAGGCTTAGTCTTGCAAACCAATCCCAACCTAGTCCCAAACCAACTTCTCTTTAAAAAAAACACAGAAAAAAACCTTAGAATTTCATATGCAGGCACGGACAACCAATAGGATTTGTAGAATGCCATGTGCTCGAAATTACTGCGGAATCATCGCGATTTCACAAGACACGTAGTTATAAAGGAGTTTGTTTTTCTACTGTCATAATTCACTTAATTCCAATTTACACACAAATCTTTTTTAATCGATTGCCTTTTTTAAAGACAATTAGGGTAGCAATGATGCTTGTGCTTGACTGAAAAGGGCAGAATTTTTTCTAAAGAGGGCGGCAGTTTGGCAAAAAGGGCCATGAGGGCGCTATCGAGAGGAAAAAAGGGCGGGCAGGGCGGACCGCCCTTCAAAAAACGCCTAGAGTGAACACTGATGCTGTCAATAAATTTGAAGGAAAAGGTTGAGAACTAGAAAGTATAAAAATGTGGAAGTTGCCCACTTGGTACAGTATGGATAACTTTTTTTACTCTCATGACTGGCTCTCGAGATTTAAAGAGTGTCACGAAAGTATATGAAACAAATTTATGGAGAAATGGGCCTAGATATGAATTGGATTCATATTCCAGGAAAAAACACTGTAAAGAACAGATAGCTGTTATAAACTGCTAAAATTAAAGCAAAAGTTAACTAGACTTTTATTGGCAACATGGATTAGTATTTTCTTTTGGGCTTGTGCGTACAACTTGTTTAATTTTTCTACTAGTAAATATAAATATTCTAGGCATATTTTCTATAAAAACAGTAGTATTTCTTAATATGAATTTAACTAGTTCGTTTTTATTTTAAATATTTACTAAAAACATGAAAAAATTTATGGACGGTTAATGAGGTTTGAATGTATAATTTGATTGGTTCACTATATGAAAACAACTACTTTTGAATTTCAACTTTAATTTTTTTTAATTGTTTGCTTAATTACTAAGTGTTTCATTTAGGATTTGTAAATGCAAATTCATACAATAAGAATTTTTTTATTACGTTTTTTGTTGCTTTTGTTAGTGTTCAATCAATATATAGGCAGCTAAATAATTCAAAATGTCAATTTAAATACATTCGAGTTTTTTTTTTTAAAGAATCTATACATACTTTTTTTTTTTTAAATATAACATACTTTACTGAAACAGACAAATATATAAGAATATTTAAGTATATAGTTTAAAAAACATATATAATATTCTGAATAAAATCACTAATCATATAATTTGACCATGTTCAAAATTATACAAGTAAATTATGATGGTTATTCACTACATAAAATATAATTAATTTTGAAAAATAGAAGTCACTTACAGTTAATCTTCTCATCTTTGTATTGCCTATCTTCGATGGCACATAAGAAAAGAGTAGCTCTGTCTGGGAATAACATACCATCTGGTCTCTACAATCATAATAAAAAAAAAATGAGCATTATGTTTTTTTTAAGATTAATTTACCTTGAACTATCATTTACTTCAAAGTTGTCTTTTATACAGCACAAGTAAAACGTTTCTCAAGTCATAGAAAGAATAATTTTAGGGATTGTGATGTTAATATTACTTTTCATATATGAAATATTAGCAATAATATTGTCAAGGGAAAAAATCTGATAACCATTGTATCGTTGATGCACATTTTGTGGCTGTATCAGCTAAAGATTGTTTGATAAAAGTCTGTGTGCATACACAAAATGTCTATATTTGAAAGAAAAAGAAAACAAAAGGGCAATTTAAATAGTAAAGTTTTTGAAGAATCAATAAAGATTTATTTTTTATATGAAACATACTTTTCTAAAAGTGACACAGTGTTCACTCTAGGTGTTTTTTGAAGGGCGGTCCGCCCTGCCCGCCTTTTTTTCATCTAGATAGCGCCCTCATGCCCCTTTTTCCAAAAATGCCGCCCTCTTTTGAAAAAATTCCGCCCTTTTTGCCCTTTTCAGTCACGCACAAGCATCATTGCTTCCCTAGTTGTCTTTAATGAAGGCATCGATTAAAAAAAATTGTGTATAAATTAGAATTAAGTGAATTATGACAGTAGAAAAACAAACTCCTTTATAACTACGCGTGTTGTGAAATCGCGATGATTACGCGGTAATTTCGAGCACGGGGCATTCCACAAATCCCATTGGTTGCCTGTGCCTATGAAATTCTAAGTTTTTTTTAAAGAGAATATGGTTTGGGAATAGGTAGGGATTGGTTTGCAAGACTAGGCATTTTATTACCAAATTTTGGATTTAAGTATCATTTTTGTAAGGGATCTGATTCCTACTTACAGAATTAGTTTTTAGGGAAAACAATTATTTTAAAATGTAAAATTTTAGATTTCAAATAATATTTTCATAAAGAGACATCAATTTTGTACGGGTCTTTCCTTCGAGATAGGCAACAATAGCCCAACATGCAGCTTTGGCGCAATGTCAACCAACAAATCGGAACTTTTTTTTGTTTGGTCACGGGTCCGATGTGTCAATGTGTGGCCACGCCCACACAAAACATTTTTTTTAAAGTGCCCTTTTAAAAACAAGAAATGCCTTTTCAAAAATGGGGTGCCCTTTTACTGCCAACAGCGCCCTGCCCTTTTTTATTTCTAGAGTGAACACTGAGTGACAAAAGTATATATATAAAAAAAACTACAGAATGTAACAAAAATTAGGGATGAAACGGATATCCGGTATCCGGCTGCCTTTTAACTATCCGGTAACCATCCGATATCCGGAAGTAAAGTGCCGGATATCCGGATGAATAAAACATCAAAGATTTTTTTTTGTGGCGATCAATTTTCTTTGTTTTTGCTTTAAGTATTTTCCTGAAAATTCTACCAATGTATTCACAGTGTGCAAATTCTCCCTTTAACCAATAGAGACTTTTAAAAACCCACTTTTTTTTCAAATTTTTAACTTTAAAATTATATTTTTAACGAATTGTTATGGTGGAGGGTCATCACATCTCACAACTAATATAAAGTTGAATTAAAAAATAAATTTCTCAAAAGTTTAAGCAAACTTGAGTTTTCATGTTTGGAATGAAAGGGCATATGGTAAAATTACAATTATTCAGAAATTAAGTGTAAAATGTACAAAACATACGACTATTGCTAGCAGCAGCCTAGAATAACCCTTTGTAAATAAAAAAGTTTTTTGAATGTTTATTCAATTTTAATATCACTTTAAAGATAAGGAAATGGGAAATACTACAGAATAAAAAAATATTTTTCAATTTTTGACCGATTTCCGTTTTTTCTAGTGTGTATGAGAAGTTATTTTTATAAAAAATAAACTGCCGGATATCCGGCAAAATCTAGTTCGGATATCCGATATCCGGTTTGTAATGTTCGCCGGATATCCGATATCCGGCAAAACCACTATCCGGTTCATCCCTAACAAAAATAAATATAATTGAAGTAAATATATATATTTAATTTCGCTGCCACAAAAGTAGAAAATTAAACTCCTCTCATAACGAAGAGGAGCCAGCGAGCGAAGCGACCAAACCATGGACATTGTTCATTAATCGTGTAAGCTACAGGTTTGGTTATATAAAAAAAAGTGTGAAAATAATCATTAGAAATTATCTAAAATCATACATTTAGACGAGATATGTAAAAATAAATGTAATTAATGGTCAGTTATTTTGTAAATCAAATAAAAACTAAAAATTAACATGTGTGGGTGGCTTGGCCGTCCAAAGGAAAATGTTCAAACATGAGCGTTTAAAATTTGCAACCTCCCCTTGGCTACATTGTTAAGTGGAATGACATACAACTCATTATTGAGCAGCCTATTGAAGCCACACCACTGGGTCAAATGAAGAAGTACATAATAAGCAATAGGAATCAATAAAATAAATTAATCAACTTTTGTACAATTCTGTTTCAACCTAGTTAGCAAAGTGTACTTACGAGCCACTTGTCGCGGGCATAGAGTACAGTGTCCAGCATGGACTCGTAGAAGAGGCAGTATCCCATCCACTCTGAGATGATGATGTCCACCTTTTCCACTGGCAACTCCACCTCCTCCACCTTCCCCTTCACAATGGTGATGACTGGAGGTGGATAAGTAAAATTAGGACTCTCGGTCTGCACAACAGGTCATGCACATTATTCGAAAATAAAGATTTTTCAAGGACTTTTCCAAGGACCTTATTTTGTAATGAAAACTTACATACACAAGTAAAAAAAAATCAGCACTAGTTTAAAAAAGGTTTCTAAATAAAAAAAAATATTAAAATAGTTAAAAAAAATAAATGATTTTAAAAAAGAAAAATACATACAATCAGCTAAAAGCTATTTTCTGCAAAGCTGTGGTCTTTCTACTCAGCTACAAAGTCGTATTTAATTCACATTAAGAAAGAAGAAACACTAAAAACGAGGTTTAGTAAAATTTTCTAAATGATAGTTGTTTTAATGACTTTTAAAGAGTCTTCGACAACTTGAAAGTTTCTAAGGACTTTGGACAAAAATATGGAGTTTGTAATACTTCATACTTTATAAGGGCTCTTATGGACATGAAACAAAAATAAGCACCCAAGGACTGTATGAACCCTGTATATTATCTTCAAGCTTCATTTCAGCTTAACGCAATTAAATAAAAAACTAAGGTTGTGTCTTGGAACAACAAGGGCCAGCCCATTTCATCAACTTTTTTTTATTTAAAAATAGGCGACGGCCGATGCAAGTTTTAGTTTTAAGTAGGGATTTGTGGCATACTGCTAATTGGGAACCCCTGTACGAAACTAATAATACAGCAGCTCTGTGTCACTCGGTGCTAATTTTGAAAATTAATGATCCGATTTTGATTAGAATTGGTAAAATTAGTTTTCAATTGGTTGAAAGATTTGAAGTGTGATGGATATTTCTCCAAAGTGGTAACTCATTTTTTAAAAAAAAATATAAATTGCACATTTTGATGTGCTGAAATGTCGAAGCTTAATTTCATTGAAAAATAAATGGTTGAATTTGATTATCCTTTACATAAAAAAAAATATCAAAAAATTTACTAATGACAAAAATTAATTATCATTAAGAGAGTATTAGATTTTTGTACTAATTTTTATTAATCCACTGATGGTCACAGAAGTGATATCACATTCAAGGATCTCTAAAATCTATAAGTGCACTTGGTATTTAAATTCATAAAAATAATTCATTTTACAATATTTAATGGTTTGAGGTGCAATGTAATATAAATTTTCATTATTAAAAACCATCAAAAAGTTTGTACAAAACGCATTATTTAAACTTTAAAACAGAGGAAATAAGAATGGCGAAAACCGCTTGAGCGTAGGTGGGCTTCAAGTTCAATTTTTTTTTTTACCAAAATGCAAAATATTTATGTATTTCAAAATAGGCAACCTATCTTAGTCATCAAATGCTTTTGAAAAAACAAAAATTATTTTTTTAGCTAAATTGCTAAAAAAAAAAGTAAATTAAATAAAGACAAATCACTTTCTTAAACTTGAAATAGTGACTACAATATTTATTAAAGTGATCATGGCCTTATATGAGGCATTTAATTTCAAAATCGTCTCAATCCACTTTTATAACTTAAGGTTGTATTGTGTAATTAACGTTGCACTAAAGCTGCATTTTGGGATATCAGGGTGTCCACAGGGAAAGCATTGTGAATTTCCCTGATATTTCCCTGCAAGCCGTACTTTTTTTACAGCAATATTTTTTAAAAATGTATTATTATTCCTTATTATTATGCAAGATATGCTTTGACATTATCTTGTTATTTCACAAAAATATATTTATTTTTAATATATAAGTTTACTAACTATTTTGCTTGATTTTCGAACTCCCAAAAAAGTGCAACCAAAGTTTAACATCCAAAAATCAATAATCAATGCATAAAAATTTAATGTACCCCAAATTCAAAATTCCAGAGCATTTACCAAATATTAATAATTTAAAATGCTACTTAAAAATCATAAAAGTACAAGTAAGTGCATTATATCTCTTAGATTATTAGTGATAGTACTTTAAGATCAAAGACTAAAGTAACCTCAACATTAAAAAAAAATCCAATACACTCAAATAGTAGAAACCCAATGAATCCCTATCCCTAATAATAAAACTAATTTATTAAATCTAATCCAGTATCTTAAGATATACAGCTTAGTACACAAAATATATTTCCTAAGACTTAAAATGTACCCAAAAAATAATAGAGGCAACAACAGTTTCAGGGTTGCCACTGAGTTGTACCTTTGAAAATAGTAGCTTTAGTATCCTTAGACATCAAAAATAGAAGCCTAAATAGTCTCCTCAATTATGCATATATTTAGCAAAGATTACTAAAAGTAGTAAATTGCGACAAATGTTAAACAAATTGCGACAAATGCATTTTACTAAATGCAAGTAATATTACAAATTGATATTATTTTTATTTTTGTCACTGTTTTTAATAGAATATGACTGAAGGCAATGGTTACAAAAATACCGCATTCACAAAAATTGTCAGCACATTGCCAGATTTTGTTGCTGAACCTGGTAGTAATAAATATCAGTTTATAACAAATAGCTTTCTAAACCAAACAATAGTTTAATAAAAACCGGAAAATAAAGACAATTTTCACAAATTTTGAAAATGAAAAAAAAAACTTCAAAATTGAAACAAATCACTTCTATAATTGAAGTCTTTTAACCAAATTTAGTAGTAATGATAAGTTGTTTATATCCCGAAACTTGCTAATTGCATTCGTATTAAAAATAGGAGTAAAATTCTCAACCAAAAGAAATACACCCAAAACTTTTGTTTACGTAATCACAAAGCAAAAATACAAATGTTTCCTTAAACTCTAAATAATTTATTAAATTTTATAAAGATATATACTTAATTCCATCAAAGTTTACACAAATAGTTCTGGAAACAGTTGAGGATTGCATCAAATACTTCTAATTATGAAACTTTTTGTTGAACCAATGCATAATTCGATTTCTGTGCTAACTTTAATACATAGGCCCGACAACAACAAAACACATATATGTTGATCTTAATGACTTCAAGCAACATTCATGCCAAATTTGAAGAAAATCAAACAACACATTTGGACATTAATGAGTAACAAGAAAATTTACAAACAGACGAAATGCTAAGGGGTCAAGTTAAAAAATGGACCTAAAATTCTCAAAAACAAAGAAATTTCAACTAAAATTACCATTATTTTGCCAAGCTTGTATAGGATATTAGTTTCTGATAATCGGATATAAAGTTCTTTGAAGGTTTAACTAATTTTACCAGCTAACTTATGCAAAATCCCTAGAAATTTCAAAATTTCCATTTTTGAAAATCATGGAAATTGCGACGCTAATTTTTTTTTTTAAGTGGGTGGGTTGTGAGAAAGGAAAATTTCAAATAAAAATAATTAATGTAATAAAAATATATAAACGTTTAAACAAAATATAATTCAATTGGAATTTGAATACCAACCAAACCAAACGAAAGAAAACGAAAAGAAATTATAATAAAAAAAAATTACTGAAAATGACAAGTCCTAAATTTCAATTTCGTGAATTAAACTATATTTTCGAAAAATGTAATGCAATTTTGTCAAGTAGTGCTAAACAAATAATGTTAAAACAGGAAGTAATGAAATATATGAATTTATATATCAGATGCAAAAGGATTGAATGCCTTGAAACGGAGATCTCAGCAGATCGCGTTTAGCGAATTTCTACAATTTCAAGGTTTCCATGCATTAAATAAAACATATCAAAAGAGCGCCAATTGAAAGTTGCATTCGGTAGATGTGCCGAAATTATAGTTATAATCATCTCAACTTCCGAGAGATATCATCCCCGTTTGACTAAGATCGCAAATATTTCTAGATGTCAAAAATATTAAATTTTTGTGAAATTATCAGAGTTTTTTTAGATTGAACATCAATTTATCACAAAAAAACAAACGAACTGAAGCAAGCCGCGTATAGTGAATATCTAAAATTCCAGAGTTTTCATGAGCGAAAAAATTCTTAACACAGCGCCATTATGCAGCGAAAAACATTGAACCATCAACTTTCGACATAAATGTGGTTTTGTAGCAAGTTGGAGCAGGATTCCCATCCCTGATATTTTTTACAACGATTTTGCCAATAACGATATTTTTGTTTAAAATTGCAATGCAACGCACCGGGAAACGTAATCGCCGGGATACAGTTCGAAAATCCACTCCTCCCCAGCTGTTTTATGCAATTATTTTAAATAACATGCATATAGGCTACACATTTAAATGAAAAAATTTCGGAATATACACGAGTATATTTGGTTATTTTTTAGAATTAAAAAAAAAAAAAAAGATACATTTATTAAATTGATAGTAATAAAAAAAAGGGGAACCTCGGAAGATTTTCATTCCTGAGGTGTATCTAAATGTTATTTGCTTCGCACTGTCAATTCTAGCAGTAACAAACACAACCTAAACGCAAATTGCTCTAAAAGGTAAAGAAAGCGATGTCTATTGGCGATAAATCCAAGTATTATTTACTTGTAAACACCTCCTAAAGCGTTTAATGATGTTGATTCTTCAACTGTTTGTCATTTAGAATCGCCAAATAACAGTACATTAGCGTCGTATGCACAGCCAAATCAGTTAAACGGTGCGTGATTCAAATATTAGTTGAAATTCTGTGCTGTTAAAAAAAGTTACAAAAATATAGTCGCCAAAAGCTGAAAAAAGTAGAGGGTTTTGATGAAAATAGTCGCTTTTGGTACTATTTTAATAAAAATAGTCGCTTTAGTCGCCTTTGGCAGCCCTGCAGTTTCGTTAAGTTTAACAGAAAAAAAATCATTTTAGGGATGTTCAAAAGAAATTTGAATTTCACTAGAAACTTAGCAAGTTTTAAACATTTGAAAGATCTATTTTTAAAATAAATTGAGTGGATGGGCAAGTACCTAGTTTAGATAGCCAATTGGTTTGTCAAATTTTAGAAACATCAGCATTTTAGTGCGGTTTCTACGACCTTGAAAGAGAAAATTTTCACTTTTACACACTTTTAAAAGTCCCATACGCAATTTCCCTCTTTTTGATTGCATTAAAAAAGTATTTGAATATTTGCAACCAACCAACGATGTTTCGCAGCCAGAAATTAAAAAAATATTTTTTTTGACCAATTCCCTGATTTTTTCAAAAAAATCCCAAATTCCCTGATATTTCCAGAATGGTAAAATTCCTTGATATTTCCCTGCTTGTGGACACCCTGGATATTAGCGACAATTTGAAGCCCATTCTCAAAGGAAAGACCCAGGAACAATGCCTCGAATTTTTGAACCATGGTCAGACGACAAGGACAACACTTGAGCTGGCACTAGATGCCACCTCAAGTCAGGATACTGATAAGATTTAACGTGCACAAGTCCTGTATACACGCCGTAGAAATTGGAGGATAAGTTTGGACAACGTATTGTTACTTTGCAGTGAATCTGACAAATAAACTCGCAATCCTCTGGTTGCTAGCCGACAACAGATCCTCGGTTTTACAGCCATGTATTTTGGTATACTAAACTAAAGCTACGAGTTTGAATGCATTTTTTAGAATTGGACACTTCTGGTGAAAATGCTTTGCTAAATGATGTAATAAATTAAGAATTTATGAAAATTAAAACATTTTGCAAAAAATATAGACTGAGCCAGTTTAGAAACTAATTGCTGTGTATGTATTTTTTGTTTTATAAATAATACACAATAACTGTTTGGTTAAATTAGTTTAAAAAAAAAATAATATTTAAGGGGGGAGGGTAGGGTGTTGGACACCAATTTTAGATTTATCATAATTCTTCTTCTACTACTCAAATGTTAACACAATTTTTATGATATATGTATTATGTTATTATTGATAACTTTTGAAATTTTTAAAACACAATCTCTATTTGGAGTTGAGTTGTAACAGTTTCAACATTTTAAATTAAAAAAGTTTAAGGTACACTTTTCTAGTAAACTATTAAGAATATAAACAATTTTTTTTCTGAAATACAAATTAGACTGTATGTTCAACTTGTGGAACCAACAAAATTTATATTTTTGTATGGGTAAATATATTTAAAACATATATACATTTTATAACTAAAAAATTTTATGTAAACAAAAGTAAATTAAATTTTTTAAATACATTCAGTATACATTTTGTCTATTTTTTGAGGTTCCATAAGTTGAACATGCAGTCTAATTTGTATTTCAGAAAAAAGTTTGAATATATTCTTAATAGTTTACTAGAAAAGTGTACCTGGGTCATTCTATGTCAAATCAACACACTTTTATTAAAAATTTGACCTCACCATCTCGGATTTTGATCAAATTTGGCACATGGATAGCCCCCATATAGATTAAGAAAAATACCAAATTTTATTCAAATATATCAACCCGTTTGGAAAATACGGCTATGCAAAGTTTAAAAAAAACACCACAAATCGCAAGACTTGCATATGTTTAACTTGCCATAGCAGCTTTCCTAATTATGCTAGAAAGGTGGGTGAGGTGTCATTTTTCAACATTTTTTATGGTCTTTCTTATGATATGCAACACAATAATGGTTTGAAAAGGAAAAATATTAAAAATTTTAAATGAAAATTTAAATTTTAAATTTCGAAAAAAGCGTATTTTTTAAAAAATTTCAAAAATTTTTAGAAAATAGTTTATACTAATGTTAAATGATATGCAAAGTTTCAGAGTGGGCAGATAAAGGGTTCATAGTTAAAATAATTGAAAACCAAAGCAGTTTTTCATCAAAATTCTGACCATATGATAAAGAAATAGCAACAAAAAGCATTATACATGAATTTTTTTAAAAAAAAATTTGAAATAAGGAAAATAAATCAAACATACTTGATATTGTATTGTTTAATTGTAGTTGATTAATGGATCATTTGTTTCCAACGTGTCATTTTCAGATAACACATAAATTCTTCCATTGTACTATACATAATATGTCAGAGGCATTCAAAACACATTTGGCTTCCGTGGATATGAAAGTGATTGGAATGGTCCAGCTGGATGAAGAAATGTTACTTTTAGTTCTTCAGTTCTCTCAAGAACATGAGCTAGCCACCAGTTCTTGTTATATAGTACAACAGTGAAATAGCTAATGACTTCTATTAATTTAAGTTTCTATGGTGATCTTACAATTACTTGTGAATAAATGTGACTTTTACTTCATGAATGACTTTTACTTCATGAATGACTTTATCCTGCATACAAGAAAACTAGGGAATAATAAAAATCCTGTGCAAGTTTAAAGCTACAAACTACATGGTAACTTAGAGGAAGAGAAATTTTAGAAAGTCCCAATCCAAAACTGGGGAAAAGCCTCTCGGAAAAAGTAGTTGAAGCTGTTAATTTGTTTTACAAAAATGACAAAATTAGCAGAGCGATGCCAGGCTCTAAAGATAGCTTAACAGTTATTGAACCAATGGAAACAATATAAAAATTTCAAAAAAACTTATTTTGTGCAACCTGAAAGCAGCACTTATTATTCAAAGACAAATTTCCAAATTTGGATTTTAAAATTGGCTTTTCCAAATATAAGACTCTAGCATTGTATTTTAGCAAGATCAAGTGGTATACACACTGTGTGTACGTATGTATACTACATCTAAATGTAAAACTGATGATTGAAAATGGAAGTACTGACAAATGGTGCATTAAAAACCTACAAACATTACCTATCAAAAATGATATGCAATCTGTCAACAATAGATTGCGCTATGGGTAATAGCACATCTTGTCCAGGTGATACTGCAATATGGACCATCCTTGAAACGTCATTTGAAGAAAACATAATACAAAAAATCACATTTCGGCAGTGGATTTCCGTCGACTGTTGTAATTTAGGGACTCTTCAGAAATCATCAGAAGATTTATAGATTAAACAACAGACATCTTTCATGAACCTCATAAAGGAAAATTTAAAAGAATCTAAATTTGCAGTTAACCTCGACTTTTCAGAAAACTATAGTATGGTTGTTCAAGATGAGTCCCAGTGTTACTACTGGGATAGTGGACAAGTCACAATTTACCCTTTTGTGATATATTATATTGCAATTTCTGATTGCCTAGAACTCAACACAGTTGTAGTTTACACCTTTCAAAGAAAACTTATTTCCTTTTTGAATGCAAAGTTTCAAAACATTCACCATGAGATCTTTCACTTTTCTTATAGGCATGCTTCACAATGTAAAAATAAGAAAAATTTCACCAACTTGTGTTTTCACAAGCAAGACTTCAATATTGAGGGCAAATGGTATTTTTCAGCAACATCACATGGAAAAAGGCCTTGTGGTGGAGTTGGTGTTTAAGAAATCAGCAGCTGGAACTAGATTGCAGTGACCCAACGAAAACTAATCTTATGCACTCTCCAGCTTTATGAATGAGCAGTAGAAAATATTTCAGCTATTAACTTCACTTTTACAACACAGGAGGATTAAGTACAGTCAGAAACATTCTTAAACGATCGTTTCAACCAGGCAATTACCATCCAAGGGACTTAACGATATCATGACTTTATACCTATTGACTTAAACCCATCAAAATTAATTGTGAAAACATTTTCTGAAGCTACACAATCATCACAAGTAATTGTAAGATCACCATAGAAACTTAAATTAATAGACGTTAATAGTTATATCACTGTTGTACTATATAACACAAGAACTGGTGGCTAGCTTATGTTCTTGAGATAAATGAAGAACTTGATGAACTAAAAGTAACATTTCTTAATCCAGCTGGACCATTCCAATCACTTTCATATCCACGGAAGCCAAATGTGTTTGGGATGCCTCTGACATATTATGTATAGTAAATCCTGTACAATGGAAGAATTTAAGTATTATCTGAAAATGACACCTTGGAAACAAATGAACCATTAATCAACTACAATTGAACAATACAATATCAAGTATGTTTGATCTATTTTCCTTATTTCAAATTTAAAAAAAAAAAAATCATGTATTATGCTTTCTGTTGCTATTTCTTTATCATATGGTCAGAATTTTGATGAAAAACTGCTTTGGTTTTCAATTATTTTAACTATGAACCCTTTATCTGCCCACTCTGAAACTTTGCATATCATTTAACATTAGTATAAACTATTTTCTAAAAAAATTTGAATTTTTTTAAAAATACGCTTTTTTCGAAATTTAAAATTTAAATTTTCATTTAAAAATTTTAATATTTTTTCTTTTTAAACCACTATAGTGTTGCATATCATAAGGCCATAAAAAATTTTGAAAAATGACACGTAACCCACTTTTCTAGCATAATTAGGAAAGCTGCTATGGCAAGTTAAACATATGCAAGTCTTGCGATTTTTGGTGTTTTTTTTTTAATTTGCATAGCCGTATTTTCCAAACGGGTTGATATATTTGAATAAAATTTGGTATTTTTCTTAGTCTATATGGGGGCTACCCATTTGCCAAATTTGAACAAAATCCGAGATGGTGAGGTCAAATGGGTGTGTTGATTTGACATGGAATGACCCACCTTAAACTTTTTTAATTTAAAATGTTGAAACTGTTACAACTCAACTCCAAATAGAGATTGTGTTTCACAAATTTCAAAAGTTATCAATAATAACATAATACATATATCATAAAAATTGTGTTAACTTTCGAGTAGTAGAAGAAGAATTATGATAAATCTAAAATTGGTGTCCAACACCCTACCCTCCCCCCTTAACTGTAGACGAAAGGAATCAATAGCTAGAAAGTAAGACTGAAGAGTAAACACTTCATATATTTCATTTATCTAAAACCAAATGGTGGTTTTATACAACAAAAATAACTTACTATGGTCTAAGTGGTTTTCTTTGGTAATTTTTTCAGCATGTTCCACAATCCCTGAGCATTCAATCTAAATTAAGAAAAGAATTTTCCCGTATTGCAGTACATATAAAAAACACACAAATTACAGAAAAATTAATAATTTCTTCAAAAGCTAAAGTACAATAAAATAGAAACACAAACAACTTTTGCCAAAAAAGAGATTTACCAATTTTCAGTAAGAACTATTTCCAAATGAATGTTATGTTTTTCTTTGATTACATTGTTGTTGCAGCCATCAACAGCCATGCAGTTCTAAAATTCTCGGTAGGTTCGACATGCGTTCCATTTTTTCACCTATCAATAAGATCACGTTCACACAACTTAAAGACCCTATTGACGATCTTAATAACTGGGGCATATACAGTATTTCATGCCAATGTGGCATGTCATATATTGGTCAAACAAAGAGAGCATTAAGATTTCGTATCAAGGAGCACCAAGCACATACTGTTAAACAAGAAATAAAGAAGTCCTCCATTGCCAAGCACTCTTGGGAACATGGTCATATATTTAATTTTTCTAACTCACATTTAATTTGCAAACCTAAATCTCCAGTTGAACTTGACTTCCTGGAGGCGTTTCATATTTTTAGCAATATTGATTCGGTTGTCAATGAAACGTTTGCGGTCCCAGTGTTTCCCGCTTGTTGGCACACAATAGTTAACTCCAACCGATTGTAATAGTTTTTTGGTCTTTGGCAATATTTAAAATTGCTTGGGTTTATTTATATTTCATTACACACAGACTTTGCATTTTCCGCTCATGAAGGGTGATGTATCTCCCGAAACATGTCCGGATTATATGGTTGGTTGGTTTGTTAATTAACGTCGCACTAGAGCTGCACAGTGGGCTATTGGCGACGGTTCGGGGTCAATCTCGAAGGAAAGACCCGGGAACACATTCACACACACATTCATACATGCACCTCGCTATTTTAGAACCATGGTCAGATGACGAGGAAACACCTGAACTGGCACCCAACGCCTTCAATAGACGTCGGGACTTTGAACCCCGATCAGATTTATCGTGCACCAGTCCCGTATACACGCCAGTATAATTTGTTGGATATTCTGGACGACTTTCTAGTAATTTTGTAGCGAAGCTGGCAACCCTCCGATCGCAAGATCACTACTTTTTTACTTTTCTGTGTCAAGTCCATTTCCCAGATTATATGGACTTTTATTGCGTATTTTAACGTTGCATTTGTATTTTAATATTCTTAACGCAATGTTCTATAAGACAAGTTTTTATCTTAGATTGTTGTTGGTTTAATTTCTTTTTGAAACGTAGTCTTAAAATAGATTGCAAATTGTTCAGGGTTTTTTCAGGGTTACCACTCATTTTTAAAAATTAAAAAATAAGGAGTTTTAAGGACTTTACGGACAAAAATAAGTTTTTAAGGACCATTTTTTATCGCGCTGTTTCTGAAGCAAGAAAAATTAAACAAATTATGACAACAATCAACTTTTATATTAACTTAAAAATGACCTTTTAAATACAATGCTATGTTTAAAAGGTATATTAACAGAACCTCATTCTTTGACTTCCAAGTTATTACTTTTTTAATTTGTTCATAACCTTGTTGATTTCTTCACCAACTGTTAAATATGCATTTGCAAAGAATAATAAATGAAATTCACTAACTTATTATTGAAGCGAGAAAATAAATAGAAATCGAGCATCTCGTGTAAAAAACAGCCACAAGTAATATAAATAGATTGCCAATGTAAGTGAAATAAACTGAGAGCAAAATTTTTTAAAGGAACTACTAAAAAAAATTAACGTTTCTTTGGCAGGAGAAAAAATAAGGAGTCTTGATCAAAATTAAGGACTTTAAAGGGCTCTTAAAAATGCAAACTAAAAATAAGGAGTTCTTAAGGACCAGTGGGAACCCTGTTTTTTCTAGTTCATGGTTCAATAACAGTTAATCTTTTCAATAATTAAACAATTATAAAAAAAACGGAGACACACTAAGCAGAAATCTTTATTTTTTTTTCCTGTTTCTTTTTAAGTGGCAATAAAATTGAAGACAAAACAATACAACAGAATAAAATAAAGACTTATATTAAATATTAACCCTTTGGACTCGAGTGCAGATTTCTTTTTGTTCCCTGTTCTTCAAACGTTCCTGAACATAAAAAAAATGCTTCTCTTTCGTTAGCTTGTTCTTTATCCGACTCCATTTAAAAGTATGGCATCACTTGGGTATCAACATATTTTATTAACACTTTGCCATTCGAGTGTTGCCTTTAAGTCACCAAAAAATAATCTGGAAGCACCAAGTACTTAACAATTTCTTCCAATTAAAATACGTCACAATTCTTTAAAAAAAAAAAACTTGATAAATGTCACAAACCTCTAAATAAATATTCATCTTTACATATAACTTTTTATAATTATCCGCTCAAAATGCGAAAACACGCTAAAGAATACCTATTTTAAAAGAACAGGAAAAATAATTTAAATATCTAACATGTGTTGGAATAATAATCTGTGTGTGATCATATCAACCCTTTTCTCCCAAGAGTGTAATGATATTGACCTGTGAGGCAGGTGCACCCTCTATGGACATCTTTGTATTCTCTCGTAACTGTGTGTCAAATGACCCTCACTTTGCTTATGATCTTTCATTCTGTGTTAATTTCTGTTCTGTCTTCATTTAAGCCTTGTTTACACGTTTCCCGTTCAACTGCTTTGCGAATTCTTTATAAATCTCCGAATCAAGGACCGTACCATCAAAACGATAAAATGTTCAATAAAAACTGCTAGTAAATTTCATACTTCTTCATATTCCACTTGTTAGTAGCCATTTTAAAATAAGTAAAGGGTCATAGGAACCAATCGGCTTTTACCCCTAGTCAAGAGCAGGTGCAATTTTCTCCCCACCCCCCCAGAAGGGACAATTTCGGAAAATTGCTGGGTGGATTTATTCTAAAAATGATTGTCCTGATTCCTGTGCACTAATCCATGTCTAATTATCCCAAGAACACGTTACTGAAGTGCAATGGGTTAGTTTTTTTTATCAATTTAACTAAATGACAAAAAATTTATAAAATGCAATCAGAACACTGTTCCAACAAATGTTCTATAACAAAAAATTACCCCGATGACTTTTGCAGCCCCAGCTTTCGCAGCGAACATGCAGAGTATCCCGGTTCCGCATCCAATGTCCAGCACTGTCTTCCCGCGAAACAGATGCTTGTTGTGGTACATGGCATTGCGATAGGTGAGGGTGCGAACTTCATCTTTCAGCATCTCCTGCAATAAGGAAAATACGTTCGAGTGTTCGACGTTCGCCTTGAAAATATTGCCTATCCTAAAAAAAAATCATTGTTTTTCCTACTCCTGCAGAAAACAAGGGGACTGGACACGTTTTTTTTCCTTTTAGGATGCATTTTTTGGGAATTTGTAAAAAATTAATTTTGTCAAAAATGTCCAATATTTAAAATTTGTGAAAATTCCATGCAAGAATAAAAAATAGCTTAGATGGGTGTAGTCTACATACATAATATATAAACAGGGTGTCCATGGTGGAAAGCATTTTGAAATTCCCTGCAAGCCGTA
Source organism: Troglohyphantes excavatus (assembly GCA_963932185.1). Classification (NCBI taxonomy): domain Eukaryota; kingdom Metazoa; phylum Arthropoda; class Arachnida; order Araneae; family Linyphiidae; genus Troglohyphantes; species Troglohyphantes excavatus. Next base: position 3,938,016 of record OZ010671.1, read on the forward strand.
CTTTTAAGGATAATATTTTTACCTATATTATTCTTTATTATTATGTAAGATGTACTGTGACTTTATCTTATTATTCCCAAAAAAAGGTATTTATTTAAATATATAAGTTTACTAATCGATTTACTGACTTCCAAATAGTGCAACCAAAGTTTAACATCCAAAAATCAATAATTCAAAATGATACTTAAAGATCATAAACGTCCAAGTAAGGGCAATATATCTCTTAGATTATTAGTGATTGTACTTTCTCAATATTAAAAAAGAAAAATCCAATATGCTTAAGAAATAGAAACCCAATGCATCCCTAATAATAAAACTAATTTATTAGATCCAATCCAGTATCTTAGGATATACAGCCTAGTACACCAAATATATTTTTTAAAATCTAAAGATTACCCAAAAAATAAAAGAGGCAACAGTTTCAGTTTCGTCAAGTGTGAAAAAAAAAGTATTTTTAGGGATGTTCAAGAGAAATTCGAATGTAACAAGATTTAAACATTTGAAATATCTATTTTAAAATTAGTTGAGTTGGCAAGCAAGTATCTAGTTATAGATACCCAATTGGTTTACCAAATTTTGGAAACATAAGCATTTCGGTGGGATTTTCTACGACCTTGGAAGAGAAAAATTTCCCTTTTAGCGATACGCAATTTCCCCCTATTTGATTGCATTTAGAAAGTATTTGCAACCAATCAACAATGTTTCACAGCCAGAAATCAACTTGAAAAAATATTTTTTTGGTAAAGTTCCCTGATTTTTAAAAAAAAAATCCCTGATATTTCCAGACTGGTAAAATTCCCTGTTAGTGGACACCTTAATAAAACATACATTCTGTATATACTCCCGTATAAGCCGAGAAATTTAAGTCAAAACTGTTGTCAAAAAGTAGAGGGATCGGCTTATATGCAGGTTAGCGCCATTAAGTAATATTTATAGACTTACACAAATGCAAGGCTTTACCGAGAGCACTGTAAATTAATATTGTGATTGAAATAACAGCAAGCAATTTGAATTGCCCTAAATTTCTAAATGCTATATATTAAATTTGTCAACATGTTTCAGAGTCAGCACTTCAAATTTTTTTGTTAACAAGCAAAAAATACTTCGGTAAAAGCAAGAAAGAGGAAGAATCCCATCCCTGCACACATTACTTGAATATTTTTTTATTACAAAAGGGTGGGAATTCCCACGTGCTATAAACACACCTCGTGTATTCCAAAGTGTGCATAGGAGTCAAAGTAGTAGTCCTTCGAGGTCATCTCCTCCGGGCGATAGGTGGTAAGGCCGTCCATCTCCTTCTGGCAGCGGAAGCAGTACTTCCCTGCGGAGTCAAAAGACACCACTTCTCCGTTCGGGATGTCCCCATTCGTGGTGGCACACTCAGTGGTGGACACCTGGAGATTCAATTAGTTTTATACATTTAGAAAATTCATATAAGGAGTTTAAAAAAATACAGGGGCTGTTGCACAACTTCATGTGTTTTGGATCAGGTAAAATTGAAATTGGGAACATAAAGAGGCTTTTTGGAACAGAGAAAATTTAAATGTAGTACTTTTAGTTGTAGCTAAATTTTAAAATTATCATGTACCACATGAATTAGAATGTAACACTGAAAAACTAAGGTCTCCTGACCATATCCTAACAATAAAAATGTCAATGTACACGGAAATGCCCATTGTACCTTTAAAACTGAAATGCAGAATTTTGAAGTAAAAAAAGACGGTGCAATTTTGGTGTCACAATTTGTCTAAAAATTAGTATTTTTGAGCAAAGATTGTGTATTGGAACAATTTGTGCAGGCGCAACACTCCTGAAAATCTTTATATATATTTCTCTTACGCGGTGATTGAAAAACGCTGTTTTTCTGTATCCTGAGTGGCAACAGTTTGTTTACGAAATTCTGTTGCGCCCGCATTTTTATTTTGCCATTATGTAAGCCATTTTGCCGATTAACCCCTTCAATTCATTGGTAAATAATTATTTTGATGATGTCAGCTTAAATTAGGAAGAATATAAGCCTTATAAATTAAAAAATAGAAGTTTTGAAAAACGCTTTTCCCAACTTTCAATGAAGGAAAAATAAGGGTGGCGCCATCTGTTGGCGATTTTGAAAACTAGATTTCTATGAGCTTCATTTTTATGACGTAAAAACTCGGTAAATTACACACCTCTGGTAGGCAAGATTTATGGTAAGCTTAACATCATTTATGGCCAAAACAAACTACCAATAATGTTAGAAATTTAACTGAAACGCGGGAAAGGTGTGGAAATAAAATAAATAAATAATGGTAGGCTTGCCAGTGGTACCATTGTTTTAATTTGTAATTAAAAAGAAATTAGTTTAATTGATTTTATATTGACTTACATGGCAAAAAAATGTAGTGATGCCAAGATGAATATTAATTTAAATTTACAATTTCAACTTTTAAAGTTTTTAGTAATATAATTAAAAATGTATTGTTACTAGGACACATTGTTATTGTGTCCTACCTTTTAGCGAGCGAAGCGAGAAGTGATTTGCGAAGCAAACCTATGAGGATTGCGTAGCAATCCTCCGGGGGTTGGCGGAGCGTTAGCGGAGCAGGGGGCGGAGCCTCCTAGTATTTTAATATTGTTGGAACCCTTTGGACAAAGTGATGACTTAGCAGTGGCGGTTCGTGGGATGCTGCAAGTAAAATGAAGATTAAAATTGAAATTTCTGCAACAAGCAAAAAAATCTGATAAATAGCAAATCTGTTGCCGTAATGCAAAATTCAGAAGGTGGGAAAATTCCATTCACTGCAGACAAAACTTGAAGTTAGGAATCGGCTGCATTGTTACCATAACAACCCTTCAATTCTCTCTCCAGTTGTATTGTAGCAAGGTGTTGCCCTTTAGAAGTTTTACAACTTTCGTTAAAAAAAATAATTTTTAATAGAATTTTAAAGATAAAAATTTGTTTTTTAAGGACTTTTGAGGTAAAAAATTATATAATTTTTTTATAGATAATTGATTGCCACAAAAAAGTCTGCAACATTTTATTCATTCGGATATCCGTCAATTTACTTCCGGATATCGGATAATTAAAAAACAGCCGGATATCCGTTTCATCCCTAGTTATCAGGTTATATTTAACCTGAACTTCATATGGTTGACATGACAATGCCATGGTCAATCGCTTGAAGGTTTGTATGAAGGTTTGCACTGCTAGAAGGGGAGGTATCAGCTGCAATCTTAAGTAGCAAGAGGCTGTAGGCCATAATTTAACGTTACGAGCATGACATAAGTGCATGTGCTTTAAACTGTTGGCGATACGCTCCTCGATATTTTTAAACTGTGCTTTGCCCATTCATGTGTTGATTAATTCATGTTTTTAGGGCTGACATGATGGGAAATTTATTTTTACTAATATTTAAACAACATTTGGAGACTTCTTTTTGTGTTACCAAAATAGTTGATGAGAAAAAGTCATTATGCTGCTGTTGTTCCCAATTCATGATTATATTTATAGCTGAAATGTGATAGAAGAACAAAGAGAAAACAAAGTTAGTAAGTAAAGATAAAAGAAAATTATCTATAGCCAGGCATATTTTATACAACAAAAAAATATTTCTACAACTACAAAATAGAATCGATCAGCTGTTTTTAACAAATGAAAAATTTAAAAAATACTCACTTCCATGGTTTCAGACATTCTCGGTAATATTTACCTAAAAAATAAAAAGAACACAATTAAAATCTATTTTTTAAAAAAATACTAGTAAATTTCACACTTAAAATTGACTTTGAAGAACCAGGCTTGAGCAATGATGGCAATTTGTCATCAAGAAATGTAATATTGATGTCAACAACAGATTGGTTCGGCTAGTATCTCCTAATGAATACTATTTAACTTCTGAAAATCCTTTACAATTAACAATATTCATCGACAAGTTAAATCCATTTGTCAATTACCCTAGTATAGAAATAGTGTTTTCTCCCTTCCCAAGTAAAATGTGATTTGTTTAATTTAAACCCATGTCCTCTGATCCTATTTAAATTAAACCCTCCACACCCCCTTGTCTGATAAATTTGAACAGTTGAATCAAATCCCCTCTAACCCTTCTCTCTTCCAAAGTATACATATTTAAACTTCATAATCCATGTCTTTTTATGGTGACCCCAAAATTGTACAGCATACTCAAGATGAGACTTTACCAAACCTCTATACAATGGCAATTTTATAATCCTTAGATTTGTTATGAAACACTTTTCCTGGTGTACCCCAATGTTATTGATAGCTACTGTACATTGATGACCCATTTTAAATCCTCATATTAAGACAGATATTAATATTTTACTTCCAAAATGTTAACAGGGGAAGAGACATATACAATTAAAAATTATTGAAATTAGCTTCAATTGGCACATAATAATAATATGGATACAATCGTATCGGTACTATTAACTATGAAGTTCTCTTGGTTTTAAACAGTGTGGCTTTTAAAATGCAATAAAATTATGTACTATATCAATTGGGTTTGTTTCTTTACATGAAATTTTATTTGAAAATATAACTCAAATTTATTACCCGATAATTTTTTTTTTAATTGCGATCTAGAATTCTCATAATTGAATTAAGCGATCTCCGTTGTGGGGGAAATGAATTGATTCGCACTGCGATCGTTTATTGAAATCCCAGAGCTTTCGCGGGGAAAAAAATCGAAACTGAAGAATCGGTGAAATGGAGACGCTAAATGGAAGATACGTCGTATGCCGGCATCCGAGGAAAGCCAAAAATAAGGAATATACACAAGTAAATATACTCACAAATCAGGGGGAGAGAAGCAAATAAATAATTGAATTCAGATTATAAAATAAATATCACAAACTGAGGTTAATACATAATTAAAACTATGCACGTGCGCTACTACGAAGAAACGGCAGAAAATTATGACAATGAAATTGAAAACAGCGTTATGCCAATGCCATTCTAAAGGTGCGTAAAGTAAAACTTTAATATTATTAAAGTGTAAACATTATATCTTGCTAAAATCAGTGACGTCATGAGTGGCATAGATGACAATAACCAACCACAAAAATAGCATTTGGTGAGTTGGTTAAATCAACGTCGCACTAGAGCTACACAGTGGTCTATCTCGATGGAAAGACCCGGGGACACTGTCTTGTACTTTTGAACCATGCTCAAATGACGAGGTCAACACCTCAGCTGCCACCCGACGCCATCCTAAAAAAGCGTCAAGTCGTAATACGACCAGAGTTAACGTGCACCAGTTCCCTTATACACAGTAGCTTTAAGTGAGACATTTGAAAAATAAAGGTGGACTAAAAAATAATCTTTTCCGAATAGGAGAAGCGCAGTGCAACGTCACAGGCTGTCGCGCTGAGCGCTTAAAGGCAAAACAAACAGAATACCATTGCCTTTCGCTATGCTTGCGTCGCGTTAAAAGGCGGTATTTTGTTTTAAACTCAAAATAAAAGCACACGATTAGGCACAAATACAAGTCTAATTATAGTTTTAGTTACATAAGGATTATAAAAACAAAAATTTCCAATAATTTTATTTTTCATATTCGAACAAAAAAAAATACTGAAAATAGACGATAATGAAACGTAAACTAATGATACCTTAATTGTGCACTATTATTTTATATTTGTAGCAATAACATAACTGTTTGTAAATGACACAATAAGTTGTCGCACGGAGTGGTGGACTAAGGAGGGTGCAAAATTTCCGTGGGAAAAGAAAGAAATTAGAAGATTTATTAGAAAAATTTTAGTCTACATTAGGATGTTTTTAGATTGATATTTTTTAATTTAATTGTACATTACATTTGAGTAAATTGATAATATTGAGCTTCGCAACATTATCCGTGTATTATTTTAAGACGGCTATATATTGCTTGGATTTAGTTTTGAAAAATGAATTTTTGATACTTTATAATATAGTAATTTCTCCCATATTATGAAATTTGGCGTCTTCATGAAACTAATAAAAAAAATTTACTTGCAAAGTTAGAAAATTCCTGTATTTAAAATAAAATACAGCAAAAGCAAAAATTAGCATAAAAATTCATCGACGTTGTGAAATTAAAGGTTTTAAACAGACTAAACTTTAAAAAATGTAGCTTTGAAGAATTTTGTTCCAAATTCCTTTATAAAACCTGCAAAAAACCTTCAATTTTCTAACTTTGTTGAAGGCTTTATGCTGATTTTCTTAAACAAATTTGTCAAATCATCCATAAAAGAACTATATATATTTATGTTATTACCCGACAAATAAAACTAGCATAAAACTTAATCAATTTGTGAAATTGAAGGTTTTATAAAGGAATTTGAAGGGAAAAAACACTTTTTTTATAGTTTTTAATTTTTTCATGAATTAAATCTTTAAAAATTCTGCATCTCCCTTTAATAATTTCAATCTATATATATAAATGCGAAAAACCCACTCATCACTCATCACTAATTCTCCAACTTCCCGTATACCTATGAAGATGAAATTTGGCAAATTTGTTCCTTATACCTTAAATAGGAAAAGTAAGCTATTTTTGTTCCGATCGAACGGATTTAAGGGGTTGTAAAACCCCTTTTTCGTTGTTCGTAGCGACGTTAGTTTGGGTATCTACAGATCTAAAAGACCTAGAGTGCTGAAATGTGGAGCACAGATTCATCTTGGACCGTAGAGATGCACTATCAAAGGATTTTTAAAAATTCAAACCCGAACTGCCAATGTAACGATTTTTTAAAAACCTTTACATAGGATTAACATGGAGAACATGTAACAATGCAATATTTCAAGATTGAAACAATGGAAAATTTTAATAGTATTTAAACTATGAGGAGCATTCTGATTGGCTAATGACTAAATATCGCTAAATAAATAAGAAATGTTGCCAAATAAATAAAAATTTCGCCTGTCTTTTGTTCATCTTAAAGTTTCTGGGATGTTACTAAAGGTTAAAGTATGGATGCTAATCAACGGGAATAACGTATATATATCCATATTATTGTACAGCCAACTTCTCCATAATATCCATCTTTCCAGTTCTTGCGGGAACTTGCCAATAAAATTTCGTTACAAATTGGAACTTTTAATACTTTATTTCGTTCCCCCTGATGGGTGACAAATTAAGAATATTATTTATTTCGCTTATAATTATTGTAGTTGTATCTATTTTGTAACTTATTTCCTTCCTGTGCGTAGAACGGGTATTTCAGCTAGTACTTTATAATAAAAGGTGTTTTAAAGGCTTTTTTTCATGTTGTATAAAAAATTTTAACAAAAATCTTCATTAAATGCAGTTATATTTAAATTTTAATAGCTCTTAAAACTGGAGTTTTTCTGCATAAAACCTTCAAGTTCGCGACTTGAAATTTGTATGGTGATTGTTTTTGCTTCACCTTCAATTATGAAGCAAAATAATTTTCGTTTGTTCACAAAAATCCCTTGAACCGCTATAATAAAATTCCCATGACGATCTTTTATAATATATATGCATTAAATAATTTGATGTTTTTAAAAGAAATTATTAATTACAATGATCTGCCGGATATTTTAATATAAGTACTAATTATGGTAATGTTTTAATCATTCTTAGAGAAAACAAAACAATGAAAAAGATTTGTTAATTTATATTTAAATATGTGGATATTATTAACATATAAGTATTTTTTTAATTTGAATTTTACGCCGAATAAAACAGATAATATTTATTTTTTAATTGTATAAATATACAATTAAAACTAAGTAATTTTGATTTAAAAAAATTTTTATTGAACTTGTATACACATTTTTCTTAACCTTTAAAATAAGCAGAAAACCCTAAAAAATAACTAAAATGTCCTTAAAATAAACAAAAACAGTAATAAATATATAACTTTATTATTAAATTATAATTTTAATCATTATAATTAGTTTCAAGTAATCCTCAAATGAAGTATTAACGATTAACGCATTGGTCGATCGCGAACAAACATGCTAAACCCATGTTAAACGCTGACTCGCGAACGACGTTCTTGCCTTCAGCTTTTCCGAGAAGCCGGTTTGTTTACAAATATGCGCTTGGCCTCAGCGGGTGTTCGGTGAGGGAGTCAGTGGCGTAGCCAGCATTGGGTTACTTTGGGTTAGAACCCCCCCCCCCCCCCCCCATAGCCAGTTTAATTTTTTTTTCTTTTTTTTTGAAAAATAACAAATGCAAAAATAAAAAAAAAACGAAGTTTTTCCTCTGATTTCTATAGAGAAAACACACGTCACATTTCCTGGTCTACCCCACATGTATCTCCTGCTCCTTTCCCTTCTGTCCCTGAAGTGATGATTTTAAGGAGAACACTGGTGAAACAACCTTGAAGACAGAAAATTCGACTTTTTGTGGGGGGGGGGGGGGGGGCGATGGGGTAGTAGGTCTGTATGATTGTCTTGATTGTTTGTACATGTAAAAGGATACTTTTCTTAACACTTGAAATGGGACGGGAGTTGAGCCGGAATTCACAGTGCATCAATTCAGAAATTGATTGCTTTGAAGTAAGGTATTTTCCCTGACCCATTCATCCCCTACGTGCAGGCACGTCGCGCCGTGGAGGTTTGGGGGGGGAGTCCGAACCCCCCCCCCAAATAATTTGGAAACCCTAAAAGTTGGGAATTTCAAGGTTTAAAAATACCCGAGTTGGGAAAATTTATGTCTGAAGAAAATTAATATTTTTAACAAATGAAAACAAAACCACCAAGGTTATTAAGGGAAAATTAGAAATTGTCCAACTTGTAAAATTAAACTTAAATTCGTGTGTTTTGTTTCAGAGTTCACTACACACTTTCGACCGATACGACGCTAAGGCTCCAGATGGAGTTGACTAATGTAGTCTGTAGCCGACACAACGCCAGTAGCGGAACTGTTTTATAAATTTCATTGTATTTTTTGTTGCGTCAAGCGAAAAAAAATTTTAACCGTGGCATCGTTTCCTTAAAAAAAAATCCCACATTTTAAATATATAATAAATTGTTTAAATTAAGGAGCAATGTTTTCAGATTTCCAGCAGGCGACTAAAAAAATGGTCGCATCTGCTCATTCTGTTGTTCGTTATTGTCAAAGTTATATTATATGTTTTAACGTTCAGATTATCATTTAAAGAATTTTAAAATATATGGCGTTGCACTTTACGCAAACGTCACAGTGTTCTTTTTATTAAAATAACTTCTCTTTTAATTGTGTTAGGTGCGATTGTCTAAATCAAAATCCTCTCCTTTTTATTCGAAAATCACTTTTGTTTCATATAACCCTATTGGTTTTGCCTTCCACAATGTAAAATTTCTTTCAGCTAATATTCGAAGCGCCATGGCGCTTCGAATATATGGGACTGGCGCGCCAGTCCCATATAAATTTATCGTCTCGTGTCTAGGATTTTTTTTTTGTTATTTTGTTTTGTTTTGTGATTAACCAATCACAAAATTGTGTAATGTTGACGCTGTGCGTTTCCTGTGTGTTTTTCTATAATTTTTTTTTTTTAGTTTTTACCAGTTTCAAATAGAAACTTCCAGAACTTTCGATGGGTTCTTTTATTTAAATCACCCCTCGGTTAAAAAAATTTCTCGGACTTCGATACGATTGCTACGAAAAATCTTATGCGCGGAGGACGCATCTTTCAGTACCTATTTTCTTTACCTAATTTTATGTGATATGTGTTTCGTTTTAACATTAACTTCGGAGGACTCTCTCTTTGAATACTTTTAAGTTTATTGAATTTATTTATAATAATTTAAATTCCTGTTTTCCTGCATTGATTAATTTAGAATTAAAATGGTTATTAATTAAAAAAAATTATAATTTAATTACTACTTGATAAATATGGTCATACATGTAGATACTTTTTATTTTTGAATATTATTTTATTTATGTTTTATGTTAATACTACCAATGGCTGTTGGGTTGACACAACTGTCGAGTCCCTTTCACTCCCACTATTTACAGATCATGTTACATTTTCAGAACATGGCTGTATTTGTTATCCCCCCACCCCCCCCCTTATGACTTCCACAATAAAATTATCCTATAAAAAGTTGATAAGTTGGAACTAGGAATTTTTAGCACTGTTGTGTTCAAAATTTCCAATCGTTAAGTTTGGTTAATTAACATCGCACTTAGAACGGACACTGCACTGGAACATGCGTGCAACAAATGTTGCGTGCCGCAACGTTGGTTCGGGTCTATCGCGAAGAAAAGACCTGGGAATAATGCCTCGTATTTTTTAATCATTGTCAGATAACGAGAATAACACCCGAGCTGGTATCCGTACCCGACGCCGTTAAGTTGGGAATTTCGAATCGTTAAGTTGGTAAATTTCTTGTCTCAACCCCCCAAAAAAATTTTGTGTGACGGCACTGCCTACGTGTTTTAAGCTTTTAATTTACTTCTTAATTATAATTTATAAATAATATTTAATCAATTAAAATTATTTATTATAATTTTAATTTAAAACTACTGCTTAAATTAAAAAATATCATAATTTAAATTTACTAATTTAAAATTACTACTTAGAAATTATTATGATTAAATAAAATTACTAATTTAATATTATCAATTAAAATTGCTAATTTAAAATGATTAATTAAAATTATTAATTAACTTTTATTCAAATTATTAACTAAATTTTATTCAAATTATTATTTAAATTTAATTAAAATTATTAGTTAAAAAAATTTAATTTACAAATTTTTAAAAATTAAAAATTTAAAATAAAATAATTTATGGACCCCCCCCCCCCCCCCCCCCCTTCGGACAATCCTGGCTACGCCACTGGAGGGAGTCCACTGGAAAAGTAATCCACATGATAATCGAAGAGTTGAAAGTTCAAATATCGACTTTGAGCTAGTTAGCGACATCGTGGTAGGAAGGTTGCCAATCGTCATCCGCCCATAGGGGAAGGGCGTATTTGTAAACAAACCGGCTTCTCGGAAAAGCTGAAGGCAGAATCGTCATTCGCGGGTCAGCGTTTAACATGGGTTTAGCATGTTTGTTCGCGATTGACCAATGCGTTAATCGTTAATACTTCATTTAAGGATTACTTGAAACTAATTATACTGATTAACATTATAATTTAAAAATAAAGTTATATATTTATTACTGTTTTTGTTTATTTTAAGGACATTTTAGTTATTTTTTAGGGTTTTCTGCTTATTTTAAAGGTTAAGAAAAATGTGTATACAAGTTCAATGAAATTTTTTTAAATCAAAATTACTTAGTTTTAATTGTATATTTATACAATTAAAGTGTTTATACAATTAAAAAATAAATATTATAATAATTAGTACTTATATTAAAATATCAGGCAGATAATTGTAATTAATAATTTCTTTTAAAACATCAAATTATATTATAAAAGATCGTCATGGGAATTGTATTACAGCGGTTCAAGGGATGTTTGTGTACAAACGAAAATTATTTTGCTTCATAATTGAAGGTGAAGCAAAAACAATCACCATACAAATTTCAAGTCGCGAACTTGAAGGTTTTATGCTGAAAACTCCAGTGTTAAGTGCTGTTACAATTTAAAAATAACTGCATTTAATGAAGGTTTTTGTTAAAAATTCCTTATACAACATGAAATAAAGCCTTTAAAACACCTTTTATTATAAAATATTGAAATTATTAAAGGGAAATGCAGAATTTTTAAAGATTCAATTCATGAAAAAATTAAAAACTATAAAAAAAAGTTGTTTTTTTCAAATTCCTTTATAAAACCTTCAATTTCACAAATTGATTAAGTTTTATGCTAGTTTTATTTGTCGAGTAACAACATAAATATACATAGTTCTTTTATGGATGATTTGACAAATTTGTTTAAGAAAATCAGCATAAAGCCTTCATCAAAGTTGGAAAATTGAAGGTTTTTTGTAGGTTTTATAAAGGAATTTGGAACAAAAATCTTCAGAACTACATATTTTAAAGATTATCCTGTTTAAAACCTTTAATTTCACAACTTCGACGAATTTTTATGCTAATTTTTGTTTTTGCTGTATTTTATTTTAAATACAGGAATTTTCTAACTTTGCATGTAATTTTTTTTTATTAGTTTCAAGAAGACGCCAAAATTTTTTTTTCAAAATTTGGGAGAAATTACTATATTATAAAGTGTCAAAAATGCATTTTTCTAAACAAAATCCAAGCAATATATAGCCGTCTTAAAAAAATACACGGATAATGTTGCGAACCTCAATATTATCAATTTACTCAAATGTAATGTACAATTAAATTTAAAAATATCAATCTAAAAACATCCTATTGTAGACTAAAATTTTTCGAATAAATCTTCTAATTTTTGTCTTTTCCCACTGAAAGTTTGCACCCTCCTTAGTCCATCACTCCATGTGACAACTTTATTGTGTAATTTGGGCCTTAAGCCGTCCCTGTGTAATTATAAACTACTTTTACAAGAAAACATATTTTCAGAATCGAAGTAATTTTTTTAATACATTCATGTGTAATATTTTTTGTGCTTAAAGTTTTTATGCATATATTTATTGGATTAGTAAACAAGCAATTCAATATAAGTAATACGATTTATATATTTATACTATTAAATAATGATTTACAACTTCAGAATTCCAACAAAGTCGCCGATGGATTTCAAAAAGTGTTTAAATATAGTTGTAACAATATTATCGTTAGGTTCAATTATTTGTGTTTAATGAACCTATGATGGTATCTCGTAAACAAAACTTGATACAAAACGTTATAAGTTATTGCTACAAATGTAAAATAACAGTGCACAAATAATGTATTATTAGTTTACGTTTCATTATCGTCTATTTTCACTATTTTTTTTTGTTCGAATATGAAAAATAAAATTATTGGAAATTTTTGTTTTTATAATCCTTATGTAACTAAAACTATAATTGGACTTGTATTTATGCCCAATCGTGTGCTTTTATTTTGAGTTTAAAACAAAATACCGCCTTTTAACGCGACGCGAGCATAGCGAAAGGCAACGGAATTCTGTTTGTTTTGCCTTTAAGCGCTCAGCGCGACAGCCTGTGACGTTGCACTGCGCTTCTCCTATAGGAATGTATTAGACCTAGAAGGAAGAAGCGGATTGAAACCGATGAAGCCTACATGGGCGCGAAAATGGGTTGAGTTAGGCACATGGCTGCCAGATTGGCGACCTTTATCGCTTGCTTTTGATGCTGTTTCAATTATATTTTGACTACGGTTGGCGAGCTATTTTACGTAATAATTGGATTATAGTATTTAACGAATTTAGACCAAAGAGTATAAATAAAATAGAGAGCGCTTTCCATGTCAGACTCTGGCAAGGCCATATGCTCCACACCGATGAAAAACGGTCTTCATCACGTGGTTTTAGCGCTGCCACACCCTACAAGCAGAAGTTCCGAAATTGGCGCAGTTTCTTCTTTTCGGCGATAGGGTGTTCGGTCGGTATTGAACTTCTAAACATCAGATATGTAGGTATTTACTTATTTTCAAACAATGTGCATTAAATATTTTCCTTTCATTAACGAAACGAAAATATCCTTTTGTTTGTGTTCAATGCTCTAAGAAACGAATGTCTTTATATTTCTAAGGTTTTATTGTTCATATTTTCTTATTGAAATATACAAAATAACAATTAAAAGAACTACGCTTATTGTGCATCTACATAAAAACAGACAAATATACAAGTAAAATACATAATTATATTTAAATTATAAATAACAAAAAAAACATGTTATATTTCAACTATTTATTGAAGAATTTAAAGTAAGAAATGTAATCCCACCTCCCCCGCACACAAAAATAAACTTTTTAAAAAATCTACGTGGTTTTTTTTTATTGTACAATTAGGATTAAATTTTTTTTTGTCCGAAAAAAAGTAGTATCAATTCGTAGTATTCTATATAAAGTCGTCCTTCCAAAAGACGCTTTTCAATAGCGCATTTTGCCTGAGTATAGTGCTCATAACCCGGATTAACGTTACACTATTTAAATATAATCTCCTACTTAATGTATATACATTTTATATTTGACTAAATATCGTATTGTCATCAGTATTACGTAAGTATGTAAAGTTTCAAGGCTATACGTCATTTAGAATATCATTAAAATTGAATTGTTAGATATGATACAAAAAAAACGCAGAGTATTATACAAAGTTAAGTAATAATATAAATACTATTTATTTTCAATAACAGACGCTCTGAGTTTATACTTAAAAAGCAGGATTCCGAGTTAGCGATAGCCCACGTCGGTCGTGTTCCCGATTTTCTCTCGCTTTCTCAAAGATTTTTCAAATGGCTAAGCCTAATTTTCCTGATATCTCAAAGTGGCTGGATGAAGCCACTGCGATCGAACGTGATCATGATGATTACATGATTCTGAAACGCTATAGCTTCAATTATATGCTATATGCTCGAACTATTACCCAAGAAGGACCTGACACTGCTGATGCAAAGCACTTTGAAAAGAGCGTGATGGAGTGTTACGAAGCTGCATGTAAGCTTGGACGCTACACCCAGTACTTTTCGAAGGAGCTACTCTTTGGACCCCCGGCGGTGGCCGTTAGGCCTAAAAAGAAACTGGCTACGCCTGTTGAGCTGACCGGCGGTCAGTCAACACCGGAGCCCATGGAATTTATTCCCAGCCCTAATGAAATAGCCGACGAAATGGGTCTGAGCGAGCAGAACGACACGCTCGTTGCGGAGGGGAAAGACGACGAAATAAATGTTATCGGCCCCCCTCCCGCACCCATTATTGTCGAGGCAAACAACATCTTGCCGGATGCTATTTTTCTAAAAACCACAGAAAAGTACCCTCAGATTTTTTCTGAACTGAAAAGGATGATGGACGGTGAACTCCAGGCAAAGAAAACCGGAGAATACCTAAAGATCCAGCCATCTTCTGAAGGGGACTTTCTCATGATCGTGACCCATTTCAAGGAGCGGAGCTACGACTTCCACCTTGCCGCCCCACCTAGCAGCATGCCGTTTCGAGTGGCTATCAAGGGCCTGCCCACTCAAACGGCGTGCTCTTCCATCTCCGACGAGCTGACCACGCTTGGATATAATGTTATCAAGGTGGTGCAGCTCACTAGACGTGCCACTAAAAAGCCGACCAAGGTTTTTATGGCGGCTTTGACGAAAAACCAGGGTGTTAATAAAATCCTAAAGAGCAAGGTGCTCTTGGGACTTGACATCCTGGTTGAGCCATATGGAACCAAGCATGTTCCCCAATGCTTCCAGTGCAACTGGTTTTACCATACCAGCCATACCTGCCATGCCGCACCCAGATGCCTCAAATGCGGGGACTCCCACCAGACTCGACAATGCCACATCGGGAAACTGGAAGTGCCTACCTGCATCAACTGCCATGCCAGCGGACACGTCGCCTCCAACAGACGCTGCCCGATGTACCCAAAAACCACCAGAATGCCCGCCAGTGATCGAGCCGCGAAAAAGAAGCCCGCAGCCCGAAAACCGGTGAATATAAAAAAGCCCACCCATCCGCCTGTCTCGACGACGGACGAAGGATCGCCCATCGCCGAGTTGGTTAAGGAGCTTGCTCCTATTTTCAATGATGCTATGGGAATTAGTGAACTAATTTCCCTTCTGCGAGAGAAGGAGACAGCAGCTGAGAAATTGCAAGCGCTGTTCACCTTCTTTCTCGCACAACTGAATGAAATCCAAGTTTGCAGTCCAGTAGCGGCGAACGTGGCCACGCCCACCGGCCAATAGAAAAGCTGTCATTTCTTCCTCCCCCCCCCCGTCAGAATTTTTGTTTATCAAATACTGTTAACATTTTTGATAATTTGTTTATCAAATACTGTTAACATTTTTGATAATTTGTTTATCAAAAACTGTTAACTTAGTAATTAACAAATTAATGAAAACTAACATTTACAAATTAACATTTAATTATAATTAATTACTAATTGGCATAACTGCTAATTAGTGTTTATTTTTTTATATTGGTAAATATTCTGGGAATGAAACTAGTTGATCATAACCGTTATAATTTACCTTCATCATACCTTCATCATTACCTTCATCATACCCGTTAATCATACCTTCATTTCCCCTATTGGCAAAACCGGCTTTCAGCCTTCCAGCAACCCTATTAGAGATCAGTGCATCCGCCGTGTTGTAAAAGGGACTGGTGCCACTGAACTTTAATAGGGTTGCTGGAAGGCTGAAAGCCGGTTGGCGAAATGAAGGTATGGCGGCTTTCGCCAATTCAACTCAAAAAAGAGACGGGAGATAGGAGTTTCCATACTAAACTCACTTTATTTAAAAATGTATTGCGCTCTAAATACAACTCTTTTGATAATGCCGATTATTGCAAAAAATCACGGAAATATTGTAGATTGTGAGAATTTTTTTTATTTGTGTTATTTTTATGGGGCCGTGTTCCCCGCGGTGCGACAGGCCTGCACAGCACTCTAAATCAATAAATCTTTATGAATGGGGAAAATAAATCTGCAACTGTCCTATGAATTACTTTGAAAGTTACTTAGAAGTTTTTATGAAAACCACAAATACACACATTCTGAGGACCTGCTGTTATAATTGTTCTGTAATTTTAAAGTAAATAAAATATTAAGATCATTCATTTTAAAAACATGAATGAATGCAATTTAATTTGTTTTAAATTTACAGAATATAATTAATTATGGAGAAACTACTTAAGAACTTATTCTTAAAAAGGGCAAAACCAAATAAACTTAAAACATCGTTTTTATTTTGGTCTGAAGACAACCTATTTGATTTACTTGCCAGAAATGTTATGCGTTACTCTTGTGACACAGTCATTTGTTACTCTTGTGACAACACAACAGAGGATGTTCTATACATGACACACAAAAAAAAATTAGTGTAAAATATGTCTTATTTCACCAAATCAGAGATTAAAAGGTTTAAAGTAAAAATCTTTAGTAGTTTTTACAAATTTGAAACTTTTATATGTTTTTTGTTACTCTTGTGACAATTAAACGTCACTATTAAATACAGTTAAAATTTTATTCAAAAGCTAATCTAAAATATTTCAACTACATATATATGATAAATATGTAAATGGATTATGAATTTGTATATATAATGATTTCAATTAATGAACAAAATTAAGGAAATAATATACTATAATCGAAGTGACATTTTTGTCCCTAATAAAAGTGAAGAAATATGTCAACTTTCAGAACAATTTCACTGAAGACCATTATTCTTATGAAATAATCCTTACAAATACATATCCACCAACTTTCTAGGATTAAATTGATATACTACACTTAGAGTTTGGTTAAAATTTTAATTTCAGTAAAAAGTTTCATTTTTAGTGGACGTTCCCATATCTTGAAACCTCTAACCGTTGATATGGACATTTCAAAGCATTTGCATTTAATTCGATTCATTAAGAATATTATTAAGTAATAAAATATGAAAGTGAGCTGGGCGCACATTTATATAAACTTGAAATTACGTTTATTTCAGCTGCTTAAATTGATAAATTAGTTTTCAAATTAAATTATTTATGCTTTTCTAACATTTAAAAAGGTAGTAATAATTGGAAACAGTTGAGAAAGAAACCCATTGTAGTCCTGTACCTTTCAAAGAAAAATCTCCCCCCTCCCCCTTTAAAACAAGTTTAGGAATAAAAAAGGGACACTTTTCTAAGTCCTCTTTTTAGGAATTCTTTACGATTTTTTTCTTAAGATAGGCAAAAGTAGTATAATATTAGGGAGAGCTGAGCCCCTTCAAAATAATTCCTGGGGGCATGAGCCCCCCAGCCCCATACTTCCTACGTCTATGGTTGCACACATCTCAGACAAGAGGTTTTGCTCCTGAGAAAGTGCCTTTCAAGATTCTGCTTCTGAAAAAATTGTTCTTTGCATACTTCACACACAATGTTTTTCTCCTGTATGAATGAGAAGGTGCTTTTCAAGATTCTGCTTCCGAGAAAATTGTTTGTTGCACACTTCACAGGCATGAGGTTTTTCTCCTGTATGAATGAGAAGATGCATTTGAAGATGGTGCTTCTGAGAAAATTGTTTTTCGCACATTTCACAGGCATGAGGTTTTTCTCCTGTATGAATGAGAAGGTGCTGGTCAAGAGAGCCCTTTTGAGAAAATTGTTTGTTGCACACTTCACAGGCATGAGGTTTTTCTCCTGTATGAATGAGAATGTGCCTTTTTAGATCTTGCTTCTGAGAAAATTGTTTGTTGCACATTTCACAGACATGAGGTTTTTCTCCTGTATGAATGAGAAGGTGCGTTTTAAGAGAGCCCTTTAGAGAAAATTGTTTGTTGCACACTTCACAGACATGAGGTTTTTCTCCTGTATGAATGAGAAGGTGCTTTTTAAGAGAGCCCTTTTCAGAAAATTGTTTGTTGCACACTTCACAGACATGAGCTTTTTCTCCTGTATGAATGAGAAGGTGCATTTGAAGATTCTGCTTCCAAGAAAATTGTTTGTTGCACACTTCACAGACATGAGGTTTTTCTCCTGTATGAATGAGAAGGTGCTTTTTAAGAGAGCCCTTTTCAGAAAATTGTTTGTTGCACACTTCACAGACATGAGCTTTTTCTCCTGTATGAATGAGAAGGTGCATTTGAAGATTCTGCTTCCAAGAAAATTGTTTGTTGCACACTTCACAGACATGAGGTTTTTCTCCTGTATGAATGAGAAGGTGCGTTTTAAGAGAGCCTTTTTGAGAAAATTGTTTGTTGCACACTTCACAGACATGAGGTTTTTCTCCTGTATGAATGAGAAGGTGCGTTTTAAGAGAGCCTTTTTGAGAAAATTGTTTGTTGCACACTTCACAGACATGAGGTTTTTTTCCTGTATGAATGAGGAGGTGCATTTTAAGATTCTGCTTCTGGAAACATTTCTTGTTGTACACTTCAGACATATGATGTATTTCTTCTGTAGTTAATAGAGAGAGCAAACGTTTTGAACGACTCTAGTAAAATATGCAACTTTGAGAATGAAGTTTATACAGTTTTCCAGTGAAATCAATTCTAATATATTCGTGGGAACTTAAACTTGCTGAACTATTTTAATACTGCTGCATAACGGTTTATTGGTAATTTTTCCATCATTTTCAATCAAATATTGAATGTTTACGTTTTATATGCTGCCAGTTGCCACTGTATTTTTTTTTTTTTAAATGTTGGCGGTGTAACTTACAAAGGCCTAAATGGATCACTCAAGACCGTAACAAAATTAGAAAGTCCACGGTAGGAAAAGAAACACGCAGTTAGTTCAAATTTTACCCACCAAACGAGAGGGACGCCACATCCCCTCCTATTTTGGAATACCGATCTCTGTGAAAAATACCAATCGCGCACTTTAGTTAACGCAAGCTTTTTTAAGAACTTTAATCCATTTTGAATAACCGAAATCGAGAATTAGAATACTGTAACATATTTTGGTCTTAAACTTTCCAATTTACTTAAATTTTTCTTGTTTGCATTCTCACTTTATATAAAGCTGGGAATACGAAGGTTCCTGGTTCGATGCCAGGCGATGAACCACTGCTTTCAATACTAGTTACCTGCCAGGTCGAACGACGGCTCTTTGATCTTCGGTTTCGCGAAAAATAAAGTAACTAATTTTGTGTATATATAGGTACCCAATAAAAAATATAATATTCTTCAAGATAATTATTTAATATATATCCATACTAGCTTAAATACCCGTTCTACGCACGGGGAGGAAATCAGTTACAAAATAGATACACATACAATATTTATAAGCGAAGCGAAGTAAATAATATTCTTTTAATTTGTCTAAGGAACTAAAGTATTAAAATTTCCAATTTGTAAAGAAATTTTATTAGAAAGGTCATGCAAGAACTGGAGAGATTGATAATATGGAGAAGTCGGATATACAATAACGTGGGTGTATATGTTACTCCCGTTCATTAACATCCATATTTTAACCTTTAGTAACATCCCAAAGATTTAAAGAGGAACAACTCTTAAAATTGTTAATAATAATTAGCTTCGAAAAACTTTTATTAGACACCTATGTCAACATTTGTCGTTAAGTTTCACAAATTGGCAAGAATATAAAAAAAAAAACGAAAACGATTTTAAAAAGTTCACTTGCCAAATACCTTCTTTTGTACGGTAAACCCTATCCAAAAGGGGATGGTTACCCAGCACTTTTTTCGGATTTTGCCCCCGCACTTTTTTAATATTGAACTTTTTAAAATAAAAAAAAATATGTGTCAAATTATTTACTGAATTGCCAAACTTAATTAAGGGGGTCCAATACCCAAAATTCGCAAAAAAGTCATTTTTTTTATATTTAAAAAATAATATTCAAACTTATCTTAATAACTCACAAAAAACTGCTTCAAAAAATTCCTATTACTTTTTTAGTTATGAATGTTTTAATGATGTGTTCCTATAACATAGTTGTATCATATGTAAACTTTAAAAGCAAATATCTCTGTTCGTGGTTTTGAAATTTAATGAACACTAAAAATGCTAAGGCTTTTTTACTATTATACTTAAAATCATAATTTTTGTGTGTATAGCAAGATAAATATATTATAAATAGATGTATGCATTCAGATTTCCTATTTTTACCATAATTTGTTTTTAAAACCACTTAAAATGGAATTTTATTTTTTTTCGTCAATTTTTTTTCCAAAATTTCTAATATATTTTATTTTTTTAAAGTGATGTATCTGAATCAAAATTTGAATGCATACATCTATTTACATATTATTCAAGATCTTAAATAAAAAAAATTGCTTCAAAATATTGAAAAACAAAAAAGGAGTAGGAATTTTAAAATTGTTAAAAAATTTACTAAAATTTTATTTTAAAAATAAATGTGCAATTTAAAAAAAAAATTGAGCGTCTTAAAATGGTTTTTTATGCATATTTAGAAAGAGAAAAAAAATTGGATTGTACAAGTATAAAAATAAAGAAAAAAATGTCGAAGGTATCGGACCCCCTTAAAAAAAAAAATCGAAACCTCAGTGGCGTAGGAACTTCTTTTTTTCAGGGGGGGCTGAATTTTTTTTTCAATACATATATTGTTATACAATATAAAATAGTATGGAGTTGCGAGCTATTAAACAATTAAAAAACAATCAATGCTTTAAAATGTTTTAATGTTAAATGTTTTATACAAATACAAATACAAATACAAATATTGACGACCAACAACAGGCTCAAGGCCCAACAAGGTTGGTCCATCTAGTACCTCTTAACTATCCCCCAATGCATATCTAACTTCTTCTTAAAATCCGTTACTCCTTTACAATTAACAATATTCACTGGCAAGTTGTTCCATTTGTCTATTACCCTATTATAGAAATAGTGTTTTCTCCCTTCCCGATTAAAATGGGATTTGTTTAACTTAAACCCATGACCTCTCGTTCTATCACTCATATTAAAATCTAAACCCTCCACATCTCCTTGTTTGATAAATTTGAATAGTTGAATCAAATCTCCCCTTCTTTCTTCCAGAGTATACATATTCAAATTTCTTAATCTATCTTCATAATTCATGCCTGAGAACCCTTGAACCATTTTAGTAGCCCTGTGCTGAATTTTCTCTAACAACGCAATGTCTTTTTTAAGATATGGTGACCAGAACTGTACAGCATACTCAAGATGTGGCCTTACTAAACCTCTGTACAATGGCAAGATTAGATCCTTAGATTTTGATGAAACACTTTTCCTGATGTACCCCAACATTCTATTAGCTTTTTTGCTAGCCACTGTACATTGATGACTCATTTTAAAATCCTCATTTACCAACACACCCAGATCGCTTACAATCTCACTATTTTTGATTTCTGCACCCTGTAAAACATATGCAGCCTTACTATTTTTGATACCCATGTGCAACACTTGACATTTACTGATATTAAAAGACATACCCCATTTAACAGCCCATTCTGATATTTTTGTTAAATCACCTTGTAATTGCTCTATTTGTTCCCCAGAATTCACAGTCCTCATAATTTTTAAATCATCTGCAAAGATGCTGACCTTGCTCCCAATCTCCCAACTTATATCATCAATAAAAATAATAAATAAAAGTGGACCTAACACAGAACCCTGTGGTACTCCACTTTTAACTTCTGCCCACTGAGAGTAATTACCTTTAATTTGCACCCGCTGACTCCTACCAATTAACCAATTCCTTATCCATTGTAAAATTTCACCCCCAATCCCTAACCTTTCCAACTTGAACAGCAATGCCTCGTGGGGAACTTTATCAAATGCTTTCTGGAAATCAATGTATACTACATCTACACTGTTCCTTTTATCTAATTCTTCAGTAACCCTATCGTAGAATTTTAAAAGATTTGTTGTACAAGATCTTCCTTTCCTAAATCCATACTGATTATCTGACAGCAAGCTCTCTGATTCCAAAAATGATATGATGCTGTTTTTTATTAATGTTTCAAAAATCTTGCATAACACTGATGTTAAACTAACCGGTCTGTAATTACCAGGTTCACATTTTGCCCCTTTTTTAAAAAGCGGAGTGACATTTGCTAATTTCCAGTCTATTGGTACATTACCCGAATTATACGTCGATTTGAAAATAGTTAGTACAACATCTCCCAGTTCTTCCGCACACTCCACTAGTACTTTTGGGTAAATTTCATCTGGTCCTGGTGCTTTAAAAGGTTTAATACTTCTTAAGTGATAAACTACTTCTTCTCTAGTAAAATTGCATTCCTTAATAACCGGACGCATATTATCCTCTATTTGCATGAAATCAGATTTGAAGTCCTTATTAAAAACTCCCATGAAAAATTCATTTAAAATATTAGCCATTCCTACATCATCTTGAATTAATTTGCCTTGATAATCTTCGAGTGGTCCCAAATGATTATTTCCTTTATTGTTTCCACTGGCGTAAGCAAAAAATCCCTTTGGATTATTGTTGATATCCCTAGCAAGTTTTTCCTCCAATGCTAATTTCTGTTTTCTACTGATATACTTAAACTCCCTTCTAGCTTTTTTATACTCCTTACCATCAGTGTCCCTACCTGTTTCTTTAAATATTTTATACGTCTTTTGTTTTAACTTAAGAGCTCGTTTTGTTTCCTTTGAAAACCACATAGGAGAAAGCTTTCGAACTACATCTTTCTGCCTAAACGAAATATGCTTATTAACAGCTACATTTAATTTATCTTTAAATTCCTTCCATTGATCTACTATATGAGAATGCTCCAACCCATCCTTAAAAACATTAGTTACCTCAGCTCGTAACTTATGAAAATTAACATCTCTAAAATTTGGAATTAACCTATTATTTTTATCTACAGTTGTCTGAAACATAATGTTAAATCTAATGCTATTGTGGTCACTTTCCCCTAGATGCTCGCTCACTGTTAAATTGTGTACCCTATTTTCACAACTGCTAAACACCAAATCCAATAATGCATTACCCCTTGTATTATTATGAACCAATTGCTCTAAAAAGCAATCTTGAATCGTGTCCAAGAATTCTGCCCCTCTTCCAATGTTAACTTGGTTACCCTTCCAGTCAATGTTAGGAAAATTAAAATCTCCCATTAAAATTATTTCTCCTTTCTTACAAGCTTCATTTATATGATTAAATAGAATTTCATCCTGTTCAACAGTGCTATTCGGGGGTCTATAAACATTTCCCACAACCAAATTCTTACCTTTATGATCTGTTAGTTTTATCCAAACTGATTCAATACATTGAGATTTACCTTCAAAAGTTACTTCCGAAAAATTTAAATTTTCTCTTACATAAATCAACACACCACCTCCTTTCTTATTAATTCTCTCCTGCCGAAACATAATGAAACCCTTAATTTCTAATAACGCAGCTAAATCGTTAGCATTTGTCCAGCTTTCTGTAATCCCAATTATATCGATGGTTTCTGCTGCTACTATGCCCCTTAATTCTTCTATTTTATTCCTTATACTTCTTGCATTGCAGTAAAATACCCTTAATTGTTCTTTAATATACATATCCGAACATTCACCCGCTGCATTTTTTCCAGATGCTGTAGACCCTGTTGCAGAATTATATAACAGATTACTTCCCAAAGATTGATTTTTTAATCCCAATTTATCAACCCGCCAGTGAATATTCGGCTCCTGTCTCAAAACTAGTTTTTTGCCTGCAAACTCTCGAGTACCAACTTACTTACAGCCTGGCTACCTGTTCTGCTTAGATGAATACCATCCCGAGATAACCAGTCCATCTTACTCACCTTCCAAACATCCACAAAACCGACGTTCTTTTCCTTACAAATATCCCTGAGAAAACCATTTAAAACTCTGATTCGTTGGTTGTCCCAGCCCCAACGAAACCCCCAACTTGTATCCGTTTTTGTTTGGACAGCTTTAGAACATAAAGTAACCAGGAAAAGGTTAATAGTAATTTCAAATGTCCGTATTGTACGCAGTAGTGGCGCTACGAATTGCCCGACGGGGGGGGGGCTAGTCTTCCCCGACAGGGGGGCTAATATCCCCGACGTAAAACACACGTATAAAATTTTCCTAAATAACATGTCAAGGATAAATATTGCGTAACTAAATGATTATAACTAAATGCTTGTAATATTTAATGGGTTATTACTAAAGAATTGCAGAGTTTCAAATATTCTGGACTGCAATCAACAAGTATCATTTTTATGTTGGAATAATTACTATTTAACTCGTTTACAGTTTTCGCAAACCTAAAGTATAGTGGGGAAAAGATAAGTAAAAAAAAAATGTACAAATCATACCGCTCTATCATTTAATTTAGTGGTTTTTTTTTTATTTAAAAACAATGATAAAACATTTATATTTATAAAAGGCAACGGAAATGAGCGATGAGTTATTTCTTATGAAATTCTTTTCATAACATTGAGCTGTAGGTCAATCATGGTTGAAGATGAAAAAGTTTTTTAAAAAATTTTAAGCATTCGTTTATTTCTTCCACGACCTTTTCCAAACAATATATTTACGACTGAGATAACAAATTTAAAAGTCCACAAAAAAATAGGAAGTGTGACATATTTTTTAAAGAAATATTTTAATTTTTCGAAGACATTTTGGATTTGTACTATTTTTGAAAAAATTATATTAAAAAGATTTTTTTTAATACTTAACTTTCTGTGTATCTTAAAATCAATCCAATCTGTTATCCGTAACATTTCACTTTCACCATGATATCGTTTTTTTTTTTTAAACTTTGAAGCAATTTCGTTCAATTTTAGAAGTAATCTAAATTTTCTATAAATTTTAATGTCGTATGAAACAGTGAACATATAAAATTAAATGTTTGTTACATAAGAAAAAATGTCGTTTTTAATTTTTTAGTCATCCTGAAAAATTAAAGCTGAATTGACAATGGCATCGCCTGTGTCTAATACATAAAAATCTCATATTTTGACTTTTGTTTAACCTAATAATAATTTAGGAAATATATATTTGTTAAAAATTCAAATTTCTTTAATCAATTCAATCTTATATTTTCATTTTACTTACACTAACATGTTTAAATTACCTAGTAGGACTAATTAAAAATTTAATGGTTTTAACGACTGTCCATTCAATGGAAAACTATTTCTGACTACCTAATTGAACCATGATTGTCCTTTAAAATAGGATCTGATTTCTTCTGAACTGATTTTTTTAGAACAAATATTTCTCAATATATTAATTTAAACGATCCCACATGAAAAACTTATTCCATATTGATATTTTATTATTAAATTACAAATAAATTTAAATTTCATAAAATGTACAGTAATAAAAATAAAGGTATTTTTTAAACTTCATATAAAAAATCTATTGTTAGAAAAAAGTACCATACTAAATAAATTAAATAGGCAATATAAAAATTGCAATAGTTCTTCGAAATCCAGAAAACATAAAAATCAAAAAACGATAGGACTCCGTTCTTAACAAAATAAATAAAATATTATTAAATTGTCATGTACAAATAATTAAAAAAAAATCACAATAATTTTTAAGACATCTCACCTTATACGAATTGCATCAAAGTTTGACGGTACTGTAGTTCCCAAATCCACTATATGATAATAGATCCTCGTAGATCGGACACTCACTAATCTCAATGCATTGCCTACTTTACTGCATTTTTACTCTTTTAAAAATTAAAAACAGCAACCTTTATCAAGTTTTTTAAACCTTTCATAAAGAACGGAACTCGAACTGTTCTACTGCTTCGTACAATACAAGTGATCGGTTCGTTTACTGGACCTCCTTTTTCTTAGAAACCTTAAATACTAGTGTACCAACACCAGTCAGCAGTCCTCTCTGTGTCCTATCCTATGCAGATGCGTGACCCCCAAATTCAAAGAGAGCTTGCCAGTGAAAAGCCAGCTAAAAGAACAAAAAAACTATAAAATGGAAAAGGGTGTTCTTGAATGAAAATATTTTGTCTTTAGTTCTTTTCCTTTGAATATGAAGATAACAAGTGACAGATGACATTTTTACCACCTTAATTGCCCTTTAGCGGAATTGCTCCCAATACCTCGGTGGCCGCCTCGGTTCAGCTTTAGGGGGCATACTCAGTTTAGTATGCCCCCTAAGGCTGAACTGGATCCGAGTCGAGAGGGGCGTCTTGCCGTCTCTTTGTCAAGAAATACAAGGGGGTCGAGAAACATAGAAGAGGGACCAATGTTCTCACTCGATGAAACTGATTTTATCTTTTGGAGGCATCTGTCTGGTCTGGGAAATAAAGGGACTCTCAGACTGCCGTGGACGGCTAAATTTTTCTTCTATGGTCAAGTGACAATGGCATAGGCGTAGGAAGTAGGGGGGCTGGGGGTGCTCGAGCCCCCCCAGGAATTATTTTGAAGGGGCTCAGCCCCCCCCCCTAATATTATACTATTTTTTTTTTAAATACTTAAAAAATAAATTGTAGAAATAGAGAATTCCTACAAAGAGGCATTCGAAAGGAAGCGTCCCTTATTTATTCTAAACGTGCTTTAAAATGGGGGGAATTTGCTTTGAAAGCTATAACGCTAAAGCTTTAAAGAGTAATTTTAAGAATAATGTAAAAAATACGCTTCTAAATAAAAAAAAATATTATTTGTGGACATTTCATAAATTATAATCGTATATCCCGTAATTTATTCCCTTTCAAATAATAAATCATCAGATTCATGCACTATTTTCTAAACAGCTTATATAGTTGAAATTTCTTCTTTTAGAAAATTTAGATTTTGTTAAAGAAAGTTAAATAGAGACGAATTCCTCAAATCTGAAAAAATTCATACTTTAGCGTACAATACGGACATTTGAAATTACTATTAACCCTTTCCTGGTTACTTTATGTTCTAAAGCTGTCCAAACAAAAACGGATACAAGTTAATACATTTAACAAGTTAAACACTTGTTTGTAAAAATTTAAAACATTGATTGTTTTTTAATTGTTTAATAGCTCGCAACTCCGTACTATTTTATATTGTATAACAATATATTAAAAAAAAATTCAGCGAAAAAAAGAAGTTCCTACGCCACTGGACAATGGTTGCCTCGACAAAAAGTAAAATAAATTTTACGTTTGGAACTAGACTGCTCAAAATCCGATATATTTGTCCACATTCGTTAAAATGAAACTACATGAACATAAAACATGGTAAACTGAGACAGCAATTAAATGACTATTGTTTTTTTCTGTATTATTGAAGTAATCAATGTTGGATGAAATGTTTTTTTTTTGCGTCATGCCAAATTTGTTTCGTAAAGACAATGTACAAAAAATTGTTCAAAACGGAGTTTTTTTCCTAATTTTTGACTTGCAGTTGTATAATAAAAAATCTATTTATTTTTTGTTTTTATAATAGGTACAATTTAAGGTAAGGCAGGTCCATTCTACACGAACAAGTAAAACGCGCGTGAGCTTCTCGGTGATTCGAGAACCCATACCGTATGAATTCTCGAATCACCGAGAAGCTCACGCGCGTTTTACTCGGTGACATAAAATGTAGAATTGTGTAAAATGGGCCTTAGGCTTTTTTTTATGACCAGTAAAATGGATGAATCAATACACGTTTATTGAAATAATTTTACAGACGGTAATACCGGAGATACGTATTTTTCTCAGTATCCATGATCAATTGTACAAACGAGAGACGGTATTTTATAAGAGTAAAAATCTTTTTCTTTACATGTAATGTTTTTAAAATCGTATCTGTGTAAAGGGTGCATGCAGGGCGTGGGCGAAGTGAACTTTAACAAAAACATGAACATAACGAAAACTTACGTAATGAAATCATAAGCCTTGAACAGCGTTGGCGTAATTGCATTATCATCTAACTCATACTCGTCTGAGAGCATGCAGAGTTTTTATCGGAACCCAAAAAGTGCTTGAGTTGAGTTTGACGTTACATGCCTTAAACACCGCGGTCGTTTTGAGAGAGACACTTCCTACCTAATTTTTTATTACTATTTTATTTTGTTTGTTTGTTTGTTGAAATTACTGTATAAAAAGGTTAATTAAAGTTCCTAAACGTAAAAATATCGACAGGATCAAAATTACTATGAGATGTCAAGCCCGACAAACCAATCTTGAAATAAAACGCCACAACCCCCCAAAAGTTCTTAAATTTACTGACTATTACTTTTCAATTAACTGCGTTAAATACCCTTACGTTACATCCAGCCCTCCCAACAAACTCATACACGGAGAATATAGTATCTTGGTCGGGAAAAGGGCGAATTTGACAACCATCCGTTTACTAAATCGTTACACACATGCTGAGGATTGAACTCGCGCCCATCGGACGCTTGTCCGAGCCCCTTATTCGGACATAAAAGTCGGGATTTCAATGAACTGTAACATTGTTGGAATTCTGCCTGTCGAGATGACACAGATCCATTTTATTAAAAAAAAAATTATTTAATGTTTCACAAAAACTTGTTTTTAACAATTAAATTAACACTTCTTTCCCCGACGAACTTCATAATTCTGCCCGACAGGGGGGCTTGGCTTGCCCGACGGGGGGGCTACAGCCCCCCCCCCCCCCCAGCACCCCCAGTAGCGCCACCTCTGATTGTACGCTAAAATATGAATTTTTTCAGATTTGAGGAATTCGTCTCTATTTAACTTTCTATAAAATGTAATTTTCTAAAAGAAGAAATTTCAACTATATAAGCTGTTTAGAAAATAGTGCATGAATCTGATGGTTTATTATTTCAAAGGGAATAAATTATGGGAAATACGATTATAACTTATGAAATGTCCACAAATAATATTTTTTTTTATTTAAAAGCGTATTTTTTACATTTTTCTTAAAATTACTCTTTAAAGCTTTAGCGTTGTAGCTTTCAAAGCAAATTCTCCCCACTTTAAAACACGTTTAGAATAAATACGGGACGCTTTCTTTCGAATGCCTCTTTGTAGGATTTTTCTATTTCTACAATTTGTTTTTTAAGTAATTTTTTTTTAAAAAATAGTATAATATTAGGGGGGCTGAGCCCCTTCAAAATAATTCCTAGGGGGGCTCGAGCACCCCCAGCCCCCCTACTTCCTACGCCTATGCGAAACCTTATCCCCTACAGACTACTACAGACGATAGACGCAAACCCATTCCCCCTCTGACACTTGCACCACGTGAGGAAGGAGTCCACAACAACAGTTTTCGATTCCGCCCACATAACTCTGCGTTTAGGCATACTATCATATAAAGAAAGGTAGGCCGCATCGACCAAGCCAATTATTAACCCATTCCGGCCGCTGAACTTTTGTGAAGGGAATGTCGCCCTTAACTGCAGACGATTTTGCTCTCATTACACCCCGGGGAATCGTGCTATGAGCGATAAATGACCTACCGTAGTATTGGAAAGTGAGTCGCGTCGATCAGGTCGTTTGTTAACCCATTTTCCCTCTGATTTTTATACCGTATTAAGGGAAATGTCACCCTTGGTGACAGGTAGTACATGCTTCCACCCCAAGAATTCTACGGGAAATCAGCCTTCGTGGATAAATGACATAACATTGAGTAGAGAAAGGTAGGCCGCGTCAACCAGATTTTCCATTTACACACTCTTCATCTGACCTTCCTACCACGTGGAGTTCAAAGTGTTCATGAACCAATTCCTACGGTGCAGTGTGGCTTGAACCCGATAGCTTACTTTTCCTATGTAAGATATAAGTAATTTCATCTTCCTGGATATTTAGAAAATTACAGAATTAGTGATGAGTTACTTTTGGCAGTTAGAGTTCGAATTTTTGTAAATCTTTTCTTAGTGAGCAATTTTGGCTTAAAGTTTACCTCCATGCCAAATTTAATTTTCATAGTCGTTGTAGTACGGAATATCCCGTTATCCAATCATATTTTCACCATTTTGACATCATTTTTGGATAATAATTTTGCCATTTTTACAAATATGATCATATTTGAGTTCATTTGGCGATATTTTAATCATTTGGCGAAACTTTTTATTCATTTGGTGAATTTCTTATTAGTTTGGCGTTTTTATTAATTTTGGCGATGTTTTTATTAATTTGACAGTATTTGTATTCAGTTGGCGATATTTTTTTATTTATTTGGCAACATTTAGTCATCAGCCAATCAGAATGCTCCTCATAGGTTACGTAATATTAAAATATTCCATTGTTTCAATTTTATATTTTGCATTGTTACATGTTCTCCATGTTAATCCTATGGGAAAGTGTTTTAAAAATCGTTATTTTGGCAGTTCGAGTTCGAATTTTTAAAAATCCTTTCTTAGTGCACCCCTAGGGCCCAAGATGAATCTGTGTTCCAAATTTCAGCACTCTAGGTCTTTTGGATCTGGAGATCTCGTGATCAATCAGTCAGTGGATTTCGCTTTTATATATATAGATTAATATAAATGCAATTAACCCAAAGTGTTAATGTTTAATCTAAATCCAAGATATAAAAATCTATATTACTTCTGAATTCGAAGTTCCATGAATTCGTAATAAATCCAAATATCTCAAAGTAAAATTCCGATTGTTGTCCGTTAATAGAATTGTAATATACACCAAGATTGAAAGACCAAATTAAAATATGTTACAAATATTAGTTTCTAACTGCCAAATTTTTTATTTTGGGTGTTAGCAAATTTCTTCAATTTCAAAAGTAAGCTTATTTACTTTTATTGATACCACAAGACAGTGAAGAAAATCTAGCTTGGCAACATAATTGGAAACTACATAAAAA
Source organism: Troglohyphantes excavatus (assembly GCA_963932185.1). Taxonomy (NCBI): domain Eukaryota; kingdom Metazoa; phylum Arthropoda; class Arachnida; order Araneae; family Linyphiidae; genus Troglohyphantes; species Troglohyphantes excavatus. The sequence continues at coordinate 3,969,144 of OZ010671.1, forward strand.
AAATGTTAGCCGAGAGTAAAGATGCCCGACTAAAAATAAACAACTTTAAAAGCCCTACCAAAAATAAAATAGTTCTAAAAGATTTTTAAAGAATGTGTAAAACCACGGTGCTACAATACCATGTGCTTTGTCCTATAACATAATTTTATATTTGATACCCAATTAAATTGTTTCTGTATTTTAGCACAGTTTATTATAATTTATTATTAGCACATTTTTAAAATAAGTATGCAACCGAAGTATTAAACAAAACACCTAATAAAAATATCTTTTATTGTTTCATCGTTTAAGTTACAAATAAAAGAACATTCATCCAACCTTTAATTTACTTTTGTAAAAAAGTTACTAATGCAAAAAAAGTATTTACAAATTATTTAAATTTTAAACTTATTAAAAAGAAGATTATCCTGTGGTAGAGATTAAAAAAAACACATTCCTATTTTAACCTATCTTCCATGCAAAACAAGTAAATTCCAAGGTAGACCTTTTCACTTATTCAGGTAGGTTGTTTATGCATACAGTAGTCTTTAACAGTAATGCAGCTGTTTCAAAGGCTAGCGACAAGCTATTGAGTTTGCAGGTCAGTTCATCCAAGATAACCGAGTCAAAGCCAACAGAAGTTGATTGAGAACTTCCAGTTGTAGATGTTAGATCAAGACCAATATTTGTTGGGGAAGTACTGGTATTGACGAACAACTGGTAGGCTGGCTCTGATTTGATAAAGGTAGAGTTTGATGGTAGAATACATTTGGGGGATGATCCAGAACTTGTGGGTAACTGGAAGGCTGGCATTGGATCGCTAGATATGGCAACCTCAGGCAGAACAACAGAATCAAGGACATCTAATGATTGGTCTGTCACAGCCAAAGAAGGAGGAACCATCATTGAAGACTTGTTGGATGATATGCCTGTTGATGGAATGACTTCATACAAGTGTCCAATGTCAGAGAGGAAAGACCAGGTTGAAGGGTCCACTGAGGCAGCATCGTGCCTTCCACACTGACACCTGTGGTCAGCTGTTGGAAAGTGCCCCTCATGGAGTTTCCACATGTGGCCGTTGGTGCTCTCAGTCGCAAAGTCCAAGACCTTCCCTTGGTGGATGGATGCACAGGTGTTGGCGATGGCTCGCTGGAAGGTGCTCAGGGAGTCCAGAACTTGTCCTACAGTGCAGTCGGTTTCTGTCTTGATTGCATCTAAGCTACTTCTCACCTAAAATTAAAATATTTTGGTAAGAAAAGCATAAGCAGAATAAAGTAATTTGTGTCATTCAATGGTTGAACAGAAATGAGCATTTAAACAGCTAACACAGAAACTATTGCCTCCTAATTTCAATTTGTAATATAGAAATCCATGTACTGCAAAATTGATATGTACAAATTGACAGGGAAAAAAAAATAAGTTTGTGAATTAAAAATTGTAATTTTTTTTAAAAATGTGAATTGATTATATACAATTTTTATTTAAAACCTTTGAAAAATACCATGAACTACAAAATACTTGAAATTATTTATCAAAAATTTATTTTTAAAAATGTGTTTGATAAACTAATACAAAAACATGTTGGTAGCATGGAGATTGTAATTTTTTCTCTCTCCAAAATGCAGTCTTACACAATACTGAGTGTCAATAAGAAAGGGAGAGTGTAACCAATATTCTTGCATAGCTGCCAAAATCCGACAGGATGGTAATAAAATCCTGGGAAAAGATCTGCATTGATGAATTTTATAAAGATTTTACGTACACATATAGAAAGTGCCTTGTGCTAAACGTATTCAAAAGTAATGGCTTTTAGTTATAAGATTTCAGTTGCATTAAAGAGTGCAACTTCTCAAGTTTTTTGCAAGTCAATACAAGTACTATTGACGACTCTGCAGATGTCAAAACGGTACTCTTCCTCTCAGATCTCAATACGTTGGACATATTTTTAAGTGAAAATAAGACGGCAGCAGAGAAACAGCGTATCTCTGTAGCAGTTGTTGAATAACAACTTGGATTCTATTAAACTCCTGGAAAGTGATGGAATACTGTTTTGACAATTGCAGAGCTACTAAGGAAACGTTAAATTTAATTAAACTGCAAAGAAACTGAAGGAGTTGCCTTCTTTAATGCAATTGATATTTAGAACCAATCATGTACGATATTCTCAGTATATGAATAGCTTAATATTAAAAGGGGACTTCAGACATGGTTCTCTTATGTAAAAGCTCTGTTTCAAATCAAGAGATTCATACATGGAATCTCTTGATTGGGAATAGGTTAACCTACAAATTGCAAACAAATGTTGTTTTCAATGTAAATGGAAGTCAAAGGTATCGCTTTCTATGCTAAAAAAATTATTAGCAACACTGGACATGCATTGTTGCAGCACGGATTTTTGTATCAAATGGTTTCCTTTAAAGCCAGTTTATTCAAAATGAACATTGTGTGCGATGATTGATTGCTGCACAACACAGTCCAATACATATATCATATAAAGAAACTTTCTTACAAAACAACAACACTAAGTAAAAGAGTGTCAACCATGTTTGCAAGAAGAAGCACGGTGCGGACCTCACTGCAACCTCCTCCGAAGCAAACGCGAGGACTCTTGAGGATGCGAAGCAGAGTATCCAAGGCCTGGCGACAGACGACCTGAAAAATGTATTTTAGGATTTTATTTTAAGTGACAATTTGATTAACACAAACAAGCAAAATGTAATAAAAGGTCAGGTAATGGAAATACACTTCAAAATAAGTTAGTATTTAAAATTATTGTAGTGTGGACTAAATTAATGTTGCACTGTATAGTAACAAACTATTGGCAATAGTATTGGGTCTATCCAAATTTATTTAACAAAGCACTGTTCCCAGGTCTATTCAAAAGGAAAGACAAAGGAACAGTGCATTGTTAATATGAATTATGGTCATCATACAGTGTTCACTCTTGAAATGAAAAGGGGCAGGGCGCTGATGGCAGTAGAAGGCACCCCGTTTTCGAAAAGGCACTTCTTATTTTTAAAAGGGCACTATTTTTGACGGTTCGGGGCCTATCTCGAAGGAAAGACCCGTACAAAATTGATGAAGATATTACTTAATATCAAAATTTGACATTTAAAATTTAATGTTTCTCCTAAAACGAAATCTGCAAGTAGCCCTAATCAGACCCCTTACAAAACTGATAAAAAGGCTACAGATATCCAAGGTTTGGTAATAAAATGCCTAGTCTAGCATTGGCAACCAATAGAATTCATGGAATACCTCATGCTCGAAATTATCGCGGAATTGTGGCGATTTCATAACACGCATAGTTAAAAGGAGCTTGTTTTTCTACTTTCATAATACATTTAATTCCAATTTACACACAAAAATTTTTAATGGATGCCTTTAACATGCTTTTATTTAACTCCCACTGTCTGGTGTGATGTGTCCTCGGAAATCGGAAATTAACTTACGGTGTGTCGACCGGAGGTCCTTACACCTTCATCGAAATAAGTCTAATAAATAGGATAACGTTAGCGGGATTTAAGTTTAACTAAGAAGTTACTAATTAATTGGTGGGGGTAGGGGGCCCTAAGGCTAAACGCGAGTTCGTTAGAAAAAACCTGAAAGATAACATCAGTAGATGGTGTGTGTAAGAAATAAGTAGAGACAACAAGTGATTTGTAGTACATATTTTATTATTATAAGATGCAAAATACACAACATTGAAGACAATAACATAACCTGGCTACTAGCTAAGGAGCAGCTGTCGGGAATTTGACATGTCAATGTGACAAGCAAGTCTAGAAATGCCTACCAAGTGGGGTCGTGGTGAATGGTTCTTGGTCTTTTATGTTTCTGGTTTACCTCGTGATCATACTGTGTGATTTCTTTAAGGTGTTGTATGTCTGAGTTTTCGATTGCCATGTTATAGTTGTGTGAGATAGTCAGTATTGCTGTGTCAATAGTGTCCATTTTAAGGTCCCTGTGTAAGATTGTATTCCTGACATACCTTGGTGCATCTGTTAGCCTTCTAAGGGCTTTGTTCTGAAATGTTTGAAGTTTCTTTCTGTGTGTTCTTTGAACTGCAGCCCAGGCCGGACAGGCATACAGTAGAACTGGTCTGATCATAGTTTTGTAAAGAATTACTTTGTTTTTAAGTGTCATTTTTGAGTTCTTCCCAATGAGGGGATTTAAGCTTATACTTGCACCGGTCGCTTTTGCGAGAGTTTGTTTAATGTGTTCTTTAAAGCTAAGTTTACTGTCTAGGTGTACTCCTAAGTATTTGGTGTGGTGTTCTCTCTTGATCTCTGTATTAAAGATCTCAAGATCGGTGTTGTAATCAACTAGTGTATCGTGTTTGCGGAAGAGTACCGATACACTCTTTTGAGCATTAATTTTGATGCGCCAGTCTTTGCACCATGATTCTACTGTATTTAAAGCGGCTTGTAGCTTCCCAAAGGCTATGTCGCCGTGCTTAGATTTAGCTAGTATGGCTGTGTCGTCAGCAAATTGTGCTGTGATACAGTTGTCGAAGGTGGGGAAATAATTTATGTACAAATTAAATAAGACTGGTCCTAGTATGCTACCCTGCGGTACCCCTGCTTTGATGTTTGTGTTTGATGACAGCGTGTTGTTGACTCTAACCTGAAAAGATCGCTCTGAAATAAATGAGTTTATCATGTGTACCATTTCTTTTGGGATATTTTGGTTAAATAGCTTTTTAATTAGGCCTTTATGCCACAAACTATCGAATGCTTTCTCTACGTCCAAAAATACGGCTCCTATCATTTCCTTATTATTAAAAGCTTCTCCTATCTTCTCCACTATCCTGTGTACCTGATGGGTGGTTGAATGTCCCTTTTTAAACCCGTATTGATTAGTATTAATAACGTTATTAGTTTCCAAAAAAGTTTGCAGTCTAAGGTTTAAGACCTTCTCAAAGATTTTTGCCAAACAGGGCAAAAGACTGATAGGCCTGTAGTTGCTAGGTTGAAGGGGAATTTTTCCTGGTTTTTTGAAAAGGATTACAATTGCTTTTTTCCATTTAGTTGGGAAGTATTTTAACCTGAGGCATGCATTGAAGATGTTGGTGATATGTACTATTACCTTATGGGCAATATTCTTAAGTGCTTTGTTGGATATTAAGTCATATCCAGAGGCTTTTTTAGGATCTAATTTGTTTATAATGTCTGTGAGCTCCTCTGGTGTGGTGTAACGTATGATGTTGTGTGGCTCTTCTGCCAGGTAGTTGTCTATTTCATTAATAGTGTCAACAACAAGTTCTAGGTTGATGGGTGTTTGGTGTGGTGAGAATTGATTGTGAAGACTGGTGGCGAGAACCTCGGCCATGTCTTTTTCTGTGTAAACGATAGAGTTCGGTCCTTGAAGAGGGCCAATGTTTTGTCGTTTGGTTTTTAGGGCTTTCGCCATTTTCCAAACTGTGTTGTTCTGTAGTGAGAGCCTCATTACTGTGTTTTCTCATTGAGTCTGTTTGAATTCTTTTGTGAGGGAACTTACTTTCCTACATGCCTCGTTCCACTTACGTTTTGCCTGGGGGTGTCTGGTTATTTTATATACCTTCCAAAGCCTATTCTTATCCCTTATCTCGTCTTTTATCTCTTGGGGGAGTTTTAAGGTTTTGTCTAGTTTAATGGGTTTTGAGCAGCTATCAATATCCCTTTTGATTTTACTAGTTAAGTTTGCTATTGCTTCATCTATTTGGTTTTTGGTTCTCATAGTTGGATTTACTGTTACGTTTTCGTCCGAAATGGAGTGAAATTTTCCCCAGTTAGTTGTAAATTTAATTGCTGTAAATTTAATTGCTTCAGGAGGCTGTAAAATGTAAAAGTGACAGGGCTGTGGTTTGAAGATAAGCAGCTGTGTACCTTAAGTGTTGGTACTGATGGAATGCCCTTGAGGAGCATTATGCCTAGAATGTCTGGTCTGTGTGACAGAGTGGCTGGAAAGTGGGTGGATTCGTCTGGGGCGGCGATAGAGACGCCGTGATCCAGGATGTATTTTCTGAGTGCGATTCCGTTTCTGGTCCGTGATGTGTCCTCAAATCTTGTAACTCAATTTATTTAAAGACAACTAGGGAAGAAAATATGCTTGTGCTTGACTGAAAAGGGCAAGAGGGGCGGAATTTTTTCAAAAGAGGGCGGCATTTTTGAAAAAGGGTCATAAGGGCGCTTATCAAGATGAAAAAAGGGCGGGCAGGGTAGACCGCCCACCAAAAAACGCATAGAGTGAACACTGCATCATATCACGAAGACAACTGAGTGGGCACTCAGCATACTAAGACAAAGATGATGACATTCGAACAGGGTTTCCAGAAGATTGTCAAAAAATTTCAGACAAGCATTACATGACGTCATAACTAATTTTTAAAAACATTCATAATAAAGCCCCTAAAAATAAAGCGAGTATAAATAATAACACAACAAGGCATATATATAATAAAAGAAGGTATCAGAATTGAAAATTCAAGGAATTATACAATTTTATGATTAAAAGAACATTTCTACAATAACAACCTGTCATTTCCTGGAAACTTTTTAGAAACACTGGACATGTATTGTGCTTTTTTAAGTGCCTTTCCCCAACAATTTCAGGTATACTTTTTTTTTCTTCCAGGTAGGGGTTTGGTTAAATAGGTGCTTAAAAATGATATTTTTTTATCAATTTTTTTTCTATATCCAAATTAATGTCCTAGTGTTTTTAGATCCAAATAGATTTTTCTACCACCCAAAACCTCTTTGAAATATTTTAATTGGTTTCGAAGTTAGCCAATTATTCATGCCAAGAGGAAAGATCACTGCAATGACTAAAAGCACAATTATTGTATGAACACTTTTGTAAACCACAAAAAGAAGATTTCTTATTTAGGTCGAACTGTAAACAAACATGCACCACAAAATTATTTTTTGCAAGGGACATACAACATTTTTGTGCAATATATCAATCTTAACAATGTATCCTTTCTAGGGATGAAACGGATATCCTGTAACTATCTGGTATCCGACTGCTTTTTAACTATCCGGTAAATATCCGATATCCGGAAGTAAAGTGCTGGATATCCGATTTTCCATGCCGGATATCCGGATGAATAAAACATCGAAGATTTTTTTTATGGCGATCAATTTTTTTTGTTCTTGCTTTAAGTATTTTCCTGAAAATTCTACCAATGTATTCACACACAGTATGCAGATTCTCCCTTTAACCAATAGAGACTTTAAAAAACCCGCTTTTTTTCAAATTTTTAACTTTAAAATTATATTGGAGGGTCACCACATCTCACAACTAATATAAAGTTGAATTAAAACACAAATTTCTCAAAAGTTTAAGCAAACTTGAGTTTTCATGTTTGGAATGAAAGGGCATATGGTAAAATTATAATTATTCAGAAATTAAGTGTAAAATGTACAAAACATACGACCATTGCTAGCAGCACCCTAGAATAACCCTTTGTAAATAAAAAAGTTTTTTGAATGCTTATTCAATTTTGGTATCATTTTAAAGATAAGGAATTGGGAAATATTACAGAATAAAAAAATATTTTTAAATTTTTGACCGATTTCCGTTATTTCTAGTGTGTATGAGAAGTTATTTTCATAAAAAATAAACTGCCGGATATCCGACAAAATCCAGTTCGGATATCCGATATCCGGTTTGTAATGTGCGCCGGATATCCGATATCCGGCAAAACCACTATCCGGTTCATCCCTAATCCTTTCTCCAAAAACTATCTTACAATGATTGTTCTTTAGCTATCGACTTCATCACTTCTCATGAGACAAGCAGGAAAAATAAGGAATTTTGCAAACCATTAGTGAAAAATGAAGTACTTGATTCTCATAAATCTTAACTAAAAATAGGGACTTTTAAGGGCCATGACAGGAAAGATGGTCTAAAAGTTAATATTTTAAGGAAACACAGATTTAAACATTTTTGGAACTCACCTTGAGTTCAGCAGAGGCTTCTTCATTGTAGTGAGCAAGCACAATGGAAAATAGTGGCACACCCTCATTGTGTAGCAGAAGGAAATGCTTCTTCCCCAAAAGCTCGCTGCTAATGCTAGATATTGTGCCATAGGACAATTCCCCAGAGAGTATGGTGATACAATTTCCACCTATATTAAGGAAAATTCCATGTACAGAAATTAAAAAAAACCAGTGATTGACATTAGCATTAGAGTTCACATAGTTTTAAAAAAGGGCAGGGGGGATTTGTCAAAAAGGGCACTTTTTGTTATGTAAAAGGGCACTTTTTGTTATGTAAAAGGGCAAAGGGTACGATTGGGATACCAAGGCAATCCTACAGACCTACGTTTTTGCAGAAAAATATTTTTTTTAATTACAGGGCGCAAAGAAGATATTGAAAAAAAGGCAGAGCACATTTTTTACTTCTAAAAAGGGCAGGGCGCATCGGCACTTACAAAAAAGGGCAGGGCGCATCAGCACTTACAAAAAAGGGCAGGGCGCATCGGCACTTACAAAAAGGGCAGGGCGCATCGGCACTTAAAAAAAAAGGGCAGGGCGCGTCGCCCTTTGAAAAACGCATAACAGGAACACTAATTAGCATTATAAAAATCATGCAAAATAGTTTAGATAAGTTAAGTTAGAGATGAACCAAATACTAAATCAGGGTGGCAACAACAATCTGGTAAAAAAGCTCCCTGATGGTGTCACAAAAAATTCCCTGATTTTACAATTACATTAAGAGATGTTGCAATACATGCTTAGTATAGAAACAAAGTATCCGCGCATTAGAAATGAAAAATTATCAGCAATACCGCAACAGGCATAATAGTAATTAAACATGCTTTCTGGCAGCAGATAAGCAAAAAAAGCAAGTTTTTTCAAATTATTTCATTTGTAGATAGTTTTATATGTTTCATATTTCTTATTCCAATCTTCTATAAATCACATATTCATTAGCCCCTCACATGTTGCTTACAATTTCAGGCCCAATGCACTTCGCTTCTCCCTCCAGCAGTGGTTTACACTTTCAAAATATAAAAATGCGCATAACCATGCTTTTTTTAAAATTCTTTTTCAGAACTAAAATTAAATTTTGACAACTAAATTATCCAGAATGGAGGGTGCAACTGCAATTTGAGCACAAATTGATTTTGCATTCTACATTCTAATTAAAGTAACCTTAGGGGGGGGAAAAGTGCCCATTTTCTCAAAATAGGCCCTGCCCTTTTTCATTTCTAGAGTGAACATTGTCAACTGAAATTAATGTTTGGTAATTCTGATTAGCTGAATGTTAATAACAAAAGCTGTATACATGAAAAAAACATAATTTAGTATACAGCAAGTCAATAGTTAACATTAAAATATTTGGCAAAGCAAATATTTGTCTATAAAATAAGCAAAAATATATAATCATATAAAAGTAAATCTTTTTATATAATATAACTGCAATATAGATGATACTTTTAAAAATAAAAGTTATGATACTATATAGAATAATGACAAAAATGCATTAAAGGTAGCAATTTTGAAAATTAAGAAAAAATTACTTTTTTTTTATTAGAGATAATTTATTAATTTAAGTAGTGATTTTACTTAATTTCTCAAACATATTTGATTAAAAGTTGTCCAGATAAGATTTTAACATCTCAATTAGAAAATAAGGTATCAATATTAAGTATTTGTATGAAGGAATGGAATTTTTTTTATGAAAGTAATATATTTTGAATATCCACATATTTAACACAAAAATAAAAGAAACAGCATTTACCAGAAATATATTGTATACATCTGGCAGCCTCACTGCCTAGTCTATCTAAAATCATTACTCCAGCCTTTTGAAGTCGTTTTCTCATTCTTGGGTGAACAACCTTCTGACAAAACACAAAATTGACCTTATCCAAAACCAGCCGTGAAACAACACCATCCAACAGTTGAATGGAAGATCCAATTACCAACTCCAAAGATGTCGTTTCGACACTCCCAACTGGCCAGTCAGCTTCTCCCGCCAGCGAACAAGAGAAAAGGGCCACTTTGAAAGGTCTGCCATCTTGTCGAGCCAATTCTCCTAGAAATCTTTTAACTTCTGTCTCGGGTATCTGAACAAGCGTCCCATTCAACAACCTAGATTCCTTGGTCGGTAGGCCATCAAGTGTCAGAATCCTGAAACAATCCGAAACCCGTGTAGACTCAGTGTCGTTGGGAATGCTATTCAAAAAAGCCTTCAAAAGCAGAGAGCTCAGATGGTCTTTGTCCCAACGACTAAGCAAACATCCCGGCTTGGAGGACAGCACGGTCAGAACGACCGACTTCAAATGCCTTAAATGAGAAAAATCCAATGCCAAACTGGATTCTTCTTTTAGAAGCCTCAAGAAATCGGTGGCAAAATGCTCGTATAACGTTCCAACCCATGGCAAGGAATGATCAGTGACCAATGCCAGTGGACAGACCAGCTTCAAAGTGAGAAGGGCACAGAGCAGGCCGCCATCGTTGAATGTCCTAAGCTGTGTTTTTGCTGTGGAAACGATGATTTTGGAGAACACATTTTTGATGGAGATGTGGTGTAATAGTCTTTGTGATGAGGAGGTGAGTTCGCGGGTGTTCTCCAGCAGCTTCAGTTTGCCTGTGGGTCCGATGCTGGTCTCCAGGATGCGGGACAGGGTTTGCAAGGAAGACACGGTGGACGGGTGGCGGAGGGGGTCGTAGGAAAGGTTGGATGAATACATTTTACCTAGAAAAAGAACAGTCAGTTTGTAACAATCGGATAAATTCAGGGTAGCAGAAAGTGTTAAGACCACCGAAATTTCTCCGGAACACCTCTTTTTTTTCCCAACGAAAAATATCCCACACAAATAGTGCATGGGTTAATTCTGTTTTCACATAGAAAATTAAATGTTATCTTGTGGCTTTTACTCAATGTAACCTGCTAACTATAACTGCTCAGTCTGTCCATCCTTGCAAAAGCTATCGGTCTATCCCAGAAAGATGAATGTTTTGTTCTTTAGTATTAACAATTAAGAAAAAAAAATTTTAAAGATGAATACATAACTCTAATTGATATTTATAAAAGGGATGTGGACAAAAGAAAAAGCGAATAGATATCTTTAAAAAAGGCAAGTAAGATCTTTGGGAACGTGCACAAAAAATGAAACTTTTTACTGAAATTAAAATTTTAACCAAACTGTAAGTGTGGTATATCAATTTAATCCTAGAAAGTTGCTGGATATGAATTTGTAAGGTATTATTTCATAAGAATAATAGTCTGCAGTGAAATTGTTCTGAAAGTTGACTTATTTCTTCACTTTTATTGGGGCCAAAAATGTCACTTCGATAATAGTATATTATTTTCTTAATTTTGTTCATTAATTGAAATCCTTATATATACAAAATTCATAATCCATTTACATATTTATCATATATATATAGTTAAAATATTTTAGATTAGCTTTTGAATAAAATTTTAACTGTATTTAATAGTGACGTTTAATTGTCACAAGAGTAACAAAAAACATATAAAAGTTTCAAATTTGTAAAAACTACTTAACATTTTTACTTTAAACGTTTTAATCTCTGATTTGGTGGAATAAGACATATTTTACATCATTTATTTTTTGTGTGTCATGCATAGAACATCCTCTGTTGTGTTGTCACAAGAGTAACAAATGACTGTGTCACAAGAGTAACGCTTAACATTTCTGGCAAGTAAATCAAATAGGTTGTCTTCAGACCAAAACAAAAACAATATTTTAAGCTTATTTGCCTTTGCCCTTTTTAAGAATAAGTTCTTGAGCAGTTTTTCCATAATTAATTTAAAACAAATTAAATTGCATTCATTCATGTTTTTAAAATGAATGATCTTAATTTTTTATTTACTTTAAAATTACAGAACAATTATGACAGCAGGTCCTCAGAATGTGTGTATTTGTGGTTTTCAAAAAAACTTTCAAAGTAATTCATAGGAGAGTTGCAGATTTATTTTCTCCATTCCTAAATATTTATTGATTTAGAGTGCTGTGCAGGCCCGTTGCACCGGGGGAAGCACGGCCCCACTATAATCTGAAAACCCTGAAAGTTGGGAATTTCTACTTCTAAAAATCTCCAATTTGCGAAAATTTATGCTTGAAGAAAATTAATACTATTAGCAAATGAAGGCTAGGGCAGATTAGAAATGGCCTAACTTGTATCATTACATTTAAATTAGACATCAGAACGGATATTGCATTGGAATATGGGTGCAACAAATCAATGCTTGTGAGAGAACTGTTTAATATTGCCTAAAATGTATATAAAAAAAGATGAAAAATGAGGATAAGTTGGAACTGGGAATTTTCAGCACTGTTGAGTTGAGAATTTCGAATCGTTAAGTTGGGAAATTTGTTGTTTCAAGCCTGTTGTTTCAATTTTGTTATGTCGCTGGTGCTTTGATACCTTACTTGAATGTTGGTAGACATTTAGAATGGGCATTTTGAAAAGATATCATAGAACGACTATTATATAATACAAGACAGATTTTCTGTAAATGTGTTTGCACAATATTTTAATGCAGCATCTCCAAGAAAATACATCAGTCAAAAATGTATTCAGTTTTTTCTGATGGTTCCACAGGCGAATTTAAACAAAAATATAATTTTGTAAACATATCGGCACTTAAATCAAACTTAAATATTAACAGTTTTCATAGACTTTTTTTTTCAACAGCTAATGATACGAGTGCTGTAGATGGAATCGGTGCTGTTTTTCTTTTTTCAAGTGATGTCTGTGAAATGAAGTGCATGGTAAAAAGCAATTATACAAAAAGCTGCTGATTTTGCAGAACTTGTTCATGGTGCAACAAAGGTAAACATACTTTATGTACCAAATGAAGAACCAAAGAATTCATTTCTGTATTACTCTTGGAGAAATTGTATAGTGAAGGGCACACAAAAACACACTTTGTCAAATCTACCAAAAATGCCACTATCTACCATTGACCATAACACACGATAATTCCTACAAAGAGTTCATATTTTATAAAGCAAACAGCAATAAAACTGCAAGTGAAACCGATGATGAAGACGAAGAGCAATTCTGCTCAGTAGCAGAACGCAAAGGAACCGAGAAATTGCAATATAACCAGTAGGTGAATGTAAACTATGTTGTGGTCCATTAATTCTAACAGTATATGATGAATATCAAATAAGGTGCTTTAATACACACAAAAGTAAAAAGAATTCAAAAGTTTGAACCTTATGATCATGCTATTTGATACAAAAGAAACCAAATTGTGGCTAATTTTGTGCTCTTATATTTGTAAAACATTTTTTTAGCAAACTATTTTTTAATATAACAATTATATACCCTTTTAAGCTATTTTAGACTCCTATCAATGTTTAAAACTGTTGTATATAAAAAAAAAATTGAGAATTAGCTCATATATTAATGGTTTTTTGAGGTTTTTAAGCCGAAATTCCATTGTGGACAAAATGTCACAAGAGTAACGCTTAGCCTTTTACTTAAAACAATGCTATTAATTCAGATTTTGTCAAAGAGATTCAAAAGTTGTTCCTTTTTGAAGAGATATAAATACTTTATTATATTTGTAAATTTGAGTTTTGTATTATCATATAATTCACAGGAATTCTACCTTAAACACACTTTTTGTATTTTGCCTTTTCCAGTGGTCACAAGAGTAACAAAATTTTGATTTATTTCCTAGACAACAAAAATATACTAAATTACATATTAGATATGTTTTATGAAGCGGAATGACATGAACTTTTAAATAGTAATTTTGAATTTTCTCCTAAATATGTTTAGTATTGTAAAAAATGTACGTTTTTATGAAAATTTTCTCCGACTGTCACAAGAGTAACAATGGACGTTCCCCTTTTCGACGACTTTTGACACAGTGGACATCTCAGAGGATTGCCTGTAAGCACCATAATCAACTGATTGAAGTGGGGAAGGGATGGGATCCTGGATGTCCGAAGCCGTAGGCCAACTTCTGCACAAGAGAATGATGGAGGTATAGCAATAAAATTGAAGAAATAAGTTTTAATTCTACAAACTGCACATTTATAGTTTACAGTAAGCTATTTGTTTAGTATCTCAGATTAGTTAGGAATGGAAAATGGTTCTATTTTTTTTTTACATTCTATTAATATTTGTAAAAATAAAGAATAAGGGGGCGCTGAGCCAAATAAAATTTCTGGTCAGATTTACTGAATACCCTTGGCGCGATTTTTTCCACATTTGGTGATATTTTTTTAATGGCAACCCCCCTCCGACCCAACAAGGAATTGCAGCAACCTTACGCTGTTTTCTTTAGATCTCGCTCGTGCAAAAAGTCGTCAAAATAGCGATTTTTTGAAAAAGTCGCCAAGGGTGACCACAGTGAATTTTTACCAAAATTTCATTGACAACTTTGGCATGGAAGGCTTAAGGTTTATATTTCCAACATCGAGAAACCGATGTAACATAAGCAAGATGTAGCTACTTGCTGTAAATTAAAACAATGAGAGACAAAAGAAGGAAAAGTTATCTGACGTCATTTTGGCAATGGTTTATAATTATTCGAAACTATTTCTAAATATGCGATGCATATAATAAGTAATTACAAAATAGCATAATAACAAATGGTGATTGGGAAAACTCGCGAAACTACTACGATTTGGGTTTGTAAAGTGTATTAAACAACTAATTGTACAAATGTCACATTCTTGGTGGCAAAAACCGGTTTGATTGCTAAATAAAGAGTTCCTGTATTTTCCCTCTGCATTGCTGTTTGGGGTTAATTCGTAGAGTCCGGTGCCCTCGCCAAATGGAATTTGTGTTCATTTTACAGTGAATCACAGCGTCACTGTCAAGGATCCCGTCACCAGTGTGCACACAAATTCCATTGAAGGTACGTGGTGTGCCGCGAATTTGAGGATTCCAGAGTACGCACAAGGTACACGGTGAGTATGACTCCTACATGACGGAATACATGTGGCGACATATCCGCCGAAACAAATCTTCGTCTGAAAAGATGGAGTTTATGCGGGCTGTCATCACTATTTATCCGCCTGAGGAGTCGAAGTAACCGATTTCTAATCCTATACTTAATAAAGGCTTGGGCTAGAATTTATTCTGTCCTCGCCTCGGGGTTGGCCTCCTGCATTAGCACTTAACCGCAGGAACTGACCCAGCTAATCTAATATTAGAATCACTACACATACATGCACCTTTTTTTTGCCATATATAACATGTCGTTGATTGCGTCATACCCTTTTTTTCCCATATAAAATGTTGATTTTGACTCGCAGACACGAGTACTTGGTCAACGCAATGTCCGCCATTTTGATTTGGCGACAAAAAACCCGCTATTTTTGGCCTTGGCGTCAATTTTTAGAATCGCTCTAACGGGACACTGTACACTAGGAATTTACCGTTTGGCGCCGGTTTACCAATGCAACGAAAAGTTAGGAATACTGTAGAATATATTTTGGTACAAATGTAGTATAGGACATTTGGCGCGCGAGTTTTTTTTTGACGTGATTTATAGGAGCGATAAATTTATAGTTTGGCAACCCCACCTGACATTGTTGGTATATTCCGATACTTGTGGCGACTTTCAATCTGGCAACCCTATGACGTCATAGCGCTGTTTAACGGAAATTTTTCGTCGCCAAAAACAAAAACCCGCCAAATGTCCTATACTACATCTGTTCCTATATTTTAAACTTGGCGGTGTGACCACCCTTAAACTTAGGTATTACCCCCAAGTGGTCCTTAAGACGGACTTTATAGTATTTTATATCATACAAACCTAATCACAGATCCTTATCTTTCTCCTCCATCTGTCTTTCATTTTCTTCTATCTGCTTCAGAATATCCATATACTTGTGTCCCTTGATTTTAGGGGGAATGATGTCCTTCAGGAAGTCCAGATGTTCGATGGTCTGCACAGCATCTGCGAGATCACAGTAATCTACGCGCATTTTGTCGTTGCTTTTTTTCAGGGCCTGTCGCACAAGGTTGGCGATGAAGCCTTCGGTTGCCTTGGTCACCAGGAAACAAGAGTCCGGACTGATGTTGCCCACCTCGGGTGAACTTCTCATGATCATCCGGATCCTGGACAGCGGCAGCACGGCCAGTTTGGTCTGCTTATCAGTCATTATGTCGAATTTAAGAACTGATTTTCAGGAAAAATCAAATAAATGCGCGGTCGAAAAACACCAAAGTACAAAATAAATCTTGATATTCGTTTCACTTCTTTTCTTATAAACCGGTATCTCAAAAGGGCAAGCATAAAAGTTATAGACATGAAAAGGCAAGCATCAGCAAATGACGTCACGAGTAACAATAAACAAAAACCAGTGACAGTTCGGGATCTATCTCGAGGGAAAGATCCGGGAACACTGCCTCGTATTTTTGAATCATAGTCATATGACTAGTTTAAATTCTCTGTTGCTAATTTGACGCAACCTCAATAGGCGCTAAAATATTGTAACCCGATCAGATTTCTTGGTCACCAGGAAACAAGAGTTAATTTAGATTTAACACGCGCTAGTGGAGGCTCGTGTGGTTATTGCAAGTACAGCCGAGTTGCAGCTAAAGTTATTTGTGTATTTTAAAACTAAAATGATATATTTTACTAATTTTCTTAAATGAAGATTAGAATTGAAAATGAAGTTTCTATGGTAGCAAAAATATCTCTGATGAATAGAATTTTTTTTTGACGTAATGCACAATTCTTGTTAGTAAAAAGCAAGTATGGCAAAACATTAAATGTGTAACATTTAATGTCTTTTTGAAAGCCCGAAATGAGGTTTTAAAACAAGGATACTTGCACTTCATCCTATGTAAACACTATACGAAAGGGTTATATTTGTCTGCCTGGGTTCAAAAAGGTATAAAGTGGTCGTGCACGGTTAGTCTACTCTTCAGTTCTTATTTTAGCTCAGTGATTTGCCCTGCTTTGAAGATACTATGGTTAACTTCATTTTATCCAATTCAAAACTCGTCTATCAACGTCTATTGTTATCATTCCACCTTGGAAATTAT
Organism: Troglohyphantes excavatus; assembly: GCA_963932185.1. Lineage (NCBI taxonomy): Eukaryota > Metazoa > Arthropoda > Arachnida > Araneae > Linyphiidae > Troglohyphantes > Troglohyphantes excavatus. The sequence goes on from OZ010671.1 coordinate 3,986,105, forward strand.
AATAATCAACATTCTAGGTAGACCACTAATAAATAATTTATTATTTATTTAAATGTATACAAACAGTAATTTCTAATCAATAAAAACATTTTATAATACAGTTTTATATTCCCCCTATATTTATTTATTTTTAATACAACAGTGATTGAATATCTTGTTGAAAAATAATCATTACACAAAGTTTTCTTTTTCAGGGCATATTATTGATAATAATATGATGCTCAAATTGATGTAGCCACTATATTGTTCCTTCTATAATCCTTATAACTGTTGCGACAAGTTATATGTCTTTTTTCGAATTCTTCATGTTATTATACTCTGTGCACTAGTAAAACAAAAAAGAAAATGTTAGAACTCTAGATTTTAAAATATTACTGTTATATTTTAAGGTTTTGTATTAAAAGATAGACATTGCTTATGTGAATAATAACTATTTATTATTAGAGCAGCCGTGTTGTTTTCGATTTCAGTTGCCAGATTGCTAGCATGAATATCTAGTTACAGTTACAGTTATTCAATATATCACAATACTCCCTTTATAAAAAAGATAAAAGGTATAAAAAGTTGCTGGCACAGTCCTAAAGATTTAGTCTATTGGGTTGTCTTCTGTTTCGAGGTGGGTTGCGTCGAATTGGAGTGAGACAGACAGGTTCAGCAGCTGAAGGGATTTGGGCATCAGCAGAGTCTGGCAAAAGAGTTGAAACCTCTGGCAAGATTTCTATCCCCTTGGGTGTTGTGGACGGTGGAGGAAACATGGTTCCTGTATCCTGGGTATGTATTGGGATACTCGCAAGTGGTGAGGGACTAGCCTCAAAAGTAGGATAGGAAACATCTTCAACATCTGTGAACTCGGGTTTGGGAAAGTCCACTTCAGAAGCTGGACGTAGCTGATCTAAATGGGCAGAGAACTTGCTTCCATCTATCTCAACGATCCAGGTTTTGGTACCACGGGGTTCTATTAAAACACCACGAACCCATTTGTTACGGGAACCTCTATAGGAACGTACCCACACATTCTGACCAGAGAGTAGACTCTTTTTCGAAGTATGTGATCTATCAAAGAGCTGCTTCTGAATGTTCTGTTTCTTCTGTACATGGTGTGTTGTACAGGGATGAATCAAGTTCAGGAGAGTCCTGATGGGACGTCCAAGGAACAGTTCAGCAGGAGACAGTCCAGTTGTAGAATGTGGAGCCGAACGGTATGCAAGCAGAAACCTTTTAACTTTATTTACAACAGAGTCACAGTCCTTGCCATCTTGAAGCATTTTCTCCAGAGCATGTTTGAAAGTTTGTACCGATCGCTCAGCTAATCCATTTGATTGCGGATGATAAGTTGGCACAAGTGTATGCATAATTCCTAAAGACTTTAGGAGATCTTTAAACTCGTCGGAGATAAATTGTGGTCCATTGTCGGATACCAACTCCAAAGGCAGTCCATACCGTGAAAACAGTTCCTGTAATGCATTGATGGTGTGTGTCGAAGTTGTCGAGGACATCTGCAGTACCTCCAACCATTTTGAATGACTGTCCACTACTATCAAGTAGTTGGTTTATTCTTCTGACCATAATCAATGTGTATGCGATCCCAGGGTGCCTTCGGCCAAATCCAGGATTGCAGAGGTGTAGTAGGTGGGTTATTGGCTGTTACCTGACATGCTTCACATTTAGCAGAGATACTCTCAATGTCTTGATCCAATCCAGGCCACCAGATGTGACTTCTAGCTACTGCCTTCATCTTGGTTATACCTAGATGTGTGTCATGAAGCAAGTCCAGCATGCGATTCCTATGTACTGAAGGTATAACAACCCTCATTCCCCAAAGGAGACAATTTCCATCTACGGATAATTCATCCTTTCTGCTGAAATATGGCTTCAAGTCGGGGTCTTGATTACAGATAGGGAAACCGTACTGTACATACTTGAGCACAACTCCAAGAACCTTGTCTGTACGAGTTGCCTGGACAATGTCATCAGAGGTAATCGGCATGTCTTCCACATAGGAAACTTTGAAGATATCAGACGGATACAAGTCCTTGTTTAGGTCTTCAATTGGTAAGCGTGAAAGCGCATCTGCATTCTGATGTAATTCACCTTTTTTGTATTTAATTGTGTAATTAAATGAAGATAGTAGTAGGGCCCACCTTTGCAAGCGTGCAGCAGCCATAGTTGGAATAGCTTTATCTGGTGCAAAAATTGTCACTAGGGGTTGGTGATCTGTATACAACAGAAACTCACGACCATATAAGTACTGGTGAAACTTTTTACATCCAAAAATAATCGAAAGAGCTTCTTTCTCAGTTTGAGAGTAATTGGCTTCAGCTTTTGTTAGAGTTCTAGATGCATATGCAACAGGTCGTTCAACACCATCGACAATGTGTGACAGGACTGCTCCTAAACCAACAGGGGAAGCATCACATGATAACTGTAAGGGCAGTCTTTCGTCATAATGGGCTAACACACTATCTGACATCAATAAAGATTTGCACTTTTGAAAAACTTTGTCACATTCTGAAGACCAATGCCATGGAACATCTTTGTTCAACAAATTGTGAAAGGGTGATAACAAAGTAGATGCATTTTTTATAAATTTGGAATAATAGTTAAGAATTCCTAAAAAGGATTTTAGCTCGGTAACATTTACTGGTACCTTGATTTCCTTAATGGCATTGATTTTTTCTTGTGTTGGGTGAATGCCATCTTTATCAATAAAATGACCTAAGAACTCCACACTGGTTTCTAGATATTGACACTTTTCTGCGTTTAGATGGACATTATATTTACGAAAACGTTCCAACACTTTCTCAAGCATACTGAAATGTTCATCCACTGTTGTCGATGAGATGAGAATGTCATCTTGAAAGCATATTACATGAGGTATGCCTTGCAATATCTGCTCCATTGTTGACTGAAAGATGGCAGCAGCAGAACTTATTCCATACAACAGCCTGTTTGGGCGTACTAAACCCATTGGTGTGTTTAGTGTAAGCAGTTCTTGGGATGCAGAATCCAACTCAATTTGTTGGTATGCATGTGACAAATCCAATTTTGTGAAATATTTTCCACCACGAAGAGTAGCAAACAGATCTTGTTGAGTAGGTAGAGGATACTGGTTCACATCCAAGTACTTGTTGACAGTCACTTTGAAATCACCACAGATTCTAACAGAATTGTTCTTTTTAGGAACGACAACAATTGGCGTAGCCCACTTGGAATGCTCAACAAAGTTCCAAACTCCCCTCCTCTCTGTTTGTTTGACTTCGTCACATACTGCGGCTTTCAGGGAATATGGCACAGGCCTCGGTTTGCAGAAAACTGGTAATGCATCGTTACGCAATCTGAGAGATGCTTTAAAATGCTTGATAGGTGAGGTGTTTGCTTGGAATAGATCTGTGTATTTTTTCTTTAAAGAATTAACAGTCTTGACATTGCCAAGGGCAGCATCAACAACAAAAATTTCATTCCAATTCAGCTTGAATTTGGACAACCAGTTCTTTCCAAACAAAGATGGTCTATTTCCTTTCACTATCACTAAAGGTAATTTGTAGCTTTGAGAATTGCACAAAACTTGAACTTGCGCTTCTCCTAATACCTTTATTGCACATTGATTATAGTCTCTCAGAACTATTGATGTTGGCTGTATTTTCACATTTGGTAGATTTTGAGTAATCCAGTGCTCTGATGTAATGGATACATCCGCAGCGGTATCAAGTTCCATTTCTGTGGCTTTATTGTTGATAACTACTGGTACTGTATACTTTGATACTTGCTTGATTGATTGCACTGTGAATAGACGATACTCCTCTGACTCATTGATCACTTCAATCTTTTTGCAGATTTGTTTTTCTTTGACATGCAGGCAGGAGAAATGTGTCCAACCTTTGAACAAAAGTGGCAAGTTGCATTTTTATATTTGCACTTGTTTGGATCATGAGAAGAGCCACAGCGAAAACACTTTCCAGATTTATTCGGCTTTGTAAAACCTTTTGCTGCAGGAGCTTTGTTGTGTTGTACCTTGTTTACAACAGGGTAGGCAACTTTCATATTGCTGGCATCGCTGTCTGCAATTTCCATAGCCAGCGCTATTTCTGTAGCAGTTGAGAGCTGTAGGTCTTTTTTGGCTAGCAATCTCCGCTGGATCGTTTCCGAAGACAGTCCACATACGAAGCGATCTCTTATTGCCTCCTCCAAAAATGCGCCAAAGCTGCACGTAGATGCTAGCATTCGGAGCTCAACTAAATACGTTGAAATATTTTCTCCAGCTTTTTGATTTCTTCTGTGGAATCGAAATCTTTCAGCAATGACAATAGGTGCAGGCTTGAAATGCTGTTTTAGTGCTTGGGTGAGTTCTGTGTACGTGCATTCGGTAGGTAATTTCGGTACCAGAAGATTTCGTAACAGTTTATATGTACTATTTCCGATGACGGAAATCAAAACTGCTTTCTTTTTTTCATCTATAACGTCGTTAGCAACAAAATATTGCTCTAACTGCTCGATATATAGATTGAAATCCTCTTTCTCGGAATCAAAATTCGCCAAACTGCCGATTAGGCCTAACTTACTCATAGTGAAAAGTCTAAAACTGTTACACAATTTTAAATGAATACACTTACGATAATCCTCGTCGCCATTGTTATATTTTAAGGTTTTGTATTAAAAGATAGACATTGCTTATGTGAATAATAACTATTTATTATTAGAGCAGCCGTGTTGTTTTCGATTTCAGTTGCCAGATTGCTAGCATGAATATCTAGTTACAGTTACAGTTATTCAATATATCACAATTACATCTAAAAATTCGTTAAAGTACTCTACATTCGCATAAGTTAAGATAACTAGATTCTAATAGGTATACATTTTAATTAAAAAAAATAGTAAAAACCATTTCTAAAATAGTTACACTAGTTTTAAAATAAAAAATTGTGTAATAAGACATTCTAACTTCTAAAAGGTTCTAGAGACTGGATTCCCTTATAAATTTGTAAAGAATAAAATTGAGAAGTTAAAATTTATAAAAGTTATTTTTGAATCCGAAAAATTTAAAGTCTAAGCTATAAAAGCAAATTTTTCTTATGAGAGATTATGTGTAATGAATGTGTAAATTAGTATTTTTTTAGTATTTTTTTTTAAAAATACTAATTTACATAACAGAAAATTAAACTAGAAATCTATGACCCTTAAAATATTAAAAGCAAATTTAATGTATATTAAGCAATACAAAATTTAAAAAACAACAACAATACATTCAATTAGTAAAGCAAGCCTAAAAGTATTAAAATTATAATACTAAATTTTTTCGTACTTTAAAAGTAATAAAGTCTGAATTTTTAAAGTAATAAAGTCTGAATTTTTAAAGTAATAAAGTTAAATGTACTAAAATAAAATAAAAAATATTAAAAGTACGAAAATTAAATTAAGAAAAATAAAAGTACTAAATTAAAATTTAAAAGTTCTAAATTAAAATTTAAAAGTACTAAATTAAAATTTTAAAGTACTAAAATTAAATACAAAAATTAAAAGTACTAAAACTAAATAAAAAAATTAAAATTACTAAAATTAAATAAAAAAATAAATAAAAATACTAACATTAAAATTTTAAAGTACTAAAATTAAAATTTTAAAGTACTAAAATTAAAATTTTAAAGTACTAAAATTAAAATTTTAAAGTACTAAAATTAAAATTTTAAAGTACTAAAATTAAAATTTTAAAGTACTAAAATTAAAATTTTAAAGTACTAAAATTAAAATTTTAAAGTAATAAAATAAAAATTTAAAAGTATTGAAATATTTAATAATTTTAAAGTACTAAAAATGAAAAAAAATCCAAAATGTCACCTTGTCGCGTTGATGGATCATATTCAAGATAAGTTGGAGACCCATCTAAAAATTAAAAAAAAAAATTGTTTTTAACAAGTTGAAAACTGTAAAATAATTCTGGAACATTCTACACATTTTTTACTTCCCCCGCCCCAAATCCACGTGTCAGATAGGAATTAAACTAGATTTTCCGTTCACACGATACGAAACCGTACAAGTGTACAAATATTCAAAAAGACAACGATAAATTTTATCTTAAAGTTAAGTTTTGCGAAGCCAAAACAGAAAAAAGCAGTTTTCTTTGAAATGCGTTGATGACGTTTTCTTGTATGTTGTAAAAAACGTTACAGGAACTGGGAATTCAAAGTTCTTACAAGTTAATAGTATACCGTTAACCGGGACAATTTTGTTGCCGGTTTTTAAAGAATACGATGTTTGGCGTCTTGCCAAATAAATGTACTAACCAATCATTCAATGTTTTTTCTATTCGATGAAAGTACTGGCGCCTCTATTCGTCGGTTTATGATCTTGGAACATGTAACACTTATATAGCTTATATCAGTGCAACCGTACTACTCACGCGCCTTACTTTGGTATCGTTGTGTAGAGGAGAAATACCATTATTTGAAAACTCGTATACTGCGTGCGCGTATAGCATTGTTGTTGTATATATATGTATATATATATATATATACAACAACAATGCTATACGCGCACGCAGCATTATTTGAAAACTCGTATGCTGCGTGCGCGTATAGCATTGTTTTGTATATATATATATATATACATATATATACAACAACAATGCTATACGCGCACGCAGCATACGAGTTTTCAAATAATGGTATTTCTCCTCTACACAACGATACCAAAGTAAGGCGCGTGAGTAGTACGGTTGCACTGATATAAGCTATATAAGTGTTACATGTTTTCGAAAGTGGAAGATATAGTCATGGTGTGAGAAATGGAAGGTAGCTGTTAACGCTCAGAAATCGAATATATTTGTAATACGTAAAACCAAGAAAAATAAGCCCATCAAAAATATAATGGATATATTCGGAGAAACCGTTCCTATTCTAACTATAGCCAACTACCTGGGGATGAATAATAGACTAACTTGGACTGATCACATTAAACATGCAACTAATAAGGCTAAACCAGCCATGGCCCGACTTCGACCCCTTTTAGGGCGAAACTCAAAACTCTCACTCAACAATATAATACTTCTATACATTTCTACCATCCGCCCCATACTTACATATGCATCCCGTGCAATAGCATGCCTCACAAAACTGATAAATATACACTCCAAAAATGCCAGAAAAAAATCCTTAGGGAAATTGTTGATGCCCACCGATATGTGAGGGACAATTTTATCCACCAAGACCTCAGAGTCCCTAAATTAGATACATTTATGTTTAAACTTAATACAACATTCTACAAAAATGCTCTAAATAAAGACAACGATTTCCGCAGCTCATTACATTACGAAGTCCTCATGGAAGACGCAAACATTAGGCCCTTTGAGGCCTTCTATGCTTCCGATGCTATACTTCCCTACTCTAAATAGGGACTTGGCACGCACAATCCAAGTGACATGGTTCCATTGTAGTGTTCATTCTAGGTGTTTTTTGAAGGGCGGTCCGCCCTGCCCGCCCTTTTTATCTCGATATCGCCCTCATGCATCTTTTTTCAAAAATGCCGCCCTCTTATGAAAAAATTCCGCCCTTCTTGCCCTTTTCAGTCAAGCACAAGCATCATATTGTTTTCCTAGTTGTCTATAAAAAAGGCATCGATTAAAAAAAAATTGTGTGTAAATTAGAATTAAGTGAATTATGACAGTAGAAAAACAACTCCTCTATAACTACGCGTATTGTGAAATCGCGATGATTACGCGGTAATTTCAAGCATGGGGCATTCCACAAATCCTATTGGTTGCATGTGCCTATGCATATGAAATTCTAAGGTTTTTTTTTCTGTGTTTTTTAAAGAGAATATGGTTTGGGACTAGGTAGAGATTGGTTTGCAAGACTAGGCATTTTATTACCAAATTTTGGATTTAAGTAGCCTTTTTGTCAGTTTTGTAAAGAATCTGATTCCTACTTACAGAATTGCTTTTTAGGGAAAACAATTTTAAAATGTCAAATTTTAGATTTCAAATAATATTTTCATAAAGGGACATCAATTTTGTACGGGTCTTTCCATCGAGATAGGCCCCGAACCGTTAACAATAGCCCAATATGCAGCTCTGGCGCAATGTCAATCAACAAAACGGAACTTCTTTTTGTTTGGTCACGGGTTCGATGTGTCAATGTGTGGCCACGTCCGCACAAAACATTTTTTTTAAAGTGCCCTTTTCAAAACAAGAAATGCCTTTTCAAAAATGGGGTGCCCTTTTACTGCTAACAGCGCCTGCCCCATTTTATTTCTAGAGTGAACACTGTCCATTGTACTACTTCCCATGACCAACCACACTATGGGAAAATGGCTTTTTGTCGTTCTACTTACGCTTAACAAGATCCTTCCCTCGTTGGAACGTTTTGACCAGTTCTGCACTCCTGGTCTCTCTCTCTAGCTGCCTAACGGCTATGTCAGATCTCACATGTCCAGAGCCTACGGCGTTAACTCCGATGAATCGGTATGAATCGCAAGATTGTCACCGAGTTGCACCCCATATTAAACAATTAAATTAAAAAGTTACATGCGGTTTCAGCAAGCAACCTTCTATTGACCGAAGTTATAGACGTTTCACGTTAAAAAATTAATAAAGCAATACTCTGAGAACGAAGTTAATGAATTCGCTTTGAATAACCAATTGAAAAAAATATCAAACATCGATAATTTTATCCTTAAATTATATATAAAAAAATCAGTAAGACCAGTATCCGAAAAGAGGGACGGGGCCCGGACTTCCTCTAGCCTCCCTCACTAGTCGTCACCACTGAGAGAAAATAAGAACTGGAGTGAGATCTTCAATTGGGTGAAAATGTACACTACCGTGGCACGTGCATGAATACTGTTCGCAAAACAAAGTAGAAAAAAATATTCTACCTTGGCTATTGTACCTTTATTCGTGCTGCGTCAGTCTTAAATATCTTATTGATTAATTTATATATATTTTTCTTTTTCTTGTAAGTAAGAAAACAAGTAAGGCAAAATATTAAATGTGTAACATTTAATATCTTTTTGATTGAATTAACGTCTAACCAGAGCTGCACACTGGGTTATAGGCGACGGTTCGGGGTCTATCCCAAACAAATTCCCAGGGACACTGCCTCGTATTTGTTAACCATGGTCAGATAATGTTTTTTTAAAAGCCATAAATGTGGTTTTGAAACAAGAATATCTGCACTTCATCCTATGCTAAACACAATGGGAAAGGACTAAACTTTTGTATATTGGCTCGAGATGGTGTAAAGTGGACGCGCACGCTTAGTCATCTCCCCAGTTCTTACTTTAGCTTAGTAGTCGCCACTATAAGTTGGTAAATTAAAGCCAATTTTTTTAGGTTACCTCCATTTTCCAAAGATGCGGGTAATTCACCAGGGTAGAAGTAGCTTTTCACCGCTGAAAAGAAATATTCTGACAAATGTAACACGATTGTAAAGTAATTAATCTTGCAAATATTAAGATTATAGAACACAGATCATCCGAGGCTTGTTTTTTACTTGAAATCCCTTCACGCCATTCGGTATTCAATAGCAGCAAAATTTTAATGAACTATATGATGAGATTTGATGAGTGGAAATTTATGAAGTTAGCGTGCATATCTCTAAAATTATATATGAAAATAGTTAATTACAAAATTGTAGAGAAACCTCAATTTAGTACTGAAAGAGACGCTGCGAACATGAATTATATGAATAGAACTTGTGCAATGTTGTCAACGTAAAAAATTTTAAGGACTTGAGAAATGAGAACTGCAATAGTAGACAGTCTGTGTTGGAAAAGCACGTGGACAAAACTCTCACGCATGAGACGTCCGATGAGATGGCCGGAGAATACTACGCAATAAAGTTCTAATGACGCTGGAGCGTCGCCATCTTTATAGAGTAAGACTAGAGAACTATACCACGAGGTCAACGAATAGGAAGTGCGAATCCCGTAGGCGCACTTTCTTTTAATTGTAAATAAAATGTAACCTCTCTTAAAGTAAATTAAACTTAGATTAGATACACATAACGAGTTGGTTTCTTTGCGTATGCTTGAATTTGATTAAGAGAGCCTTATTAGAGTCCGTGTTGTGTAAGGATAGCAGCAACTACAATACCCTAAGATAAACTTGGATTATCTTCAGTCTGTATTTAACAAAGCAGTGGCGGACCCAGAAAGACATTGAAGAGAGCGCGACATGAAAATGAAGCGATGTTTCTTAAAGTCGTCGACATAGTATTTTTAAGTCAATCTTTTAATGATGAATGATATTTTATAAATATTTTATGAGGAAATAAATTTAGGGTTATGTTGACAAACATGGAGGAATATACTCTCCTTTGCGCCGAAATGAAGAGTATGCATGGATCATGATGACGAACGAAACTATAGGAATGTTTTTATATTGTAAATTAAATGTAAAATCTCATTAATGATTAATTAATTAACATTAATATACGGTTATAATCAAAATAATAACATTTATATTTTATTACACTAATTAAAGACAGAAGTTTCATGTGAAAAATATACAACAAGCTCAATGTGCCTTTTAACAAAAATTGATATCTGGAACCGCATCTGTATTTATACATTTTAAGAGAATTAATATAACAGAGTATTAATATAGCAGAGTATTGTGAGAACATTGAGAGAATTATGAAAACATTGACAGAATTGTGAGAACATTGACAGAATTGTGAGAACATTGAGAGAATTGTGAGAACATTGAGAGAATTGTGAGAACATTGAGAGAATTGTGAGAACATTGAGAGAATTGTGAGAACATTGACAGAATTGTGAGAACATTGAGAGAATTGTGAGAACATTGAGAGAATTGTGAGAACATTGAGAGAATTGTGTGAACATTGAGAGAATTGTGGGAACATTGAGAGAATTGTGAGAATACTTACGTCCACTTCCATCAGTGGGGTATTCAATAACGTACGCCCCTGAAATAATAGATTAAAATAAATTAAATTATAAATTTTATACATCCCTTTTTAAATATCCCTTAGAAATGATTGTTTTATAATGTCATAAATTAAATTAATCAACTGTCTCATCACCATGGCACATTAAATTTAATTTTAATCACGCTTGAATGCATTAGGGTCCCAGCTACTCCTGTAAAGACTGCCAATAATTAAATAAAATGCATACATCCAAAGTCATATTTTTTATATCTCAAACAAGTTTTTGATTGTTTTATTTTATTCCTCATTGAGAAGTAACTTTAACTTTTATTGTGTTAAAACTAGTTGATCGAGCTTTAGTGAGGTCCCTGTTTCAACTCGACCGTTCAGCATTTCGTCTGTTTGTCTGTAAATTTGTTTGTTTCTTATGCAGTCACGAATATACTCGTTGTTCGACTGTATTCTTCCTACAAAATTGGTACGTGTACTAAATATTGGCCTATATTGGCACTAAGAACGACGTGTATGTTTTTTTATTTTAAGGATTATTTTTGGTCGCGAGGTCCACTGTTCCCAAAACTACTAGTAGTTCTGAAAACAGTGGACCTCAAGATAAAAAAATAAAATAAAAAAAGCGAACATTTACATGCAACGGAACCACTACAACCACCATCATCCTACAAAGGAATAAAAAAAAAAAACATGCGTTATTTTTAATGACCTCAAAGAATATTCATGCCAAATTTATAGGAAATCGAACGACGCGTTTGGTCGTGACTGCGTAACAAACGAATTCACATACGAATTACCAAACGGTCATGTTAACACAGGACTTCCGCCAATGTTTGGTGAGCAATCTTTTATGTATCTTTCGCTAGTCTTAATGCATCAGCTAACTCAGAAAAATTATCAAAAGGCTTTTACCACTTTCTTCTGACGATCCGCTGTAATCAGTTGAAATTCGAGTTCCATTGGCATCAGTGTAGTAGGCATAGTAATAGTACTCGTACCCATTTTCTGCTTCGCCTCCGACTCCACCTAATTCACCAGTTGCACCTATTTCACCAGTTGCACCTCCTCCTCCACCACCACCTCCTCCACCACCTTCTCCTCCTCCACCACCTCCTCCACCAGTTGCATCTACTCCACCTCCTTCACCAGTTGCACCTCTTCCACCTTCTTCACCAGTTGCACCTCCTCCTCCAACACCACCTCCTCCTCCAACACCACCTCCTCCTCCAACACCTCCTCCTCCTCCACCTCCTTCACCAGTTGCATCTACTCCACCTCCTTCACCAGTTGCACCTCTTCCACCTCCTTCACCAGTTGCACCTCCTCCTCCACCACCACCACCTCCACCACCACCACCTCCACCACCACCACCACCTTCTTCACCAGTTGCACCTCTTCCAAATTCTTCACCAGTTGCACCTCCTCCTCCACCACCACCTCCTCCACCACCACCACCACCTCCTCCACCTCCTCCTCCACCTCCTCCTCCTCCACCACCTCCTCCTCCACCACCTCCTCCTCCACCACCTTCTCCTCCTCCCCCTCTTCCACCATTTCCGACACCGGCCTGCTCCTCCATATTCCGACCTTCGTCTCCTGCACCTCCTTCCTCACCTGAAAATAATTTAGTACTATTACTAAGGGAGCGTTCATATATTATTCCACACAATTTTCCATCCTTTTTTTTACATCTTTTTCCCCCATGTCACGCTAGATCATACACGGTTGACTCACAGAAACGTTTTATTCGCTGAACCTCCACCGATTTTGCGTGTTATGTAATTGTCTCTTTTCAGTTAAGCATTTTTTGTCTGTGTCCCAAATTAACAACGACAGACTAAACCATTTTTGGTACTAATAACCCTTTAATAACAGACTTTCTGAGTGATGAGCCTCACCCTTATTTGTTTTTATTTCTTAGAGACGTCGGTTTATCAAACCATATTTAATCTCTACAGTTTGGTAACTTAACTATTGTTTGGCGCAGCTTAGCCATAACTGGCACTTGCGCCGTAGAACATCAACCAGCAACCCCCACGTCACGCGTCGTCACGCTAACAGTATAAAGTTCCTCCTCGATCACGTCACATACTGTACTGTGCACAAATTTGATCTACAATACATTTTGCATACATAACAATAAATTTTATAATAAATAAGATAATATTGTACTTGTAATAAGTACTAAGTACTTGTACTAAATGGGACACAGTTACACAATTTTTTTAAAAATTCACAATTTTTTCTTTTATTACATAGAATTATTACGCATCCGTTAATTTAAATTTTGGTCGCACTCCGATCTGTTGCCAGTATGAGTTATAAGGGCTCTTACGCAGGCAAAGCTGGTTTTCTGCTTTGAGAAAAAAAGCTGTACCGGACAGATCGGACAGACTCAATTCGAGTTATTTAAATATCTGGAGCAATTTACACCTTATTCACAGTTCTGTTTATAACTTCTTTACGTCGCCATGGTAGCTTAACAGATAAGACTTTGAACAGCGGTGCTTGCATATCTCTGTTCGATTCCAGGCAAGTCTTGGTTGTAGTTGTCGATATTTATTGAAAGTGATTTATGAAAGCAGTCTGCATATCTGCTATATTTATTCATTTTTACCCGTTGTACTAATTTTTGAGCACATGTCTTTTTCAAAATTGAAACTTATGTATTCGGAGACAGGATAAGCACCGAATGTATTAAAAAATAAGTACATTTTACTTATTTTTGAATACCTATTTTTAACAGTGCATATAAAAACAAAAATCGTCATTACCTTCGTTTGTAGTTGCAGCGACTGTACTTGTGGAAGACTCCAACACAGTCGTTGGAGTTGCCGTCGTAGTTGTGGGAGCTTCACTCACGGTCGTTGATTCGGTCGAGGGAACACCTGTGGTTGACGAAACACCTGTAGTTGGAGCTGAGCCAGTGGTTGCCGACAATTCATTTATAATGTCCAGTGGGCATTTGCCTCCAAAGGGAAAAGAAAATGAACTTTAAATTGAAAAGAAGTGTCAAGTGAGGATCGCTAGGAAATGAAGATGAAATTCGAAATGATTTGAAATATGCAAGATGGCGTCAGCTAAGCCTATATTGGGTGTTTTTTTTGCAAAGGTTATTAATTTCAAATTTAATCGTTTATTTCAAAAACCAATTAACATAATATTTTTTGAAATGTGAGTTTTTTGCTGATTCGGATTCTCATATTCTAGACACATATTTTTGTCCACAATCCATTCAAATTTAATTCCATTTTATAGGATATTTTTACAGTGATTATTGCGTTTAGTGCAGAAACCAGACAAGGGATATAATATTAGATAGCATGTTGAGTGTGAATACAAAATTGAATTGTCTGTAGACTGGTTTTCGAAATGGATTTTTTTTGTTTGGATTTTTTTCAGTTTGAATTTTTTTTACGAATTCAAAATTTTATATGGAGAACATATAATTTTGCGTAAAACCTTGTTTACTGCCAAATTAACTTTAAAAAATTGCGTTTTTACATTAAAAATGTAATTTATTGCAGAAACCAGCTAATTGCATAATAAAAATACAATGCGAGGGTTGCCAGATTGAACTGATATCATATTTGGTAATAACGATTTAGACTTCTTGGCAGAGTGCCCCCGTATCCTTAAGTTTAACTAGTAAACAGAAAAATCCTAGCAAAATTGTGAAAAGAGAAAAAACCAATAATTTTTAAAAATGGGATTTTTATATGAACTCTGGACATTGCATTGTATTGGGTAAAAGTTTCTTCCCAAAATATAACGTCTAGAAGTATCTTTAATAAATGAACAACACTTATAAATAAGAACAATATTGAACCATAATTTAAAATTATCATTTATAGAAATGTATACTTTTAATTAGACAGATAGGTGCTAATTTTTAAACTTTTAACATAATATCGTGAAAGTAATAAGAATTACCTGCGTTTTCCGGAGGGGAGACCATTTTGCCGTTTACATAATAGTAAGCTGTCACTGCAAGGTTATGAAAATACAACGTTAGAGTTATTATTGACACAAATTTTTTAAGTAATCACTATATAAGATTTTTAGTAATGAAAATGTCAGAGAACCGCGTGGGAAGGAGGGGGGGGGGGTTAATAAGTCTCATTACGGGCATGCGCTGGTCTGTTTAACTATTGTAACTTCAGTTCTATTCGACGGATCGTAACGGGTGATGAGAACGACATGTACTACACTCTTAAAAATTTAGTACGACCTTGCACCAAAATTTGGTACACAGTTAGCTGCAACTTTTATTTGGCGTTTAGTTTCACCATTTTATGGCGCTAACCCAGATAGATACCCATTTAGTGGCGAAATGTTGCACCAAAACTCAGATTTTCGCTTTACCGTTTTATGGTAAAACATTGAACGTAATTTCGCGTTTTCACTACCCTATATTATAGTGAAACGCCGGTATAATTTGTTGGATGTTCTGGGCGATTTTCTAGAACTTTGTAGCAAAGTTCGCAACCCTCCGATGGTTTCTACAGATCGTCTTTATCTGGGATTTTCTGTTTTTCAATTTCTTAAGTGACCCTACCCACATCTGAGAATCTACTGGCTTTGAGGAACAATTGTTAATGATCCATCAGTCAGGCAGTTACACGCCTCTTATTGTAAGTCAAGTCGTCCTTCCACAATGCTTTGAGAACATTTTGTCCTGCCTCTCATGAGTTAGCCCACATGCATGGCAACTTTTCTTTAACTTAGCCCACGTGAAAAGGTTAATTGTATTTAAATTTTACTTGACAGGGTATCTAAAACAGTAAACATTACCTTGTGGTCCAGATGGAGTAGGCTGAGGAGTGGGAGGTGTGGTTTGACCTGAAAAAAATAACATAAAATGCATTTTCTAACTTATATTTGATTGAAATTCAAGGTGTTTAAGAATTATCTTTACGGCTTTGACATGCAATAAAACAAAAGTGAGATAGTTATGTTGCTTGTGCATGCAACACATGAATTGAGTCAATTTGGTTGTCGAATATTAAGAAAAATATCAATTTCATGTCACTATGTGGAAGGTAATTTGCGTGCTCACTAACTTTTTCAGGAAGGTATTTTGCGTGCTCACTAACTTTTTCAGGAAGATATTTTGCGTGCTCACTAACTTTTTCAGGAAGGTATTTTGCGTGCTCACTAACTTTTTCAGGAAGGTAAAATTGGAGTGAAGAGTTAAATGTAATGCTTAAAAACATTAAAAAAAAATTTCGAGATAAGTTAATAGATTTAGAGAAAATTACGCGCAGTTGAAGGTAAAAGTTGCTGTGTTGCGGAAATGAAATCTCAAAAATGTTGTATATTCGCCCATAAACTTTGATGGAGAGATACAGAAACATTTTGTGCTATTTTGAGTTTGTAGGCTGTGATGTCAAAGAGATAAAAGCGAATAATTAATTATAAGTAAATTTTAAATATGTTTTATAAATAAAAATACTCACCTTTAGGGTTGCTGTTTGGATTATCGATCTCGATTTTTATATGAACTGAAAAAAAAATATGTATATACGTTTTAGTCTATGAGAATCAATGGAGTAATATAATCGAATATCAGTTCATAAAAATGCTTTTGTACAGTTTAGTTTATACGACACCAACAATAATATAATATTATAAGCTTAATCTCTTACCATTTTCTGGTTGATTCGGACCACTTGGGCCACTGGAACCACCTGGGATATTGGGACCACCTGGACCACTAGGATTGCCTGGCCCATTGGGACCGCCACCAGGACTATTTGGGCCATTAGGACCACCAGGTCCATTTGGGCCATTAGGTCTACCATGACTATTTGGGTTGTCAGGACCACCAGGGACATTTGGGTTGTCAGGACCACCAGGTCCATTTGGGATGTCAGGACCACCAGGTCCATTTGGGCTATTAGGAACACCAGGGCCATTTGGGTTGTCAGGACCACCAGGTCCATTTGGGCCATTAGGGCCACCAGGGCCATTTGGGTTGTCAGGACCACCAGGGCCATTTGGGTTGTCAGGACCACCGGGACCATTTGGGCCATTAGGACCACCAGGACCATTTGGGCCATTAGGACCACCAGGATCATTTGGTGGACCACCTGGATTTCTAGGTCCATTAGGAGCATTTGGCCCACCTATAATAAAGTAGAAGAATTATTTATAGTAATAATAGAGTTACACGAAAAAGGGACGGAAGAGGAGGTGTCTGTTATTTGTTTGCTCGTAGCTCTCTACACTACGAAATACTGATGGAAGACAAACACTTAAGACCCTTTGCGACCTTTTACACCCTATGGCATCATATCCTTACTTTAGCGTAGATGCACTGTGATATTATTGATAAGTACTCACGTACTCTTTTTATTCTTTTTTATCTACTACTCACTTTGGTGACAGTGATTCATTCACAAACTCATCCTCGTTATCATTGGTTTATTCCCTTCTAGGGAAAATTTATGACTCGGGTCTTTCTCATGCTTCAGGTCTGCTATCTCTCTCTAATTAGCTGCTTAACAGATAATTCCCTTTTAGGGATTTTCGATTCCTACTTTTTTTTATCCAGGTATTATCTACTCTCTCTCTCTAATTAAATGCTTAACAGCTCAGTCAGACAACACAAGTCCGGCACCTTCGGCGTAAATTCCGATGAATTTGTTATGGATCTTTATAGATTGACACCGAGTTACATACCACATTAAAGATTAACCTGTGTGTACTTATCAGAAAATAAGTGTATAGATCGTATGCGTTTTGTGTTTATAAAGCTCACGTTTTAGGTTTGTAGTTTAGCATACCTGGGTTGTTTCCGGGACCTCCTGGAACATTCGGACCACTTCCTGGAGGAATACCTGGAGCACCTGGACTACCTCCTCCTGGAACTCCAGGTCCACCAGGACCTCCTCCTGTTGAACCATTTGGTCCACCTGGACCATTAGGATCCTCTGGACCGTTTGAGCCACCTGGACCATTAGGATTTCCTGGACCATTTGGGCCTTCTGGACCATTTGGGCCTCCTGGACCATTTGGGCCTCCAGGGCTGTTGGGGCCGTTTGGATTATTAGGTGCATCTGGTCCAATAGGATTGATTTCTGGTCCTCTGGGGCCTCCTGGATTGTTGGGTCCACTTTCATTAGGGCTGTTAGGACCATTTGGACCTCCAGGACCGTTTAGACCACTTGGATTGTTGGGACCTCCTGGACCATTGGGTCCACCTGGACCGTTGTTGCCATTAGGACCATTTGGGCCACCTGGGCCATTAGGACCATTTGGATTGTTAGGACCTTCTGGATTGTTAGAACCTCCTGGACCATTGGGACCACCTGGACCATTAGGACCATCTGGACCGTTATTACCTTTCGGACCATTTGGAATATCGGGACCGTTGTTACTTGGACCATTAGGACCGTTTGGACTTGGATATCCAGCTAGATATAAAGCAAAGTATTTAAATATTTTAAAAAGCAGATTAACTGCAGTTACAAGAAAATGCATTAAACGTTAAAGGAATGTTGAGTTAAAGAAAAACCATATCAATAAATTTAGAAAATGCACTAATTATGCGAATAAAGAGATAACATTTCTGAAATTTGAAAATCCAGAAGTTTTACTTGCTCAAATTTGCAATTATATGCAAAAGTGTGAATGATATGATCTAATAAAATTGACAACACACAAATAATAAACATTAGTTATACTAAAAATTAATTCTATGCAAGAATGTCATCTAATGTCTATTAAATGTCATGTAATTGGCTGTTAAAACAACTTTGTTATCGAGATTAGATCTACTTCCTGTCGCTCTACTGCCAGCATTGAAACTTTATTAACAAACCTAAACATTCTGCAAAGGTGAAGCATTTTATTACATATATATAAAGTTTACTTGCAAGTGTAAAACTACTTGAAGTTACAGGAGTACAGATAAAATATGTGTTTTTGCGCAAATATATGCAAACCCCATTCTTCTAGTGTCTAAACTTTTCGAATTATTGAATGTTTACTCTTTCTGTTACTTTTGGATCAACCTGTATTTACGATGTAATTTCTATAACGATATTTTATCAGAAGGGAAGTCTCTATGGTTACTTCTAATATACTGTCCCTATGTTTAACTTGTAATTAATGCATATTGTAGTAGTAAAAATGTAATATCAATATTTGAATGTACAATGCAGCCTAGATTAACTTAATTGTGAAAGTTTTATATTTTAGCAATTCAAATGCAAAATTTTGGTTGACATTTTAATTTTATAGGATCTAATTAATCTTGGTATTAGTAAAAAGTATTTGCATCCAAATTTATTGAAACTAAATTTAATGAATCTGGATGCAAAACTAGAAATTAAATTTCTAGTTTTTTAAGTTATTAGATCTTGATTATTCATGGTTTTAGAACTAAGCAAGTTTGGACTACGCAATTTCTGAATGAATACTGATTATTTTCAGTTCGGTAATTGAGAAGTTTTTCAACCAGAATGACTCAATTAGAAAATTTGATAGAATTTCAGAATAAGTAAAAGTAAAATATCGAGGTCACAGATATATTAAAGGCATTTTAAAGTGCTACTTACGGTAACAGACGCATCCCCCTGGACCATAGTAGTAAGTACCACCTGCAAGTAAACAACATCTCTTTTATAAAGACATTTATAAGGTGTTATTTTTAATAACATTCAACAAATTCTTTTCCAACTGATTTTACATTTTATTTTGTGTTACGTGACTCACAAGAAAACTGTTGTGTAATAAATGGGATAACTACACTTTTTAAGAACTAAACCTCAGAAAATGAAGGTTAAAAAATTAAATAAAGGCCAAATTTAAATAAAAACGAATCCTACCGATAGCATACTGTCTGTAGTAGGATTCACCTTCATGATCGTATAGAGGTGTTTTCTGTCTTTTTGCAGGAAACGGCCGGTACTACAACCAGAAAATTCAAAGTTGGCGCAAAAAGAAACCCCTCCAAAAATTTCAACTGTAATTATTTTATATACAAAAGTGCTTACGGAAGGACTTTGAAACAATAGTAAACTAAAACAAATTGTGTAAAAAAAATTAAATTATATTTCTTGCAAAATGTTGGGGATATTTTGATGTTCAGTGAAAGAAACTGCATCAAAATAAATGGCTACCCTAAAGTTTGTTAATTTAAAAAGATTTCAATTATGTATCTTCCAATGTAAACCATGATTATAAATTATGGTTTTTAAACGAAATTCTAAAGTGCCTACCATTTCCAGTGTTTCCTGATGTTTGTCCTAAACAAAAGAGAAAATTAATTAATAAGTTTACATTTTTTTTATTTCATGCATTTTTTAAAATAAAATTTATTTGCTTATGTTCTTCGAAAAAATTACATAAAAATAATTGACCTTTTTAGTATTTGCTCATTTAAAAATTTAATAAATTGCGAAAGATTTCAAATATGTATCTTTCACTAACAGTAAAGAATAAACGAAATTTTAAAGTGCCTACCATTTCCCGTGTTTCCTGATGTTTGTCCTAAACAAAAGAGAAAATTAATTAATAAGTTTACATTTTTTTTATTTCATGCATTTTTTAAAATAAAATTTATTTGCTTATGTTCTTCGAAAAAATTACATAAAAATAATTGACCTTTTTAGTATTTGCTCATTTAAAAATTTAATAAATTGCGAAAGATTTCAAATATGTATCTTTCACTAACAGTAAAGAATAAACGAAATTCTATAGTGCCTACCATTTCCAGTGTTTCCTGATGTTTGTTCTAAACGTAAGAGATAGAGAATGAATAAGTTTCAAATTTGTATTTTATGTATTTTTATTAAATAAAATTTAGCTTAGTGATATTCTTCTAAAACATTACTCAGAAATAAATAACCACCTTATAGTTTGTTTATTTTAAAATAGTGAAATATTTGAAATATGTTTATGTTAATAATAATGAAAAACAGTTATATATAAATGTGAATATTAAAGGAAATTCTTAAGTGCTTACCATTTCCAGTGTTTCCTGAGGTTTGCCCTAAACATAAAATACAGAGAATTAATAAATATAAAATTTGTATTTTATGTATTTTTTAAAATAAAATTTAGTTGAGAGATATTCTTCGAAAACATTACTGAGAAATAAATGACCACCTTATAGTTTGTTTATTTTAAAATACAATAAAATAGTGAAAGATTTAAAATATGTACAGCTGCGGAAAAAAAAACGAACCACCAATGATTATTTCGTTAGTTTTTATAGTAGAGCTAAACTTAATATACCATTTTGTATGGAATAAAGTCTACTACACATTGATATACAAAAAATTTGCATAGGAGACTATCTTCATATTAAAATCCGCACCAACTTTAAAATTTCCAATAGCAACACCCAATTTTGATTCAATATTTAGAATCTACGACAAAACTCATCGCTGAAAATCAATTTGCAAGTCATTTGGTTAAGTAGTTGTTTAATTATGAATTTCGAAAGTTTAGAACTCGTAATGTTAAATGAATTTCTTAAACTTTTAATCATATCTTTCGAAATAATAATTTTATTAAGCTGAAATTTTTATCCGTGTTACTTCTAAACGACCCAACTAAAATACACTAACTTTCATTACTTATATGTATATTTTTTAATTTTATTTAAATTAGGATATTAATATTCATAAAATTTATGAATAGCAACCATGCTATATTTTGATAGTGATGGATTCAGAAAAACTCTTTATATCCATATATAAAATTTCGTGATTTTCCTCTTAGTAGTTTTTTTCCTATATTAAAATGTGTAAAAAATGATCATTTCAGGGGTCATACACAAATTTAAAATTAGCAGAACTTAACAGAAATCTTCACTAATTTTGAGAATAAAAAGCGCTGTGATCGCGTTGGCATAAAATTCTAAATTCTTATATAAAGGCGAGGGGTGTACGGGAGTGGTGCACGTTAAATATGATCCAAGTTCAATGTCTTATCGCCTACTGAAGTTGCGTTGGATGTCAATTCATACGTTGTTCTCGTCATCTGACCATGGTTTAAAAATATGAACTTGGTTAATTAACGTTGCACTAGACCTGCACAGTGGGCTGTTGACGACGGTTCGGGGCCTATCTCGAAGTAAAGATCCGAGAACGATGCCTCATATTTTTGACCATTGAAAAATTGAGAATCATTGATTTAAGTTGATAATACTACATGTAAATATTTAAAGAATGTGAATATCTTAGTTCATTATAACATTAGACAACAATACGATTCATCCTTAACAACCGCTACATAATAACAAGGTTTCTCTCTACTAAGGTTTACTTTACTATTATAAGGTTTACTTAAATTAACTGGTGGAGTAAAGTAACCCCGAATGTTGGACTGGAATGAGGTTAGTGAACCAAAAGATTAGTAACCTGATCTAGAAGAAGAAAATAGATTTTATACTTTTAAATTCTTTCATAACAGAATTGGGCTTTTTCCACTGGAAGAAAACCCGTGTTATACCAACACCGGTGTGTTGGTAATACCTACAAAACACTTTTAGCTGTAACGTTCCCTAAAGAAAGAGAGGGGAAAAAAGGCCAACTGTTGGACAACAGAATTGCTAATCCTCACGTGAAAAATATATTACTGACTTCTTTCGCTGAATGCCCTGCCTTTTTTCAAATATGAAACTTTTTTTTAAGAGGTGGAGTAAAAGTTACCCTGCAAGGTGTAAAGTAACCCCCTTGACGATAACGTGAAAAACAGAGTTTAAAACACAATCAGTGTCACTGACTAATTGAAAAGCCGAATTGAATTACAGCGGCAATTGAAATTACAAATTTTCCAATATTTCACATAGCCGGATTGGACACACCATATGTGATTATATTATTAAACTATTTTTTTTTTAAGATGCAAAAATTGTGTGCACATTGAAGTGGTCTAAATGTTGTTTAAGAAACTTCAATGCTTTCTTTATTAAATACAAAAAACCTTATGTGCATATTTTTGTTTTTTAAAGGATTTTTATAAGCATTAAAATAATTTTGGACCACCCTGCATAACTTAAGACAAGCACAATCTTATGGAAAATGAGGAATTACATAACCTCATTTCAAACTGAGTTTGTAATATAACATTTGCAATATTTCATTTAAATACCGAATTAAAAAAAAATTATATGAATTTTAAAAGTAAATCATTGGTATATGTATTTTAAACTTTGAATAAATAATTTTGTAAAGATATATTTTAAAATTTTAAATTTTTCTTACAATATTAATTTTATTATTTGCCTATATGATTTCAGAACATCTTAAGAATACAAATGGTGAAATTTGTCGTCATCAAAAATACTATATAGAATCACATTGAAGTAGTAACATATCTGTAAGAATAATACATACTGCATCATATTATTTGATCAATTTATATGTTAGCAATATCTTATCTCTGATCTGACCACGAAAAGAAGAACCACGGCTAACGTCAAAACATTTTCTACCCGCTTCATTCATTTCTTAGTTCTACATTGTTCAATGTGGAGGTAGCCCCTCAAATAAGATCGATACATATTGTATAATATCTCTGCATATAATGATAGGAAATTAACGAAAACTTATATTTAGATTATTTTGAGGGCGGGGAACAGGGGAATTGGGTGTTGGTGAGGGGCGGAATTGGGTGTTGCTATTGAAAATTTTAAAGTTGGTACGGATTCGAGTATGAAGATAGTCCCCTATGCAAATTTTTTGTATATCGTTGTATAGTAGACTTTATTCCCTACAAAATGGCATATTAAGTTTAGCTCTACTATGAAAACTAACGAAATAATCGTTGGTGGTTCGTTTTTTTTTTCCGCAGCTGTACATGTTAATAACAATGAAAAACAGTTATATATAAATGTGAATATTAAAGGAAATTTTTAAGTGTTTACCATTTCCAGTGTTTCCTGAGGTTTGCCCTAAACATAAAATACAGAGAATTAATAAATATAAAATTTGTATTTTATGTATTTTTTAAAATAAAATTTAGTTGAGAGATATTCTTTGAAAACATTACTGAGAAATAAATGACCACCTTATAGTTTGTTTATTTTAAAATACAATAAAATAGTGAAAGATTTAAAATATGCACATGTTAATAACAATGAAAAACAGTTATATATAAATGTGAACATAAAACGAAATTTTTAAGAGCCTACCATTTCCAGTATTTCCAGAGGTTTGTTCTGTAGAGACAAAAGGGAGAAATATGGATAAATTTTCATTTGTAGATTATAATTTTTAGTTGTTAGAAAACTAGTAACATTCAATTATATTTTGGTGTCACAAATTCATGAGCGATGGTTATTGCTTGGCTGTATTACGTTTAGCAGTATTGGCATAATAAAAAGTTATTTTTGTCCAACTACTTCGCTTATAGTTAAAACGAGTCGCTTAGCTTCAGTAACAGCAAACAAATAAGCTAAAGTTTCGCAAAACGAATGGTTTATTGTGTGCAGTTAATAGTTTATTGTGTGCAGTACCCTGTATATCTGACGGCAAGAAAGTAGTGTTAATTAATAAAAGTGAAATATCGATTTGAAATTGCACTTCTTGTTAATTGTTTGATATAAATTTAATATTATGCAATTTAAATTTATGATTATAGAATTGAAGGGGCATCGCTCATTTACGATGCAACGGTACTAAAAAAACGAGTACTTCCATGTACTCATTTTTAATAAATTTCTTTACAGTGTATTTTTAATTAAAGACTATTTGATTTGATTTGCAAATTCATTGCTTTACAACCTCCATTAGTTTTGGGTAATGCTTTCAAGCAGAATGTTAGCTGTGTGGCTCCAAATATTTTTGATTAAATAAAATATATAGATCCATCAAAAATATTTAGTTATATAAGTGTGTGTGTTTGAAAATAGCTATATACTTCAATTGAGATTAGAAGAATCAGAGAATATATTTTCTTAAACAATGCAATACCAAGAGCAATTCCCACAAATCCAGGCCCAAGCAGCTAGTTTTGCACAAATTATACTTTTATCAAAATAAGTAATATTTATATAGCTTACCTCCTGTATTTGCAGAATTTCCTTGTTCAACCTTTATCTTAAAGTCAACTGAAATAATAAATTCATGGTTTTAATTTTGAACATTTAAAACAAAATTTGACAGATAACACTTAATTCTTTTACGGAATGAAAAAAATATTTGATTATTTCTATATATGCCCATTTCTTTCCTTCAAAAGTACCACAATATTGCTCATGCTCAGTATATTCACTTCTTTGTAACATTATTAAAACAAAGTCTTTAACTTTCCGTCGTATTCATTTAATCTGAGAGAGAGAGACTTTAACAAGTGATAAATATTATCAAAATTTAGTCGACTAGTTTTATGTTAAATACACGTTTTTTCGACAACCCTAATAATGATATTAATCACTTGTCAAATGTATATTTAGATGTTTATTTTTTTGCGGCCTTATTTTTAATGTGGCCCACGAAGCATATTGCGCCTGACGGAAGGTTTTGGTACCCAGGTACGTTTGGAGGTCATACATTTTGAAAAACTCACTTGCCAAATATTACTAATTTATATTTTGGCACTAGGTATAGGTGATGGGCACTGCAACGTCACAGGCTGCCGCGCAGAGCAACGAGGAAAATCTAAAGGCAACACTTCGAGGATTCCCGTTGCCTTTCGCTATGTTTGCATCGCTTGTCAAAGGCGGTATTTCGTTTAAAACTCAAAATAAAAGCACACGATTAAGCACAGATACAAGTATCATTATAATTTTAGTTATATTTGAATTAGTAAAACATAGGTTTCCAAATAATTAAATTTTTTCGTATTCAAATAAAAAAAACCTCATACATCTGGTAACTTTTTATGCCGTTTTGTTTACGAGTCTCATTATTATGTTCCAGAAACACGAATAATCGAACCTAACCATAATAGATACAACCATAATTAAGCTTTGAACGATTTTTCGAAAACCACCGGGAACTTTGTTTTACTAAAAGTTATAATTGCTTGTTTACTAATCCAAGAAATATGCATGAAAACTTTAAGCATAAACAATATTATACAGGTCTTTTACAAAACCATTTGATGTTATTCAAAGTCTTAACAGGTCATTTTGGAAATAATTTTAATTGTGTGAAATTGCTTAATATTAAATAGAAAGTAAAGTATGTTTTGGTAATTTAGTCATTTCAGATTAATAAACGAGAAAAAAAAATATTAAAAATCAACTGCACTTGAATCTGCATTGTTAAAATATTTTTTTGTTGTAAAAGTAGTTCATATTTACATAACATGACCGATCTTTTAGTTATGCGTGAATATAATATTACAATATTTTAATCATTGTTACAGAAAATAAAACAATAAAAAAGATTTTTCTTGATTTATATTTAAATGTGTGCATATTTCTTACAAAGCCGGCTTACACATTAAATTCTATTATAGGGGTTTATACACGCCTTCAAATCACTTAACCAGGAAAATACTTTATATCCCTAATTAGTAATTTTTTTACTATAAATATTTTTGAAGAAAACCTTTCATAAACATAACTTAGTGAGGAAAAAAAAAATCATAAACTTATTTATTGTTTAATTTGTTCGTAAACGAAAGAGAAAATTAAATTTATACAAAATATTAGTAGGAATACTCAACAGTTTTTACTTTGTAGTAATAAATTTTTACTGCATGCTAAATGTCGATTTGATCTTTTATGTTCTGTTTGCAGGAGAGCAATATAAAAATAAAAAAAGCTTCCGTTTGAAAGCGGGTATATTCCTTGCTTTGAAGCTTTATGGTTTGTTGAATGTTTTTGGAATTTAATTTGACACCGAATAAAAAATATATATTTATATTTTTAGTTGTATAAATATAAAATTAAAAATAAGTAATTTTGCTTAATAAAAATCAAAACTATACGACAACTGGTATACGCACAGTTTTGGTAAGCTTAAAAAAATAACTAGCATTTCTTTAAAATAACTAAATATAACCTATAAATGGTAATAAAACACATAAAACTTTATTTATAAATGACATATTTAGTCAGTGTAGATTACAAGTAATCCTCAAATGGATTACTATTGCATTGATCGATCGCGGAAATGCTAAACACTGACTGCTATTGCCTTTAGTTTTCGGGTAGCCGATATTCCGGTTTGTTTACCAAAATGCGCTTTCCCTATATAGCTCGGCGTCACCCTGGCTTGGACGGGCTTCACACATACTGTTCGACGATTTCTTTACCGTAGCGTCATCTGGCGGTTTTATAAGAAATCATTTCTACTTCAAGGGGTGGGAAAAGGGATTTTTCCACCCCTTAATCTCAAATTCTGATCACACATTACAGTGAGTGACTGAAAGTGTTAATATTTGTCTGTATAGTTTTGCACATTTTGGATCAGTTGGGGTGTGATTGGAATAACTACTTGAAAAAAATATTGTCTATTTTTCTAACTCCGTAATGCGAGTACAGCGTTCAGTGCCACCTGTCGGCAACATTTGCCACTATGTTTGAAACTTCTGTAACTTTCAAGATAAAAAATACCACCACTCTTTTTCTATCTCCGTTTCCGAGTTATTTAATTATAAAATCATGTAGTTCTTTGTTGAACACCATTTAAAATATCCTTTAAGATTTCTTAAAACACAGTATCGGAAAAGAACCATAACCTTTAACTTCAACCCACAATCCAAATTTCGATAATTAAAAAAAAAAAAGTGATGTTAAGGTACCTGAATACAAAACTAAAATCTGAAATAAACGTCATAATAAAATTTCTTACTTACTTTTTTCACCGTTAGAACCTTCCGGTTGTACTTCATATTGATATTGGCCACCTATTCGATAGAGAAACAACTTCAATGAATAGTATTAATATTACATATTTAACTCCAGTGACGTTCATTGACGTGATATCGCGTCCAGGTATCTATAGTCTTTCTATCTCTACACAAAATTACAAATCACATAAAAATACCCTGTTTTATATTACGTTTCAATTTAAAGGTTTAATGTAAAAATTACAAGTAATTTTCTTTAATTTTTTTAAGAAATTATTTTTTCTAAAATAATATAAAAGATCATACACGCGAGAATTTATAGAGTCAGGAACAATTTTAAAACGCAAGAAATTGTATGAACGTCAGTGGATTAAATCTAATGGATAAGAACGTGTTTATCCGTTCTTTTTTCTCCAGTTTACATAGCAACACACATAGTTTAAAGTTTATATATACAAATTCCTAGTTTGAAACATTTTTTAAATTTAGAGCATTAGATTGATTTTCAAAATAATTCTTTATTAAAGTAATTTAACCGGCTGTATACCGCCGGTAGGATTCAAGGATATTGGAGACTATATATAAAAGGTGTGCTGGTTCTCGTGCTTTCTGGCAGAGGGTGGGGAAAAGTATATTTTTGACGTCATAGTGACGCCTTCCTTCACGCTATTGACAAGGAGTACTTAATTTAACAAGAATTCTTGTTTTTAACTAATCATGAATTTAATTAAAAGAAAACATTTACAATTTGCTTCAAAAAACAATTTGAATCGATTTGCAGAGTGGTTTCGTTAATAAAATATTTTTAAATCGATTTGAACCAATGGTTCTTGACTTTCTGCCATCTTATCGTTTTTTTTGTGAACTATTTAAAAGTGATAATCGTTAATTTTATTTAGAATTTGCTAAATTTTAAGACTTTAAATTATATTTTAAGGATTGCATTTAGTATGTAAAAATTGCAAAAGAGTTGTTTAATAAATTAAGCGTATTAAAATAATATTAGCTGCCACGAGAGCATTTCCATGAATTTTGAAAGAGTAAAAGGGGAGTCGGAACCATCATGCATTTGTATTGGACATATTAAATGAGTTACAATTTCAATCAAGTAAAATACGGGGACAAAAGAAAACAAGGACGGCTTAGCAGTGAAGCTACCTGAACACAATTATTTACAGATATTCCCATTATTTTGCTAATTAAAAATTAAATCACCAGTTGTTACCCAACCGGGGATCGAACCTAAGTAGCAATGCTTGAAACACACAGCCAATGAGAATGATCAAAACCCCATAGCGTAGCTAAAATGACGTCAAAAAGATACTTTCCTTGCCCCTTTCAAAAAGCGAAAAACGAGCACACCTTATATATATATATATATTGGGTTGGAGGGAAGTTCTGTCGTATTTTAAATAGGCAGGTGATTTTTCTTGTAAATAAAAAGAACATCTGGCTAGTGAGTCAATAGGATTTTTTTTTGTTTTTTTAGCTGCTGTATAATATAAAAGGTGCCCTTTTTTACCGTTCATCATTTACTTGTGATATTTAAAGTGAAAAACATGTCAGTAGATAAAGTGCATTTACGACACTGCATTTTATATGAATTCCAAAAAGGAAGCAATGCATCGGTTGCATGTAAAAATTTATGTGCGGTATTTGGAAAAGATATTGTAAATGTTCGTACTTGTCAAAGATGGTTTTGCAAATTTCGTTCCGGGGATCTGAGCCTCAAAGAAAGTGATCGATCTGGACGACCATCCAAGATCGATAATGATGTTTTGCGATCCATGTTGGAAAATAATCCACATTTAACAAGTCGAGAAATTGCAGAAGAGTTTGGCATTCATCATACAACTGTTGGAGATCACATTAAATCTGTTGGGTTTGTGTTAAAGCAAAGTGTTTGGGTTCCACATGAATTAACGGAAAAGAATTTGTCTGATCGTTTAAGAATGTGTTCATCACATCTGATTAGACTCAATGTGGAGCCGTTTTTGGACAGGCTGGTTACTGGAGATGAAAAGTGGATTCTTTACGAGAATATTAAGAGAAAAAAAATCTTACTGCAAAATTATCTAACGGGAAAAAAAATCACGACTTTTGAAAGTGTTTCTAAGGCAGTTGCTGACTATTTTAACTCCAAGGATGAGAACTTCTACAAAACAGGAATTCACAGGTTACCTGAAAGATGGCAACAGGTTGTAACAAATAACGGAGCATATATAATTGATTAATATTAAACACATAATTTTATAAATTAATTCAAATATTTTCTTTAAAATACGACAGAACTTTCCCTCCAGCCCAATATATATATATATATATATATATATATATATATATATATATATATATATATATATATATATATATATATATATATATTCTTCACTATCCTTAGGTAGGGTTCACCTTTACGATCGTGTAGAGGTGTTTCCTTCTTTCTTGCAGGAGACGGCATCTACTACCACTAGAGAACTCAAAGTCGGAGCAAAAAAAAATTCAAAATATCCAACTGTAAATTTTTTTATACTTAAGTACAACCGGAAGGACTTTGGACTGTACGTCGATCATTAAGGGGAAGATTATAAATAAAAAGGGGGAATTAACTTTCATTTTTTAAAGAAAACAAATAATAAACTAAAAAAATTGTGTAAAATAATGGAATTATATTTTGCAGCAACCAAAAATTGTCCTTTGATGTTCAGTGAAAGAAACTGCATCAATATAAATGGCCACCATAAAGTTTGTTTATTTAAAAAGATTTCACTTGTATATCTTCCAATAACAGTAAACAATGATTATAAATTTTGTAATTTAAACAAAATTCTAAGGAGCCTACCATTTCCAGTGTTTTCTGATGTTTGTCCTAAACAAGAGAGAAAATTAATAAGTTTAACATTTTTATTTTATGCATTAAAAAAATAATTGATATTTTAAATTTACCCATTAAAAATATAATAAATTGCGATTCAAAAATGCTTCTTTCAATAACAGTAAACAATGAACGAAATTCTAAAGTGCCTACCCCTACCATTTTCTATGTATCCTGATCTTTGTCCTAAACAAGAGGGAGAAAATCAAAGTTTAAAATTTTTATTTTATACATTTATTAAAAATAAAAATTACTTACCCATGTTCTTCAAAACAATTACATAAAAATAAATACAAATACAAATATTGACGACCAATAACAGGTTCAAGGCCAATTTAGTATTTGCTTATTTAAAAATATAATAAATAGCGAAAAACTTCAAATATGTATCTTTCAATAACAGTAAACAATGAACAAAATTCATAAGTACCTACCATTTTCAGTGTTTCCTGAGATTTGTCCTAAACAAGAGAAAAAATTAATAAGTTAAAAAATTTTATTTTATGTATTTTTATTAAATAAACTTTAGATGAGTGATATTCTTCGAAAAATTACACAAAAATAAATGAGCTCCTTATAGTTTGTTTATTTGAAAATACAATAAATTAGTGAAAGATTATGTATATGTTAATTATAAGGAAAACAGTTATAAATAAATGTGGATATTAAAAGAAATTTTTAAGTGACTACCATTTCCAGTGTTTCCTGAGGTTTGTCCTAAACGAGAGAGAAAATTAATAAGTTTAACATTTTAATTTTATGCATTTTTTAACAATAAAATTTACTTGCTGATGCTCTTCGAATAAATTATATAAAAAAAATGACCTGCTTACTATTTGCTCATTTAAAAATATAATAAATTGCGAAAGATTTCAATAACAGTAAACTATGAACGAAATTCTAAAGTGCCTACTATTTCCAGTGTTTCCTGAGGTTTGTCCTAAACACAAGAGATAGAGAATTAATGTTTAAAATGTTTATTTTATGTATTTTTTTAAATAAAAGTTAGCTGAGCGATATTCTTCGAATAAATTAACACCGAAATAAATGACCACCTTACTTTTTGTTTATTTTAAACACAATAAAATAGTGAAAGATTTAAAATATGTATATGCTAATGATAAGGAAAAACAGTTATAAATAAATGTGAACATTAAAGGCAAATCTTAAGTGCTTACCATTTCCAGTGTTTACTGAGGTTTGTCCTAAATATAAGAGATAGCAAATTAATAAGTTTAAAATTTGTATTTTATGTATTTTTATTAAAAAATGTTTAGCTGAGTGATATGCTTCGAAAAATTACAAAGAAATAAATGACCACCTTATAGTTTGCTTATTTTAAAATACAATAAAATAGTGAAATATTTAAAATACGCATCTGTTAATAATAATGAAAACAGTTATATATAAATATGAACATTAAACGAAAATTTTAAGTGCCTACCATTTCCAGTGTTTCCAGAGGTTTGTTCTGTCGAAACAAAAGAGAAAAATATGAATAAATTACTATTTGTAGGTTAGAAAGTTTTAGTTGTTAGAAAACTAATAACATTAAATTTATGATTACACAATTTAAATTTGTGATTATAATTATGAAATTTGTAATTATACAATTGAAAGGGCATCGCTCATACATATTTACGATGCAATTGTACTAGAAAAAAACGAGTACGTTCATGTACTCATTTTTAATAACTTTTTTACATTGTGTTTTTAATTAAAGGCTATTTGATTTGATTTTCAGATTCATTACTTAAGAACTTTTTTGGGTAACGCATGATGTTTGGGCAACGCTTTCAAGCAGAATGTTAGCTGTGTGGCTTCAAATATTTGTGATTAGATAAAAATATATAGATCCATCAAAATCAAAAATATTTAGTTATATATGTGTGTATGATGTGAAAAGAAACTATATATATATATATATATATATATATATATATATATATATATATATATATATATATATATATATATACTTCAACTGAGATTAGATGAAGCAGATAAAACATATTTTCTTAAACAATGTAGTACCAAGAGCAATTCCCACAAATTCAGGACCAAAACAGCTAGTTTTGAACAAAATATACTTTTTTCCAATTAAGCAATATTTAAAAAATAATTATTTTTGAAAAATTCAAATAACTAACCTCTAGTATTTGCAGAATTTCCCTGTTCAACCTTTACCTTAAAGTCAACTGAAATGATAAATTTATGGTTTTAATTTTGTAAATTGGTGAACACTTAAAACAAAATTTGAAACATGCTGAAACCATTAGTCAATCGAAACAGATGTTCTAAGGGGCGGAGCTAACAGGAGACAAAGGCTTATTTTAAGAAAATTTCCAAACAAAATACCTAAAAAAGTTACTAAAAATAAATTGCTCAGACAGAAGCGGCGCCGACACGTGCGGTATATATTAGATAACAATTTGAGTAAAAGATCTGAAATATTGAACGAACGCTGGGATTGTTTACCAAAAATAATAAGAAAAGGAAAAGAAGACACGTGTGTGAACAAACAAACAAACAAACAAACAAACAAACAAACAAACAAACAAACAAACAAACAAACAAACAAACAAACAAACAAACAAACAAACAAACAAACAAACAAACAAACAAACAAACAAACAAACAAACAAACAAACAAACAAACAAACAAACAAACAAACAAACAAACAAACAAACAAACAAACGTATACACACACACACACACACACACACACACACACACACACACACACACACACACACACACACACACACACACACACACACACACACACACACACACACACACACACACACACACACACACACACACACACACACACACACACACACACACACACACACACACACACACACACACACACACACACACACACACACACACACACACACACACACACACACACACACACACACACACACACACACACACACACACACACACACACACATAAATAAATAATTAAATAAAAGAAAATTAAAAAAAAAACGTACGTACGTAAATAAATAAATAAATAAATAAATAAATAAATATTGCCACATGGCCAAAGCGGGAATAAACCGAAAGTAGACAATTTAAAAATAATGATTAAAGATGAAACAAAATGAGGAAATAGATACAGGTGTTACGGTGGTTGAAAAACCACGTTACAATATATATACAAAAATTATTTCAATAATTTTGTAAAAACAAAGTAACACAATAAAAAAGTGCTGTTAATGTACCTGAATACAAAACTAAAATTTTAAATAAATGCCATAATCAAATTTCTTACTTACTTTTTTCGCCATTAGAATATTGCGGTTGCACTTCATATTGATATTGGCCACCTATTCGATAGAGAAACAACTTCCACAACTGATGTTAATATTACATATTACAGTATACACTACAGACTTATGAATGGGCTTTTTCAGATTTGTGTCTTAATTGTTTTAAAAAAATTATTTTAAATTCATAACCTAAAAAGTATTCAAATTTTAATGTTCATTATTCCTTGAACAAATAATTTATAACTTAATTTAAAATGCTATTCATACGTTTATAACACAAATATATAAGCTTCAAAAGCTAATAAGAGTTTACTTCTAGATAAATTTTTCATAAAGCCTTAGCATTTTAAACGTGACCAAAATTTGAAGAATTATTCTGAATAAATGACGAATGTTGCAGACGAATATTAGGCAGACAGACAATAAAAGGTATATAAACATGTAGTTAAACACCTGTTTACTTTCTTCTACTGCTTTGAAATGTTGTACACACCCTTACTAAAGATGCATAACATAATTTTATGCAAAATTTTTTTTTTTAGCATTTTTTCGGAATTTGGTGCCTTGGGTCTCCCTTAATGTTATAAATAGGGAAATTATTTAAGGACAAATTGGAAGAATAAACAAAATTAATTTAAATGAATTTAGGGTTACGACCTTTTAACTTTTGACGGTAAAATAAGTCTTTTACGATTTTTTTTAATTAATTACTTCGTGACCCATTTTCATGCACCACATTCTATAAATTGTAACATTTTGTTGGTATTTTTGTGTTCTTCATTTCTGTAAAATGTACAAAGGGAGAAGTATCGTAAATTCTTACCCTGTCCTTCGCCAAAAGTCTGACTGTAATGATAGGTTTCACCTATAGATGTAAAACAAAATCAACAAATTACAAAATACTACTAAATATATTTCCAAATGTGCAATAAATATGAAAAATGAAATGTCAACGCAATATAGCTAATTTCAATCAATCTGTATAAAGTATAGAGTTTTACTATTTTTTTTGTTGCAAATGGAAAATACAGGGTGGGTGGTCATTACATCTCCAAACAATACAGGGTAATTGTGGGGCAATGGTCATTGTTTGACTGTATTACACTTAGTTGTATTGTCATAAAAAATAATTTTTTTCCAACTACTTCACTTATATTTAAAACAGTCGACTAACTTTAGTAGCAACAGACAAAGTAGTTAAGGCATGGTTAGTTAACATGGTTTATGACGTGTAGTTAAACAGTTAATTATGACCCCCAACAATTTGTGACCTTCCTCCCCCTCCCCTGTATTGCATGCCAGGTCTTCGTACGTAGTATTCAAGAACCAAATACTGTAAAAAAATGTGCTTAAAAATGAGTAAATGGACGTACTTGTTTTTTTTAAGTACAATTGCACCGAAAATGAGCGATGACAAACTCAAATTTAAGCAATCGCACTTTCGCAAAAACGAGCTGTTTGGTTTAATATTGCTCATATCAGCTTCTGTTCAAGCCATCTTAACAAAGCGATCTGGAAAACATAAAATTGTTGTTCAGAAGATGAGTTTTCCACATTATTTGATGTCGATTGCTTAAATGGGAACTGAGTTATTACAATTCAATTATTTTAATTTCCATTTTTTTTGGCACCTCCTTTTTAACATTACTTCTGTTTATAACATTACCGCATCGTTTCGATGGTGCTGCTTCATGTCGCCCTGATAGCTTAAAGGATAAGACTATGGACAGCGGTGCTGCAGACACGGGTTCGATTCCCGGTTGGTCTAAGTTGAAATTGTTGCTATTTATTGAAAGGGATTTATATGTAGGCCAGTTACTGTTCTTCTTATTAATTTTTGAGTGCATGTCTTTTTCAAAAATGAAACTTATATATTCGGAACAATGATAAGCATCGGATGTAATAAAAAATGAGTACATTTTACTTATTTTTGAATATCTATTTTTAACAGTAAACTTTACGATATTTATTTTTTATTTTTTATGTTTTTCTTTTTTTTTAGAGTTTTTTTATTTACATATTTTTTTCTTTAAAAAAAACATGTGTGACGAATTGTATTTTTAGCCAGTATCGATGAAACAACTTTAATAGGTTAAAACAGTGAAAATCCGCCTTCGACCTTTTGACGGAAAAGTAATATTTTTATTACTATATGTTTTATTTTGGGTATTGTATACTTTTAGAATACAGAACCCAGAAAGTTCTGTACTGTATACTGTATACAGTACTTGGGTAAAACCAAAAGTATTGTTTTAAAGGTACAACTTACCTTCATTTGAAGCTGTATTTGAAGATCCACGAGAATTTGCATAATTTGATGATAGGCCACCTGAATTAATAGTAGTAATATATACTATCATAAAAGTTATTAAGTAAACTGTAAAATACTATGTTAGAAAACGAAAACTACCAGCATCACAGATTGCTTGCCAAACTTTAAAAAAAATGTTGTTAAATAACGGATTTTTCTTATTTACTAAGCCAAAGTTTTAAAGAAACTATAGAAACCAAAATCACACTTTTTGAATTTTTGGATAAAAGTGCTTTTGCATGAGCTACTCATTTCATTTGACTTATGGGGTTTCTCAAATAACCGATTCAAATCAGTTTATTGTATTTGAATATTTTGCTGTAAAAGTCGTTTCATTACTAGGGTATAGTTGTAGTTAGAAAACAACTCACAGGATGAAAAACAATCACGTGGTCTATATGAAGTGAGTCTGAGTAAAATCATATAAAATATGAAGTAAATTCATATAAAATTTCTATAGTATTTATTATTTAAGATAAAAATGTATTCTAATTAATTAT
This sequence comes from Troglohyphantes excavatus, assembly GCA_963932185.1. Taxonomy (NCBI): domain Eukaryota; kingdom Metazoa; phylum Arthropoda; class Arachnida; order Araneae; family Linyphiidae; genus Troglohyphantes; species Troglohyphantes excavatus. The sequence continues at coordinate 4,022,735 of OZ010671.1, forward strand.
TAACTCTCGTAAAAGCATTCGAGTTTGTGAGATAGACATATTTCAATCTTGTTTTCGTTATTTTACCAGGTAAGATTATATGTTTTTAATACAAATATACATGTGATATATAATATATAATTTCGTAGTTAAAAGTTAGTATTTTAATAAAAATTTTAATTTGAAAAAATAAACGTTAACTTTCCAAAATTTTTAGAAGAAAAAAAAATATTTTACTGAAAACCAAACGTTTGACATTTTTATATAACCAAAAAATGTAAATAATAATTTTTTATTTAAAATTTTGTAAGGAATGATTTTGACTGATAAATTATTAATTTTATATACTGATATATTTTAATAAATAATTTAAAAAATAAATTTATATATCACCAATATTAAAAACCCCGATATATTAAACTGACCAATTTTATTAAGCTTCTACTGATTTTTTAAAATTTATGACCTCGCTATTTATTTTTCTTCGTATTCTATCATATTCTATGACTTTTTTACAACCTAAAATTTGAATAATATGTGAGCATTTTTGTGTTGTACATTCTATTAAAATGTATTAAGAAAGAAGAACCAAACTAATTTCTTACCCTGTTCTTCTTCAAAAGTCTGGCTGTAATGATAGGTTTCACCTATTTATGTAAAACAAAAAATCAACAACAAATTACAAAATACTTCTACAAATATTTCCAAATGTTCAATGCAGATGAAAAATAAAACGTCAACGCAATATTTCTAATTTCAATCAATCTGTATGAAGTACAGAGTTTTACAAGTTTTTTATGCAATTAGAAAATACAGGGTGGGTGGTCATTACGTCTCCAAACAATACAGGGTAATTGTGGGGCGATGGTCATTGTTTGACTGTATTACACTTAATTGTATTATAATTAAAATAACTTTTGTCCAACTACTTCACTTATATTTTAAACAGTCGACTAGCTTTAGTAGCAACAAACAACGTAGTTAAAGCATAGCAAATAACATGGTTTATGATGTGTAGTTATACAGTCGAATTATGACCCTCATAGAACAATTTGTAACTACCTCGACCCTGTATTCCATGCCAGGTCATTTACGTAGCATTCAAAAACCAAACCTTACGAGAATTTTTATTATTTTTTTATGTTTTTTTTTAGAGTTTTCTTATTTACATATATTTTTCTTTAAAAAAAACATATGCGAAGAATTGTATTTTTAGCTAGTATCGATGAAACAACTTTAAAAGGTTAAAATAGTGAAAAAATATTTTTGTTACTATATGTTTTATTTTGGGTATTGTAATTGTTTAGAACTTACAGTACCTAGAAAGTACTGTACTGTATACTTTTAGTATACAGTACTTGAGTAAAACTAAAAGTATTGTTTGAAAGGTACAACTTACCTCCGTTTGAAGCTGTATTTGAAAATCCTCCTGAATTTGCAACATTGGATGATTGACTACCTGCATTAATATAAGTAAAATATAAAAATATACACTCATAAAAGTTACCAAGTAAACAATCAACATATATATATATATATATATATATATATATATATATATATATATATATATATATATATATATATATATATATATATATATATATATATATATATATATATATATATATATATATATATATATATATATATATATATATATATATATATATATATATATATATATATATATAACAATTTTAATTAAAAAATATATTTTTATATTAACATTTTTCGAAAATTTTATGGAAATGAAAAAAATAAATACCTGAAAATCAAATGTCTGGCATTTTTACATACTAAATAACGTATATAATAATTTATCTTTTAAAACTTTGTATGGAATGATTTGACTTCTAAATTACTAATTTTACATACTGGTCTATTTTTAATAATTTATTAAAAATAACTTATATATCACTAATATAAAAAAGCGATATATTAAACTAACCATAATATTAGTATTGGTATACATAAGCTTTTATTGAGTTTTTTAAAATTATTATTGTTTTTCTTCATTATATTTTATTTATTTTTTGCAAAACTAAAAATTTGAACAATGTGTCAGTATTTTTGTGTTCTACACCTTTTTAAAAAGTATCAAGAAAATAATACCATGATAATTTCTTACCCTGTCCTGCGCCAATAGTCTGACTGTAATGATAGTTTACACCTGTAAATGTAAAAAAAAAGAGTTACAAGACTTAGAAAAATATATGCGAATGGGCAATGCTGTTTTAAAATAAAACGTCAACGTAATATTCCTGATTTTAGCACATTTATATGAAGTATAGATTATTGAAAGTTATGTTTTTACACTGTAAAAAAAGGTTCTTAAAATGAGTACTTGAACCTACTTGTTTTTCTTTGAGCACAATTGCATCGTAAATGAGAGATGACGTACTCAAATTTAAGCAACCGTACTTTCTGAAAAATGAGCAGTGTGATTTAATATAGCTAATCTCAGCTTCTGTTCAATCCATCTCAACAAAGCGACCTGACACACTTAAAATAGTTGTTCAGAAGGTGGTTTTCCACATTATTTCACGTCGATTGCTTAGATGGAAACTGAGTTATTACAACTCAATTATCTTCCTTCCCATTCTTTTGACACACTTTTGTAGCATTTATTCTGTCAAAACTTCTTCAAATATGCTAATAATAGATTGTAGTTTGACTTTAATACTAAATTTAATAAATTATCGAGATTTTTTTATTTTATATTTTATAGTTTTCTAATCTAAATATTTCGTTCTTATTTTTAAGAATAGAGAATGCGCGAAAAATTGTAATTTTAGTTAGTAACGATGAAACAACTTTAAAGGGTTAAAATAGAAAAAAAATCAACTTCAATGTTTTGGAGAAGAAAATTTATTTTTATTACTATATGTTTTATTTTGGGTGCGTGCTACATTAAAGTATCCAAAAAATACTGTCTTGCATACTTTTTGTAAACATTTCTCAAGTACTGTATACTTTTTGCATACAGTACTTCAGTTCTATAAAATAAAAGTATTGTTTTGAAGGTGCAACTAACCTCCATTTGAAACTGTGTTTGAAGAACCACCTGAATTTGCACCATTTGATGATTGGCCACCTGAATTAATAGAAGTAAAATATACTTTCATAAAAGTATTTTTAAGTAAATAAAATTACATTATGTTAAAAAACGGAAACTACTAGCATCCCTAACGTAAAACACTTTTATGATATTTTTCGTGACGTTACAGTTCGTATTTAATTAGGAATTTTTAATTATTGATTGCTATATTTTCGGTTACTATTCAATGCATTACAAAACCCTTAACCACGTGAATTATAACAGCGAACAATGGTAAAAATGGTTTAGTTAAATATGTACCGATTCATATTTTTGTCAAATATGACAAATGTATTCTAGTGTTTTCCAAACGACAAAAGCTCCCAGTGGCCGGGTGGATAAAAGTGCTCAGCTAGTAGTCAGAGAATTGCTGGTTCGAATACGTGCGATTTACTTGGCAAAGAAAGGTAAAAAAGTAGTGATCTTGCGATTAGATTTTTACCACATTCACTACAAAAATACTAGAAAGTTGTCTAACAAATTTTACTGGCGTACATACGGGATTGGCGTACGATAAATCCGGGGTTCAATGTCCTGACGCCTATTGAGGTTGTGTCGGGTGCCAGCCCAGGTGTTGTCCTCGTCATCTGACCATGGTTAAAAAAAACGAGGCATTGTTCTCGGATCTTTCCTTCGTGATAGGCCCCGAACCGTAGCCAATAACCCACTGTGCAGCTCTATTGCGAAGATAGTTTAACCAAATCAAACCAACCCAAATGACAAAATATTTTGTTATTTCTGACGAATATATTTATTTTTTTTGAAAAAAATTTAATCAGAGTACATTTAACGAAACTTCCACCGAAATTGGTTTGGTTTGGTTTTCTTAATTAACGTCGCACTAGAGCTGCACAGTGGGCTATTGGCAACGGTTTGGGGTCAATCTCGAAGGAAAGACCCGGGAACGCATACACATTCACACACACGTTCATACACACATTCATACATGCACCTCGTTATTTTAGAACCATGGTCAGATTACGAGGAAACACCTGAACTGGCACCCAACGCCTTCAATAGACGTCGGGACTTTGGACCCCAATCAGATGTACAGTTCACCAGTCCCGTATACACGCTAGTATAATTTGTTGAATATTCTGGATGACTGTTTAGTATTTTGATAGCGAAGTTAGCAACCCTCCGATCGCAATATAACTACTTTTTACTATTCTTTAGTCTAGTCCATCGGAAGGTTTTGAACCGGGGACCCTTGGATCCACAGCTGACGCCTAATCCACTCGGCCACGGAATTTTAACAATGATGACACTTAAAGAGAGTGGATACTGTATAGTAATAGTAAGGTATGCCGTCTCCAGCATTTTTTAACGGAGGGAGGGATAGAAAATTTTTGCCGTCATACTGACGTACCTCGCCTTACTCTGTGGGCGTGTCTAAAGCCGGCGACAACCTCCTACCGAAACCGACAGCCAATGAGAACGATTAGAAAACAAAAAGAGTTAGACTGGGCTAAAATGACGTCAAAAATGAATTACGTCTAAACTGTTCTGCCCCGCCTACCATAAAAAAGTGCTGAAAACGGCACACCTTTCTATTATTTATAGTGTCCACTCTCCTTGGTTGACGCTGAGGTTTCTTTTCACTAAAATGACAATTTCTGCTGCATTATTTAGTTTTTATATATTGTAATGTATGTTAATAAATTTAACTTGTTTTTTTTTAATGCGGCCTGATTTTAGTTTACACCTTTAGTTTTGAAAACATTAATGAAATTTTTAACTGGTATAAAGAACGTATTAGTTATTGAGAAAGCCTCTGTTTGAATAATAACGTAATCGTTACTATATAATATTATTTATTGTGCTTTAGTGTAAATAAAGCCTAAAGTATATTACCTTGTTCATATCCTTCTCCATAGGAATACCCTGTTTCATAAAAAAGATTCCTTAAGCATAACAAGCACAAGTAAAAAGGATTCAGTTACATGGTAATTGTAACGAATATATGTAAATTTACATATACAAACATGCTTAAGTTATAATAAAAAATACAATAATATACTTTGTAAAAGGTGTGAAGTGCTATATTTTAATGATATGATAAAGTAACAAAAAATAGTTTAAAAAATGGCTCTAGTTTATTAACGTAATAAAATATATGAAAAATCAAATTGGATGTTATATTAAATTTACTTTTACTTACTAAAACACGCAAAAGTTGTTAAAAAAATTAAATATTGAGCGCAAAGGCACGAAACTTTAAATGTGATTGTAGAAGCATAAAACTAAAGTTGCCAAACTGGCAACATAATGTTCTTATTCAGTCCTAATTTTGAAATTAAGAATAAATACGATCTTAACAGGTTTAGAGAAACTCCATATCCTTTCATCAGCAGAAAGTAATAAAAAGTGTTTGTGCAAGACAGAATGAAAAATAAATTCAAGAAATAAATGAAAGGATTTCCAAAGAGCAAACAAATTATTTAAATTGTTTGTAGTTAACTATTGTGTGCCATTAAGAGGGAACATTTAGAATGGCGAAAGTCTCGTTAACGACAGAATTTATATTTCTAAAAGCATGAAACGCCTCCAGGAAGTAAAGGTCGACTGGATAGGTAAATTTGCAAATTTAGGTTAAGGACAATCAAAAACCTTTTTTTTTAGTTTTCAAGCTAGCACTATTAAAATTTTACCATGTATTTATAACGTTTATTCCACATGAATTCTTTTTTTGGTTTAAAAATAATAAAAATATTTTAATTAAATTAAAAAAAAAATATAATGAATTAAAATTTTTAAAAATGTTCCTTGGCAGTTTTTTGGCGAATATTTTTAATTGTAGCATTTTTGACACTGTATTACATAACTATTTACATTTTTGCATGTGTAAAACAATTACAAAAATGATCTCTTTTAAATAATTGAACTTACTTATATTTCCATTAAAAAAATTTAGAAACATATATATATTTCCAAAGAATATTCAAAATACATAAAATATTATTCAACTTTCATATAAGAAACATGCAAAAGTCATTTGCTATAAGTATGTAGAATTAAAAAAAAAGCTTCAAGATTCTAACCAAAAAACTTATGCGCATGGAACGTTTTGAAATGTTACCTGCGTTCAAATTTAGCAAGACGAAAAAATGCATGTTTGCGAAAGATGTATGAATTAAAACATTTTTTTCAAAAAATATGAGTTATATACACGTTACATGGGAAATTTATATAGTTGTGTTTATAAATATAAACAACTGTGTTATTTACAGCAAAAGACAAAATACTCATAATTTTGATTTTTTGCTATTTTGAAATTCCATTGTACCCTAACATGTGGATTAGAAAAATTAAATCAATAATTAGGATCCCAAGACCTTTTGATTTTTTGTTTAGCAGTATGTGCCGGTTACTCCTTGATAAGAAAATTAGAATTTTAAATTAATTTAAATAATTTGTTTTTCTTTGGCAACACTTTTTATTTCTTGGATTTATTTTCATTTTGTCTTGCACACAGACTCTTTCTCACTTCTGCTGATGAAGGGAGATGGTGCCACTGAACTCTAACTGTAACTCATGGAAAGCTCAAAACTTGTTTCCTCTAGGGGGCGTTGAAACCCATGTGGAAGTAGCTATACTGTGGCCCAACATTTTTTAAAAGTGATTTAGTGTTTTTTTTTTTAATATTATAGCATTGTAGAAATTTTAAATGTATATAAATATTATATTTTCTTCTTATAGATTTAATTTTTATATTGTCAAACAAACAGATTTTGGTCTTGCTTTTTAACTACTTCGGCTTTGACTTGCAAATGACTTTCTATTTTAATAGCAGATTGCATTTAAAATGGGTCTCAAAAGAAAATGGGGAAAAAATCAGCCGAAAGCAATACATGTCGACTTATTTTAACATGAAAAATATACGAAATATTACGGCAGCGTGAAAGTGGGACACAGCATGGCTGTTTCGACATTGGCTTCAAGTCAACTAAATGTCTTGTACAATCCAGAAGTTACAGTTATAGATCAGTGGATGGTTCCTTCGAAACATGTTCAGATTTTAGATATTTTTAATTGCTTATTTTTGAGTTGTATTTATTTGTTGTAATATTAGAATAACTTTTAATTAAAATTTTGATTACCCACCTCCACTGTTACCGCTGGATCCATAATGCACCTTATATGATACTTCTGTAAAAATAAAATTATTAAAATTACAGAGATGTGTGAGTATACGCTGTTAAAAACATGTATAGGCTTATTTTTGAATACATTCGATTCATATCATGGCTTTGAATACATGTTTCAATTTTGAAAAAGACATATACTCAAAAATGAGTACAATGGTTAAAAACGAATAATAAGAGCAGATCAGATGCTAGCCTACAATAGTCAGATATATAAGACAATATTTTATATAAGATAAAGTAACCAGAATTATATTGCATGCTCAAGATAAGGCCTAAATAATTCCCCATAACATACCAACATTACATCTTTAGAATTAATATATTCTATTAGCTTTTTGCAAGACTTAGACTAAATTATGCTGATAAATTGTTTCTTAAGTACATTAAAAAGATTGTTAAACTAGATTCTTACCTCCGTTATTGCCAACTGTTTGCCCTAGGAATAAAAAAAAAATCACATTTCTTGATGTTTAATTGAGAGAAGTACCAATACAATTATGAATAAGTGCTTTGTAAACTAATCAAAGGGACAACAATGATTTAAAAATTAAAATCAACTTCAAGAACAAAATCGCCAAAATGTAAAAAATAAATTTTAATTTTAGGAATGAGTGTAAAAATTTTTATTATTTAATATTAATTTTATACTTATTGTCACTTTTTTAAATTAGCACCAAAATTTAGGAATGTTTTTTCAAAATTGACATCAACTTTAAATAGTTATAACATGTATACAAATAATATTAAATATTACAATTTTTTACCCTTGTTTCTAAAATTAAAAGTTATTTTTTACTTTTATCGCTTTTTTTCCTTTGAAGTTGGTTTGAACTGTTTAAAAAACATTTAAACACATTTTTTTAAAGATTATTTTATTTTCCCCTTTTTAGTTTATAATTTAGTAATGTAATGTCACCCCCCCCCCTTTGTTAATAAAAAAACTTGATGTTTAGACCACGACAGTCCTATTCACACGAAATGTTTTTTTTGTTGCACACAACAAGGGAGAGAGAAAACTGGCAACCATCCAATCAGCTCGCTCGTTGCGCTTTCAAGGATGTAGATTCGAACCCACATTCCTCCGATTACGAATCGAGGCCTCCGTGGCCGAGTGAATTAAGGCGTCAGCTGGGAATCTGAGGGTTCCTGGTTTGTTCCTGTGCAACGGACTTGACAAAGAAAAGTAAAAAATGTATCGATCTTGCGATCGTAGGGTTGCCAGCTTCGCTACTAAAATACTAGGTAGTCGTCTAAAAAAAATATCCAACAAATTATACTGGCGTGTATACGGGGTTGGTGCACGATAAATCTGATCGGGGTCTATTGTCCCGACGTCAATTGAAGGCGTTGGGTGCCAGCTCAGGTGTTGTCCTCGTCATCTGACCATGGTTCAGAAATACGAGGCATCGTTTACGGGCCTTTCGTTCGAGATAGGCCCCGAACCTTCGCCAATATCCCACTGTGCAGCTCTAGTGCGACATTAATTAACCAAACCAACCAACCAACCAACCGTTTTTGAATGGAATATTCTAACGCTGGGATATCCACTGATCATTGATAGAAAGAAAAAAACATATTTTAATATGAATTAATAATTAGTTTACTTTGATATAAATTAAGAATTACACTTCCAAAGACTCGGCATCAATTTCCCAAGGTCAACAACTATTTAACATATTAGAGTGGTTTCATCATTTAAATACATTTCTTGTATAACACAATAGAGTAAAAACAACAGTCTTCTTACCTTCAGAATATTCAGAGTTTTCGGGTACATTTAAGTTTACTTGGTATGATTCTGCAATAAAAAAAAAATTGGGTAATTTTTCGAAGACATAATATTTATTTTGGAAAGATGATTTTGTAGTCGAAAGCATTAAAATGCGAGAAAATAAAAATGAAATAAAATATATATATAAGCCGCTAAATAGAAGGTAATATAGCAATAACATGGCTTATCGTTATGGTTAGTATGCAATTTATTTCCGTAAATAAACTTACTAATGTAAAGCTCACAATTATCTGCAGTACAATTCTTTAGAGGTAAATACAATTTTAATAAAAAAATTCTTCTAGTTTTGCAAAAAATTTTGAAAATAAATTTATTATGTAAGGCTTTCTGAGCAATTATTGGATATGCAACTAAATCGTTTATTTGCAGGCAATTGTAAAACTCAAATTATATCTGTTCATCTGGCAACTTTTAATTGCGCAAAATATCCTTTCTCACGCAAACGCGATAACAGCTTTTGCAAAATAATCGACAGTTTGGAGATTTTGTGTGTATAATAAGAGTTTGGTGATTTTAAAACTGTGATTTGGCAGCTCTGAGTTGGATACAAATCCGAAAGTGTGATTTTTTATTTGCTTAGTTGAGAGAGATTAAAAGTTGTAGTGCAATCGTTGCTATTGCTCAGATAGACGTATTGAATTTGCAATGCAGTATTAAACTAGATACATTTTTGTATTTTAGATTTTAACCACATTTAAGACACATTTCCGAGATAAGTGCATTGATTTATGATGAAATAGTTATTTACAACTCATAAAAATTTAAATATATGTTTAGATTAGACAGCCCTCAATTAGCCTGAGAATGTGATTTGTAAATATTCAGTTCCAATAATGTGTATATTCAATTGAAATACTATGCATAATCAATAGAAATATGTGTATATCCAATAGAAAAAAAATATTTAAATATTCAATTTTAAATTGTACAAAAATTCACTCGCAAATAATGTGCATATTTAATCGCGAATAACAGTAAAATTTGTATTAGTATTATCTTTTTTTATCGAATATACAGAAGTCACAAATAGTTGGGCGAAGGTCATTGTTTGGCTGTTTAATTACACATTTTGCTATATTCTTACTGATTTGTTTGTTGTACTAAAGTTAAGAGACTTGTTAAAACAATAAGCAAAGTAGTTCGGAAAAAATATCGTTTTGTGATGTCAATTGAGCTAAATGTGATACAGTCGAACAATAACCATTGCCAAAAATTTGTTATCACCCTGAATATGCTCCACTGTGGAGTTTTACAATCACTTATAAATTTATTCGAGCAATAATTTAAGTTGCATGTTAATGTAAAATCAATACTATAACTGTAACTGTATTTGACTTACGTTCGGGAACCACAGAACCGGAATAGCTTCTTTGGATTGTGAGTCCTGAAACACAAATGCACATTCAAAATTCATATTTTCAAAAAGGAAATGCTCAGAAAAGAACAAAACTGGTGCATTTGCACATTCAGTGCGATACTGGGTAAATTGATATCTTAGCTAACTATCCTCTAATGCTGAGCATGTGGGAGGTAAAACTTTCAAAAATTTCTACAGCTATAGCTTTGAACCTTTACATAGAGTTGAAAACAGTATGACAATGTGTTATAAAGTCCAATAATCTATCGAAATTTAATAACAAATAGCACGGGGTCAAATGACTCCGTACAGCACTGAACGTATTAAGATAATGAGTCTTTAGATGAATCGATTCATAGCCTGCCGCCGTAGAAAACTGGTTTACAACTAAAGAGTGGGAAAATGTATGATTTTTCTTAAATTATCAATTTTTATTGTGCTAGAAACGTTTTAACTAATGAAAAAGTACGGCGTCGATTGACCCCGCGGCAATAACTAATTGATACTGCACGGGGTTGACTAATTCACCCCGTGTAACATTTGGGGATAAATACAGATTTGTCCGTCTGCACCGAATGTATTGGTCAATAAATTTTAAATTTGGATAACTATTATCCTTAATTACAAAATAAAACGTTATTATTTTTTACCTGAGATTCCTGAACTGAGAAGTTCTAGTAGGAACCCCAGTATTGCACATCGCATTTTCATTTTTGGTGCACAGGCACAAACTAAGGAGTCGCCATTGTTGCAAGCCCATTATAAAGACATTTGCTTAGCCTCCGATCACGAAGCCATAAAATATAGCTTTCCACGGAATCTCCAATTCCAAAACTTCAACAACGAAGATTCGATTAAGCCTTTGATAACAGTCTCGAAATGGTTATTGGAATTGCATTTGAGTCATATTTGAGCATATTTGATTGGTTATCTTACAATAGTAATCCCTTACTATTTTGTTCTTGACCTTGTTTTTAATGTCATTTTGTTGGAACAACTGTCAACTGTCCTGAAACGAAGTATCATTTTTATATAGATACTAGTCTTTATATTATTAATAAAAAACTAATAATTTCTCTAAAACTAGTATTTCTTCTAAAACTGTTTGGCCTTGCGTTGCCGGAGAACCCGATAAGGCATATGCATGTTAAAGAAAATTATGTTTCTGCCGTAATGTCTCGAACCCGCGACCTATTGTCCCAATGTCCAGCGCACCCTACCCGCACTGTTAAAAATAAATACTTAAAAATAAGTAAAATGTACTAATTTTTGATTACATTCGCTTCTTATTATAACTCCGAGTACTTAAGTTTAATTTTTAAAAAAGCCATGTACTCAAAAATGAGTAAAATGAATAAAAAGTACAGTTTCGGACCTACATAGGCTGCCTTCATAAATCAATTTCAATAAATTCCAACAATTACAACTAGGAATTACAGGGAAACGATACCAATCCGTTTACCTGATGTCATCCGAGGTGCAGTCCAGTACCTTATCCATTGTACTATCAGGGTGACGTGAAGAAGTTATAAACAGAAGTAATGTTAAAAAGGAGTGCCAAAAGAATGGGAAGTAAGATAATTGAGTTGTAATAACTCAGTTTCCATTTAAGGAATCGACATCAAATAATGTGGAAAATCATCTTCTGGACAAATATTTTTAAGTATATCAGGTCGCTTTGTGAATATGGTTTAAACAGAAGCCGATATTAGCAGTATTAAATCACATTGCTCATTTTTGAGAAAGCATAGTTAGTTAAATTTGAGTACGCCATTGCTCATTTACGATGCAATTGTACTCAAAGAAAAGGAATAGGTTTAGGTTCTCATTTTTAAGTACCTTTTTTACAGTGTACAAAATATTCACAAAGCAAACCATACGAAACAGCAGGGACTCTTTTTGAGTCGATATTTTAAAAGCAAAGTAACATTATCTAGTTTCCAATCCATTTGCATATAACCCGATTTATATAAAGACTCAAAGCTTATTGCAACATAATGGTAATTTAATTCTGATACTCGCACCCTTAAATTATTTTCTCAAATAATCACTGTTTAACACTTAGCACTAATCAAGGAAACACTAACAAAACCTATTTCTTTTTAAATAACGGTTTCAGAAGACTGAATTGTAGACATCTCAAGTCAATGTTAAAAATGGATGCTCATTTTTGAAGAAACTTTTGTCATTTTAGACAAAGCAGTTGTATGCGAAATGCTCCGATAAAATAGTTCTTCAAACTAAGGAAATTTAATCAAAAATAAAGTTTTTTTTCCACAAAATTTATTTCGTAAAAAACGATTTTCAACTAAAATTCAACGACTGGATTCAAACCAGAGATCTATAGGTCTGACGTCACGCGTGCTATCGACAGCGCCATATATTTGAATTGGGGTTATATACCTGTAGGAACCAAAATTAGAATCCAATGAGTTCATACCACTGAAAAGGATTCTGAGTAAATTAACTTCTTTAAAAATGTGAAGATTCTTGCTTCGTCAATTATATATATATATATATATATATATATATATATATATATATTTATATATATATATATATATATATATATATATATATATATATATATATATATATATATATATATATATATATATATATATATATATATATATATATATATATATATATATATATATATATATATATATATATATATATATATATATATATATATATATATATATATATATATATATATATATATATATATATATATATATATATATATATATATATATATATATATATATATATATATATATATATATATATACAGCCACGGGAGTAAGCATAAAACCTTCAGAAAGTTTTGAAATTGAAGGTTTTATGCAGGAAAACTGCAGTGTTTTTGAAGATCAATAAAATTAAAGGTTTTTTGTTTCAATATCCTTCATAAAAACTGTAAAAAACTTTCATAAAAACCTGCAAAAAAGCTTCAGTTTTTAATCATGAAGGGAAAATGCAGATATTTTAAAGGTTTTATGCAGGAAAATTAAAAACTTAAAAAAAAATGCAGTTTTTTGTTTCAATATCCTTTATAAAATCTTCAAAAAACCTTCAATTTGACAATTTTGATTGAAGGTTTCAAGCTGACTTTTTTTTGCTGGGTATATAGTGCAGTTTTTCCTGAATGTACTGAAACCCTTTAAAGGATAGATTCTACGTTACCTTAATTATTATGGCAAATATCAAATCAACGATTTAAAGGAAAACGATTCATTTTATCAAGTACAGTGGAAGAGAGATAACACAAGTTCAAAGGGCTTAAACCAGACCTTTAAAATATAAAAAACATACACTGTACTTAAAAATAAGTAATATGTACTCAATTTTGAGTACATTTGATGCTTATCATGGCTCCGAATACATGTTTCAATTTTAAAAATGACATGTACTCAAAAATAAGTACAATGAATAAAAATAGTAGATGATAGCCAACGTAAGCTGTCTTCATAAATCACTTTCAATAATTATCGACAATTAGAACCAAGACTTAAAGGGAATCGAACCCAGATTGATTCTCACGCATCGCAGTCCAGAGTCTTATCCGTTAAACTACCAGGGCGACATGAAGAAGTTATCAACAGAAATAATGTTAAAAAGGCGTGACAAAAGGATTGGAAGTAAGAGTAAGATAATTGAGTGGTACTAAGTTTCCATTTAAACAATCGACATCAAATAATGTTGAAAACCACCTTCTGAACAACTATTTTAATTTTGCCAGGTTGCTTTGTGAAGATGGCTTGAACAGAAGCTGATATTAGAACTTTTAAACAATACTGCTCATTTTTAAAAATGTGCGGTTACTTAAATTTGAGTCTGTCGTCGCATAAATACAATACAATTGTACTAAAAAAATCGATTAGGTTCAGGTAATCATTTTAAAGTAAATTTTTTTTACAGTGCATGAAAGATCCACAAAACTGAACCAGACATTTCAGTCAGTGCATTCCTCGATTTGTGCACGACTATTTGTGGTCACTTAATAGAACAATCGAATGAAATTTCAGCATACTTCTGTCTTGATAAACACTCAGAAAGTAATAGGATCGCAAAACATTGAATCATCTCACGAATGTCTGCAAATTACGTCGTAAGTATTTGCATATAAAATAAAAATACTTTCATGAATATAGTGAACATAGACACTAGGAAATGCAGGAATCGACTAGAAATTACAAATTTTTTTTTTTTTGCTCTCTTATGTTCATTATCTTTCCGATGATACCATGATTGTATAAATATTTCAAAACAGATTATTATTTACTGAGTGTTATGTTTTGGGCCCTGTTTGCAATGGAAATACTCTTTGTAAACTTTTAACTAAGTTTCCGAATGGTTGTATTTTTGCCATATGTCTCTTTATTTCAAACACACTAACTCAAGTTTCCTTAAACGTTTTGGGAAAATAGAATTTTAAATTTGGAAATTCAAAAAACAAATGGGATTTTTTTCTGGGACTTTTAAAAGTAAAACGTATTTAAAAAAAATTACATGTTACAGACTGTTTGGAGGTTCAAAACATTAAGAATAATACTACGGGTAATTTCCAACAAAAATTATACTACTATTAGGTAATAAAATACTAATTATCTATTAGGTAATAAAATACTAATTATCTATTAGGTAATAAAATACTAATTATCTATTAGGTAATAAAATACTAATTATCTATTAGGTAATAAAATACTAATTATCTATTAGGTAATAAAATACTAATTATCTATTAGGTAATAAAATACTAATTATCTATTAGGTAATAAAATACTAATTATCTATTAGGTAATAAAATACTAATTATCTATTAGGTAATAAAATACTAATTATCTATTAGGTAATAAAATACTAATTATCTATTAGGTAATAAAATACTAATTATCTATTAGGTAATAAAATACTAATTATCTATTAGGTAATAAAATACTAATTATCTATTAGGAAATAAAATACTAATTATCTATTAGGTAATAAAATACTAATTATCTATTAGGTAATAAAATACTAATTATCTATTAGGTAATAAAATACTAATTATCTATTAGGTAATAAATACTAATTATCTATTAGGTAATAAAATACTAATTATCTATTAGGTAATTAGCATTGGACTTTATTCGGAGTTAGTTTTATGAATCACCCTGAATATTAAAGTATTTTTATATATTAAAACATTAGAGTTTTAAAAGTATAATTAAAAAATATGTTCGTGTGTATTTACACTTTTAAAAAAAGCCACTTTAAACGTTGAGTTTTCTTTTAAGATTTCGATGAATATATATCCCATTTTGCAGGCTTGTAAAAACCTGTTAAGGGTTTTTGTTTAAAACTGCCTTTTGTTTGAAACTAAATGATTTAAACTAAATCTGATTTAAACTTTCTCTGAATAAAGTTTGAAACTAAATGATGCCTTTAATGGTATAGCATATATGTTAAAGTCCTAAGGAATACTTTTTTGTACGCGACCTCTCACCAACCATTGAGTTCGGCCGGCAGGACGTCTGTTTTGTATTCTTTTGAACTTATAATCGTGAATTATAAAATAATCTTTCTAGAAAACAGGAAAACCGACTTTAAAGAAAATGCGCTAAAACGTAATTTTTTTTTTAATTTTACGAAGGAGTTAAAAAAATTGAATTATTGAATATCAATTTTATACTTAGTACAACTTTTTGAAATCGACGCCAAAATTTAGGTATGATTTTTGTAAATTGGCACCAACTTCAAAAAGTTGTACTAAGTATAAAATTGATATTCAATAATTCAATTTTTTCAACTCATTTGTAAAATTAAAAATTATTTTTTACTTTTTAGCGCATTTTCCTTAAAGTCGGTTTTCCTGTTTTCTGGAAAGATTATTTTATTTTTCCCTTTTTAGATTTTAATTTAGCAGGGGGCTTCACCCCCTATTCTCCAAGAAATTCAAGTAGCAACTTGTGCTTAACAATGTATGTTGTAAAACAATCCCCATCAATGCCAATAAATGCTGGTTAAAAGAAATGTCATTGTTGTACAACTTCTGATAAACAATGAAAATATTATGAAATTGGATAAATTGTTAAAAAAACTCCAGTTAATTGACATTTCCGGATATATAACAGCCGGAAAACCTATTATGTTTTTGCAGATTTTGCTAAGTGGATTTTTTTCTATCCAACAAAAAAAAGAATTTTCGAAATCGGACAATATTGTTTTCAAGTTTTCCGGTTAATTGAGAATTCCGGATAGTTAAATGCCGGATAACCGGATATTTTTTTCAAATTGCTCCCAATTGAAAGATCCCCTATCTAACAAAAAACAGTGCAAATATCTGAAGTAGAACTGAAATCCCGCGCGAACTTACAAAAAAAAAATACATAATGGTCGAATTGATAACCTCTCGACTTGGCGCGCGTTGGCGATTTTAATTTAAAGTTTCTGGCGGTTTTATTTTGGAGTTTTGGTGGGCGCGCTGTTCAGTTGGTTAAAAAAGCGAAGTTGTTGAAAACCCCAGAGCTGACGCACACACAAATTGTTTTTTACAAGCTCAGTTTACTTTTGTTAGGTATTTGTGAGGTTGAGTCTGTTTTTTTGTGCCAACACATAATGGTGCCTGATTAACGAGGCAAAAATTATTTAAAATAGCTATTGTATTTTCTCATTAATTACTTTAGAAAAACTACCTTTCACAATGATAAAATGTTTTATTCATGTGAAAACTAACTTGAGAAATATACATTTTTGAGTATGGTGACGGACGTATCATTTTTGAACAGGAGTCACATTAGCGTGCCATTTGAGGCTCAAATCCTCTGAATGGATGAATCTCTTCGAAAACTATATATTTTGTTTAATGACTTGAATTTTCTAAGTTAGAAAAACAATCACAACATTTCAAGAAAAGCATTTTATGATGATAAAAAAATTATTTCGACTCGGTAACGGACGTACCTTGAATGGTAACCGACCTACTTTTTCCAAATTTTTAATTAAAATTCATGTTCTTTTCATTGTTTTGTAAAGTATATCAATAATGAATAAAAGTTAATTTTAAGCAAAGCTTTTATACATAACATAAGATAAAATAAAAGTTTTTCATTGACAAATAACATGCATTCATGAAAATTTCCGAATAACTTCGTTTTGGCACTGAAAATGTAGATCCGATGAGTCCCCAAATAAGAAAGTTATTTGAAATTTTTTAAGGGAGCAAACGAGGGGGGGGGGGGGGGGGGAATGAACCATATTTTGGGGATTCATCTTTGCAGATGATTTAAAAATTATGGTCAACTGAACGAAACAAAATCACCAGTTATCAGATAATTTATAACTTATTTTGGCTGTTTGTTTATTGGAGCATGTCATTCAATATTAATAAATTTCAGGGGTCTTGCACATGGGACACAATAATAGAATACAATTGCATCGTAAATGAGCGGTGACGTACTCAAATTTAAGTAATCGTTCTTTCTCAAAGATGAGCAGTGGGATTTAACATTGTTAATCTCAGCTTTTCTGTTCAAGTCATCTTCACAAAGCGACTTGACGAACTTAAAATGGTTGTTCAGAAGATGGTTTTCCACATTATTTGATGTCGATTGTTTAAATGAAAACTGAGTTATTACGACTCAATTATCTTACTTCCCATTTATTTGGCACACCTTTTTAACATTTCTCCTATTTATAACTTCTTCACGTCACCCTGGTAGAACAACGAATAAGGCTCTGAACTGCGATGCCTGAGGATCTAGGGTAATTCGTGGTTGTAATTGTTAAAATTTATTGAAGGTGATTTGATTGCGGTAGTCTATGTAAGCAAGCAACTGATGTTTTTATTCATTTTACACAATTTTGAGTACATGTCTTTTTCAAAAATGATACTTCTGTATTCGGAGCTATGATAAGTATCGAGTGTAAGCAAAATTGAGTACATTTGACTTACTAGTTTCTGTTTTTAACAGTGTATGTGATAGCACAACAGCTCCTGTTCCTTTATATCTCTATAGTCATTGCTTTCAGCTGTCTTATTTTTGCACCAATCGGTAGGGGATTTTTTCTTTATAAAAATAAGTGAAAAAGCGTAAATTTAAAAATATTTTAGCTGTTTATTTTTTTTTCCACCCATTTAATTATATTTTCTATATGTAAATCTTATTCTTTAATTTTTTTTCAAAAACACACGTTGAATCGTTTTTTGTAAAAAAAAAATGCTTCTTGTATATCGTCGGCCAATATTACTAGTCAGGGAGGTGGCAGAGGGTGCCGTGCTCTATCCTTTTTTTACCCCCCCCCCCTCGTGGAAGACTTATGTAGGTACAAAAATTTACCACACTCAAGTTCTACAAAATCAGAAAGTCAAGCGTTAACAACCTTTGGACAACAACTAAATCAATCTAACATGCAGTGATCTCTCCTCTGAAATAATCACAATATCACAACTTTTTTCGTAAATGACCCCCCCCCCCCTCCTTTTCCTCGCTCCGCTCACCACATTGTAGCCATAAATATCAAAGTTGGGGTAGTTAGGTTGGCTTGCATCAGTCCACGTCTGTACAATAGGATGAATGACCACCTTGTACTACTCTGGTTATCTCCTTTGTTTCGCTAATGACTTTCTAAATTGTCAATTCCGTATTTTCGGTAATGTTGGCCATACACAAGGGAAAATTCTCGGTAAAGATCAAATTTATTTTAAAAGGGGTAAAGGCGGGAACAAATTTAGTAAAACTATTATTTATTAAAAATCAAAGCTAAAAATATTTTTTAAAAATAATGCTAATTATGTAATTAATTATGCATATTGTTGATTTAATGAAATAATTAATGACCTAACATTTATAATTTTTTTAATTTTTTTCTGGATCCGCCTATGTGATAATGAGGTATGAATTAATTCAATATTGATATCTGAGAAATAGATAAAATCATTAAAAACTACATTTATTTGATCATGTCTTCTTTTACAATGTAAAACATGAGAAAATAGCATATTTCTGCATATTAATATGCAATTTACTTTAAAATATACTTTTTAAATTCCTGCATTTTGATAATTTATTATTAACATACATTTTATTAACAATTTCTTATTAGTAAAATATTTATTCATACATTGAAACTAGAAATAAAGTGAATAGATTTCTTTTGTTGACAATGTCCTTATAAATAAACATCCACATCTGTACTAGAATTGGACGATTCATTAGAGGTATTTGAAGTAAAACTTGAAAATGAAGGCTTGAGATGAGAAACTCTAGTCAAATAATAACCAACAAATGCGCTATTTGAAAATAAAAAAATCATTATTAGTATACAAAGTATAAGAAATCCGCGCGTATATATTAGTATACAAAATATACAAATATGTCATTAGTATATATTAGTATATTGTTATTAGTATAAATTAGTGTACAAAGCATAAAAAATTCGTTATTAGTATATATTAATATAGGAAGCATAAAAAATTCGTTATTAGTTTATATTATTATACAAAGTATAAAAAATCGTTATATTTGAAAAATGAAAGTTCCCAAATAAATTTCAGCTTACACTTTTAATTTAAAATATAAAGTATCAATAATTTACATATACCGTTAATCGGGGCAAGGTTGCCAAGTTTTACAACTTTGCTTGTGTTTTTATTTAAAAAGAAGATGATGTTTGCCCCTCTGCCAAGCTTCTGAACAAACCAATAAAAGCACCAACACCCATATAGGCAAATATAGGCCATTGAGTGATTCGTTGGTTCAGGAATTTGGCAGTACATCAAACATATTTTTTTTTTAAAATTCAGGTATTTTAATTTTATTTACACTTAAAAAACCCTTTTAAAACTGAAACTGAAATTGTACTGATAAGAACCGTTAACCAATTGACGATCAAGAATTTTTTTTGCAAATGTAACGCTATTTTAACATTTTGAAGTTTTATATAATTTTCATGTTAATGCATTTTATATTTTTTAAAACCCAAATTGTTATTAATCGTGAAGAAATAGCTTTTATATTGTACCTTTAACAATTATATATAAAAATATTATAAAATTTAATATTTTTATTCATGCTTATCCTTGAGTTGGAACTCTCTGACCAGTTCCTGGTCTCTATCTAGCCGCCTAACGGCTATGTCAGACCTCAAATGTCCGGCGCCAACGGATTTAACTTAGATGAATCGGTATGGATCGTAAGATTGACATCGAATTGCACACCATTTTAAAGATTAATTTAAAAATTGGGTGAATTGTTGGGAACCTGACAACCTCTGTACGTGATATCAGGGAATAGAGTTTCGATATTTTTCTGAAAGCCCATTTACAAATTTTCTGATCCAAACAGATAATCATTCAAAATAATAATTTCTTAAGGAACACTAATTGTAAATTAGGATGTAAAAATGCACCAGGACATTCTGAAATTTTATATAATGTTATTAGAGCCATTTTAAATCAATTAAAAAAAAATCAAGCGCAATTTCCCTCTTTAATTTTTTTTTTAAGTCCCTAATATTTTTGATACATTAGGACAGCTGTTCCCAATTACCATTAAACCACGGACCTTTAAAACTAAAATAAGACCAAGGACCTCTTTATGGTCATACAAGTCCCTCGCCTCCCTTGTTTTCTTGGCATGTATACGTCTCCATTTTGTTTGAACATAAAAATTCAGGGAATAAAAAAAACTTTGAGATTATTTTTGTAGTTTATTTTAATTTTGCACAGCCTTTGTTAAGTTATGGACCCAAATTTACTCAATAAATACACAGGAAAGATAACACAACAACCAGAAGTTAAATTAGTTTTAGTCTTTTACTTGTGCATTTAACACAATACATTTGAACCATTTTTTCTTTGTGAACCCCCATAACATCGACCCGCGGACCTCCATTTGAGATCCACTAGATTAGGAACCCAGATAATTGTATTTTTTAAGTTTAAAAAATCTTTAAAATTATACAAAACACAGAATAACTAACAACACTTTGACGATTCCATTAAATGCGAATACTTAATTAGTACTAAATAAATATTTTATAACATGTTTTTTTGTTGTTGATTTCATAAAGAGTATTACAAACCTTTGGAGGATTCTAATTTGAAGATCGTCATTGTCCATCTGATTTGCAACATGAACAATCACATGGTTTTGTAACTGAAAAATTACAATGTAAAATACAACAATGAGTAGGAATCAATTACAAGCATTTGAAATATTTAATGAAAAATTATCACGTTTTGCAAATCGTTATAAACCCGCGTACAATAAAAAAACATTTGATAAAAACTGGGGTTTCAAACTAATGTAGGTTTGTAACGTGACAAATTTACAAATGGCGATAAATGCATACAATAAAAATTACTTGTGAAAATTGGGACACCAAACTCATGTTTGCTTGTGTAACAAAAATTCATTGAACCGTCCTTGGTAAAATATTATGTATAGCAAGAGAAGTAAAAAAAATCAAACAAAATTTAAAACATTTTATACTGAAAGCACTGAATTAAGCTATCAAATTGGAAAATAATTAGTCCAAAAACACATACGTACGGAAAAGAATGCCACAAAATGTTGCAAAACAGCGCCGTGTTCAAATTATTGGTTGTAGGAAATAAGCGACGTAGCCAAATCCGAACGCGTCAAGAATGTTGCCAAATCTGGAAACCTTTCCTGGGACAAACACGTGATTAACGTCGGAACACAATTCGGAAGAAAAAGTAGGGGAGTTGCTCTCTGTATTCCTATACCTATTATAAGGCCCTGGCACACAAAGCGTTTTGCTGCTCTTTTTTTTTATTTAGAAGGTCTTTAAAATCAGCTACATGGGCCATCAAAATATAGTACGTTTTTATAATAATCAATTCCGACACTATAACTCAATAAAAATTAACACGATTTATATATATTTGGAATAGTTCACTAGGAATCAAATCTATAATAATAATAAAAAAAGAGTCAGTGTGGGTCAGTTAGGCATACGATAAACGAGAGTATATAAACATATAAAAACGTATGTTTCCTTTCTCCTACTAATTTAAAACTTTGTGCACATCATCTTGAATATGTATAGCACCATTTCATGCAAATTGTTTTTAAACATTAGCTATTTTTTCATAACTTTTAGGCTTTGGTGTGCTTTAAATTGAGATATAAGGTGTCGGATACAACAACACCAGTCACTATGAACTAAATAAAAGTTCGTAAAAACCTTCTCTTATCGGCTAAATGTACTGTATATTTCTTGTATGACATTTCTTTACTTCGGCATTGCGGTGACAATACCTCTTCTTACTGATATAATATATAATAATCGAAGAAAGAGTCTATGTATGTGTCAAGGAACACTGGTAAAACCTGACTGTCATCTCGTTATATAATGTCCGAAGATTAAAACCGTATTCTTAGGTAGGTTGTTATTAGTCAAATGATTTGCAAAGCGTATTCCGAGTTCGTTATCCAAAATCGTACGCATCCATGGAAACCGGATTCTTAAATAATTGAATATTTTGGAATGGCCTATTACAAAAAAGTTAGATACACTGCAAAGAAAGTCCGAGCACAGTAGTATATATATATGTATATATACATATATATATATATATATATATATATATATATATATATATATATATATATATATATATATATATATATATATATATATATATATATATATATATATATATATATATATATATATATATATATATATATATATATATATATATATATATATATATATATATATATATATATATATATATATATACATATATATATATATATATATATATATATATATATATATATATATATATATATATATATATATATATATATATATATATATATATATATATATATATATATATATATATATATATATATATATATATATATATATATATATATATATATATATATATATATATATACACACTCACATTTTACTCATTAATAAGAAGACGTATTATCACCGCATTGACGAAGTTAATAAATGTTATACAAGAAATATATAGTATTTACACGATAAGGGAAGTTAATTTTTTTACTGGCTTTCATTTAATTCACAGTGTCTTGTGTTGTTATATCCCAAACCTTGTAACTGAATTTTAGGAAGACTAGATAGATCCAAAAGAACAGAAAACAAGAATATTACATTACATTACATGAATAAAAATTTCAATAACAGGAATATAAACAAATACACACCTTTGTCAGAATCAGAAGTTGTGAGAGTAATAGGAGTGCTGCTAGGACGGACTGTAGTCAGAACCAATGCATCTCCAAGTACAGGTAATTCTGGTTGCAAAAAAAGGAATAAATTGATATTAACACTATTACATAAAAAGTTATAACGAAATTCAAAGGACTATATTTTTCTCAAATACATATAAAAATGGGTTTCGGAGAAATGAAAATATGGGAATTTTTCATATTAAATCTATTTCATTGTGATCAATAGAATAACGGTAGCAAATATAATATACAATGTCATATGCCTTATCCTCACGTATTTAAGAGTATGACTGGATGTGCGACAAAAAATGAACTAAATTCTGTAATAAATCTCTCTCTCTATATATATATTCACAATAAGTATCATAACTTTCTATATTTTAAAACCTAGACTATATTCCATATATAGTTTAGGTTTTAATATATATTAAATAAATTTATTCTTCATATTTGACATTGTATCCATTAATGTGATACAAAAATATATCAAAAATTAATTTTTGAAAAAGTCAAAAGAAAATGTATGGAAATTACCTTTTTTAGAAGAGTCAGTAACCTTATCTGTAGGAGTTTCCTCGTGATTATTACCATTTTCTATTTCATCTACACCGCCATTTTCTTTTCCGTTGCTATCGTCTTCCTCTACAACAGCTCCATCATTTACACCATCATCTGTGTGTACACCATCAGATGCCTCTTTTCGATCGCTTTTATCTTCATCTACACCAGTACCTAGATCTACGCCACCATCTGTATTCACACCATCAGAATTCTCTTTGCGATTGCTTTTATCTTCATTTACACTAGATAATGGTTCTACACCACTATATGCACCCACACCATCAGAATTTTCCTTGCGATTGCTTTTATCTTCATCTACACCAGTACCTAGATCAACACCACCATCTGCATCCACACCATCAGAATTCTCTTTGCGATTACTTTTATCTTCATCTACACTAGACAATGGTTCTATACCACTATCTGCATCCACACCATCAGAATTTTCCTTGTGATTGCTTTTATCTTCATCTACACCAGTACCCCGATCTACACCACCATCTGTATTCACACCATCAGAATTCTCGTTGCGATTGCTATTATCTTCACCTACACCAGTACCCCGATCTACACCACCATCTGCATCCACACCATCAGAATTTTCCTTGCGATTGCTTTTATCTTCATCTACATCAGAACCTAGGTCTACACCACGATCTGCAATCACACCATCAGAATTCTCTTTGCGATTGCTTTTATCTTCATCTACACTAGACAATGTTTCTATACCACTATCTGCATCCACACCATCAGAATTTTCCTTGCGATTGCTTTTATCTTCATCTACAATAGAACCTAGATCTACACCACCATTTGCATCCACACCATCAGAATTCTGTTTGTGATTGCTTTTATCTTCATCTACACTAGACAATGGTTCTATACCACTATCTGCATCCACACCATCAGAATTTTCCTTGCGATTGCTTTTATCTTCATCTACACCAGTACCTAGATCTACACCACCATCTGTATTTACACCATCAGAATTCTCTTTGCGATTGCTATTTTCTTCACCTACACCAGTACCCCGATCTACACCACCATCTGCATCCACACCATCAGAATCTTCCTTGCGATTGCTTTTATCTTCATCTACAATAGAACCTAGATCTACATCACCATCTGCATCCACACCATCAGAATTCCCTTTGTGATTGCTTTTATCTTCATCTACACTAGACAATGGTTCTATACCACTATCTGCATCCACACCATCAGAATTTTCCTTGTGATTGCTTTTTACTTCATCTACACCAATACCCCGATCTACACCACCATCTGCATCCACACCATCAGAATTTTCCTTGCGATTGCTTTTATCTTCATCTACACTAGACAATGGTTCTATACCACTATCTGCACCCACACCATCAGAAGTTTCCTTGCGATTGCTTTTATCTTCATCTACATCAGAACCTAGGTCTACACCACGATCTGCAATCACACCATCAGAATTCTCTTTGCGATTGCTTTTATCTTCATCTACACCAGTACCCCGATCTACACCACCATCTGCATCTACATCATCAGACTTCTCTTTGCGATTGCTTTTATTTTCATCTACACTAGAAAATGGATTTACACCACCATCTGCATCCACACCATCAGCATTTTCTTTGCGATAGCCTTTATCTGCATCTACACCATCTGTAATCACACCATCAGAATTCTCTTTGCGATTGCTTTTATCTTCATCCACACCAGAACCTAGGTCTACACCACCATCTGTATTAACACCAACAGAATTTTCCTTGCGATTGCTTTTATCTTCATCTACACTAGACAATGGATCTGCACCACCATCTGCATCCACACCATCAGAACTCTCTTTGCGATTGCTTTTATCTTCATCTACACCAGAACCAGTCCCTAAACCTTCCCCACCGTCTGCTTCCACACCATCTGTATCCACACCATCTGCATCCGCACCGTCTGCATCTACAATATCTGCATCTACACTATCTGCATCCACACCATCTGCATCCACTTCATCTGCATCCACTTCGTCTGCGTCCACACCATCTGCATCCACACGATCTGCATCCCCACCATCTGCATTCGCACCATCTGCATCGACACCATCTGCATCCACAACATCTGCATCTACACCATCTGCATCCACATCGTCTGCATCCAGATCGTCTGCATCCACATCGTCTACATCCCCACCACCTGTATCCCCACCATCATCTGTATCCACACTATCTGCATCTACATGATCTGCATCTACACCGTCTCCTTCCGCACTATCTACATCCCCACCTTTTGCATTCACACCGTCTGTACCCACACCAACTGCATCCACACCATCTGCATCTTTTACAATTTTATCATCTCCTTCAGCATTAGCAAATTCATCCCCTGAGCCATCTTGGCTAGTGTTACTATCCTTTAGTAAACCAACACTACCATTTGCATCCCCAACATTAGAATCCTCATTGCTATTATGTTTACTTCTACTAATACCAATATCCCTACTTCTCCCTTTATCTCCATCACCAGAGGTATCTTTTGTATTGGTTCCACCTTGTGCTGCATTAACACCATCACCTGCATCTATGTCATCAGAAGTCTCTTTGCTGTTTCTATTGTGTTCTCCTACCCTAACACCTATATCTCCACTATCACCTGCATCCTCTCCACCAGAAGTCTCTTTGCCGTGTCTACCGTCTTCACCTACCCAAAGAACTACATCCTCACCATCACCTGCATCATCACCACCAGAAGTCTCTTTACTATGTCTACCGTGTTTTCCTACCCTAACACCTATATCTCCACTATCACCTGCATCATCACCACCAGAAGTTTCTTTACCATGCTTGCCGTGTTCACCTACTCTAACACCTATATCCCCACCATCACCTGCCTCCTCACCACCAAAAGTCTCTTTGCCGTGTCTACCGTCTTCACCTACCCAAAGAACTACATCCTCACCATCACCTGCATCATCACCACCAGAAGTCTCTTTACTATGTCTACCGTGTTTTCCTACCCTAACACCTATATCCCCACCATCACCTGCCTCCTCACCACCAGAAGTCTCTTTGCCGTGTCTATCGTCTTCACCTACCCAAAGAACTACATCCCCACCATCACCTGCATCATCACCACCAGAAGTCTCTTTACTATGTCTACCGTGTTTTCCTACCCTAACACCTATATCTCCACTATCACCTGCATCCTCACCACCAGAAGTCTCTTTACCATGCTTGCCGTGTTCACCTACTCTAACACCTATATCCCCACCATCACCTGCCTCCTCACCACCAGAAGTCTCTTTGCCATGTCTACCGTCTTCACCTACCCAAAGAACTACATCCCCTCCATCACCTGCATCATCACCACCAGAAGTCTCTTTACTATGTCTACCGTGTTTTCCTACCCTAACACCTATATCCCCACCATCACCTGCCTCCTCACCACCAGAAGTCTCGTTGCCGTGTCTATCGTCTTCACCTACCCAAAGAACTACATCCCCACCATCACCTGCATCATCACCACCAGAAGTCTCTTTACTATGTCTACCGTGTTTTCCTACCCTAACACCTATATCTCCACTATCACCTGCATCCTCACCACCAGAAGTCTCTTTATCATGCTTGCCGTGTTCACCTACTCTAACACCTATATCTTCACCATCACCTGCCTCCTCATCACCAGAAGTCTCTTTGCCATGTCTACCGTCTTCACCTACCCAAAGAACTACATCCCCACCATCACCTGCATCATCACCACCAGAAGTCTCTTTACTATGTCTACCGTGTTTTCCTACCCTAACACCTATATCTCCACTATCACCTGTATCCTCACCACCAGAAGTCTCTTTACCATGCCTGCTGTGTTCACCTACTCTAACACCTATATCCCCACCATCACCTGCCTCCTCACCACCAGAAGTCTCTTTGTCGTGTCTATCGTCTTCACCTACCCAAAGAACTACATCCCCACCATCACCTGCATCATCACCTCCAGAAGTCTCTTCACTATGTCTACCGTGTTTTCCTACCCTAACACTTATATCTCCACTATCACCTGCATCCTCACCACCAGAAGTCTCTTTACCATGCTTGCCGTGTTCACCTACTCTAACACCTATATCTCCACCATCACCTACCTCCTCATCACCAGAAGTCTCTTTGCCGTGTCTATCGTCTTCATTTACCCAAAGAACTACATCCCCACTATCACCTGCATCATCACCACCAGAAGTCTCTTTACTATGTCTACCGTGTTTTCTTACCCTAACACCTATATCTCCACTATCACCTGCATCCTCACCACCAGAAGTCTCCTTACCATGCTTGCCGTGTTCACCTACTCTAACACCTATATCTCCACCATCACCTGCCTCCTCATCACCAGAAGTCTCTTTGCCGTGTCTACCGTCTTCACCTACCCAAAGAACTACATCCCCACCATCACCTGCATCATCACCACCAGAAGTCTCTTTACCATGTCTACCGTGTTCCCCTACACTAACACCTATATCTCCATTATCACCTGTATCTCCCTCACTGTCAATCCCACTTTTTTCTTTTTTTTCGTCTTGTCGTCCGCGGACATAGCCTCTGTTGAATTCATCGTTGAATACCTTTTCAACTGTTTGATATCCATCTCCGTGATCGCTGCCCAATTCACCTTTTGCTTTCATGCCGATTTTATCATTGTGATCCTGTTCCCCTTTGTCTTCTGTTTGGTCCATGGAATCGATGTCTGGATTTGCAGGAATATCTGCTTTAGTATGTATCTTTGGGCTCAGTGTAGTTTCAAACAATGGAACTGCATCTGAAAAATTTATAAAAGTTATTATCTTGAAGTACATTTTAATCGATATAAACTTTAAAAAAATCTTTAAAACCTTTTAAATTTAAAAATGACTTTGTGTTCAATATTCTTTGACTATTTACATAACATGTTCAAAGTGCTATTCCGAATTAAGTTATAAAATAATGCTACTAGATACTTCATGAAATCGGGAACTCGTGTTTGAATAAATATAGTTTAAACTACATTTGTTACTTCAAAATTACTTTTTTTCATATTTTTTAAATTAAAAACTTAATTAAAAACATTTTTTTGATAGGAAACGTATACTTTAAAATCAACTATTTTTTGTCCAAGACGAAATATTAAAAATGATATAATATTATCATAAATACACTGAAAGACGATGAATGTGTACATAATGTTGTGTATTTTCGAAAGACTTCTATTATAACTATTTATTTGGTTGAATGTTTAACAAAATAATATGTATTTTCGACAAAATGTAAGCAATGTGTTGCTTTGTATCACCTAAACTTTTCAGCAAAAGGTAATCAATGCGTTATTCTGTATCACCTAATATTTTCAATTAAAAGTAAGGTATCACATATAATTTTCAACAAAAAGTAATAATTTTTTTTTGTATCACCTAATAATTTCGACAAAAGGTAAGAAATGTATTGTTGTGTATAACCTAATAT
This sequence comes from Troglohyphantes excavatus, assembly GCA_963932185.1. Lineage (NCBI taxonomy): Eukaryota > Metazoa > Arthropoda > Arachnida > Araneae > Linyphiidae > Troglohyphantes > Troglohyphantes excavatus. Next base: position 4,052,372 of record OZ010671.1, read on the forward strand.
TTTTGACTAAAGTTCAACTTAAATACTCAACTTAAGTTCAACTTAAAGTATTGTGTTATTCTATATCACCTACTATTTTTATCAAAAAGTAAGCAACGTGTTGCTCTGTATTACCTAATATTTTCCGCAAAAAGTAAGCAATGTGTTGTTCTGTGTAACCTAATATTTTTGACATAAGGTAAATATTGTGTTATTCTATATCACCTAATAATTTTGTCAAAAAGTAAGGAATGTGTTGCTCTGTATTGCCTAATATTTTCGACAAAAAGTAAGCAACGTGTTGTTCTGTATAACCTAATATTTTTGACAAAAGGTATGTATTGTGTTGTTCTATATCACCTAATATTTTTATCAAAAAGTAAGGAATGTGTTGCTCTGTATTGTCTAATATTTTCGACAAAAAGTAAGCAACGTGTTGTTCTGTATAACCTAATATTTTTGTCAAAAAGTAAGGAATGTGTTGCTCTGTATTGCCTAATATTTTCGACAAAAAGTAAGCAACGTAATGTTCTGTATAACCTAATATTTTTGTCAAAAAGTAAGGAATGTGCTGCTCTGTATTGCCTAATATTTTCGACAAAAAGTAAGCAACGTGTTGTTATGTATAACCTAATATTTTTGTCAAAAAGTAAGCAACGTGTTGCTCTGTATTACCTAATATTTTCCGCAAAAAGTAAGCAATGTGTTGTTCTGTGTAACCTAATATTTTTGACATAAGGTAAATATTGTGTTATTCTATATCACCTAATAATTTTGTCAAAAAGTAAGGAATGTGTTGCTCTGTATTGCCTAATATTTTCGACAAAAAGTAAGCAACGTGTTGTTCTGTATAACCTAATATTTTTGTCAAAAAGTAAGGAATGTGTTGCTCTGTATTGCCTAATATTTTCGACAAAAAGTAAGCAACGTGTTGTTCTGTATAACCTAATATTTTTGTCAAAAAGTAAGGAATGTGTTGCTCTGTATTGCCTAATATTTTCGACAAAAAGTAAGCAACGTGTTGTTCTGTATAACCTAATATTTTTGTCAAAAAGTAAGCAACGTGTTGCTCTGTATTACCTAATATTTTCCGCAAAAAGTAAGCAATGTGTTGTTCTGTGTAACCTAATATTTTTGACATAAGGTAAATATTGTGTTATTCTATATCACCTAATAATTTTGTCAAAAAGTAAGGAATGTGTTGCTCTGTATTGCCTAATATTTTCGACAAAAAGTAAGCAACGTGTTGTTCTGTATAACCTAATATTTTTGACAAAAGGTATGTATTGTGTGGTTCTATATCACCTAATATTTTTGTCAAAAAGTAAGGAATGTGTTGCTCTGTATTGTCTAATATTTTCGACAAAAAGTAAGCAACGTGTTGTTCTGTATAACCTAATATTTTCGACAAAAAGTAAGCAACGTGTTGTTCTGTATAACCTAATATTTTCGACAAAAAGTATGCAACGTGTTGTTCTGTATTGCCTAATATTTTCGACAAAAAGTAAGCAACGTGTTGTTCTGTATTACCTAATATTTTTGACATAAGGTAAATATTGTGTTATTCTATATCACCTAATAATTTTGTCAAAAAGTAAGGAATGTGTTGCTCTGTATTGCCTAATATTTTCGACAAAAAGTAAGCAACGTGTTGTTCTGTATAACCTAATATTTTTGACAAAAGGTATGTATTGTGTTGTTCTATATCACCTAATATTTTTGTCAAAAAGTAAGGAATGTGTTGCTCTGTATTGTCTAATATTTTCGACAAAAAGTAAGCAACGTGTTGTTCTGTATAACCTAATATTTTTGTCAAAAAGTAAGGAATGTGTTGCTCTGTATTGCCGAATATTTTCGACAAAAAGTAAGCAACGTGTTGTTCTGTATAACCTAATATTTTCGACAAAAAGTAAGCAACGTGTTGTTCTGTATAACCTAATATTTTCGACAAAAAGTATGCAACGTGTTGTTCTGTATTGCCTAATATTTTCGACAAAAAGTAAGCAACGTGTTGTTCTGTATTACCTAATATTTTTGACAAAAGGTATGTATTGTGTTGTTCTATATCACCTAATATTTTTGTCAAAAAGTAAGGAATGTGTTGCTCTGTATTGCCTAATATTTTCGACAAAAAGTAAGCAACGTGTTGTTCTGTATAACCTAATATTTTTGACAAAAGGTAAGTATTGTGTTGTTCTATATCACCTAATATTTTTTGCATAAAGTAAGCAATGTGTTGTTCTGTATAACCTAATATTTTCAACAAAAGGTAAGCAATTTATTGTCTTGTTTCACCTAAAATTTCTGATAAAAGGTAAATAATGCGTTGTTCTGTAGCACCTAATTTTACTACTAACCAATGTAACAAGTCCCTAAGGATTTCAAAGTTTAAATAAAATTTTATAAAACTTTAACACAATACTCTTATAGCTCAATAACATAGTCCTTAAGCCAAAGAAAATTTACTTTAATTTTAATTCAATTCGAATATTTTTCCGGATTCAATTGAACGTAGTTTTCCCATTTAACTGCTAGTATATTTATTGAAAATTTACGTAAACGTGGAATAATTGCTTTGATATTAAAACAGAAATACTTTTATATAAAATTTTCTGTTTCCTAAGTTTTGTTCTGAAAACAGATTTTAGCACTCAATATTAAGAGGACCGGAAAAGTCGTAGAAAGCTCCATGTGTGCATGTTAAAAATAATGTTTATATATATATATATTATATATATTATATATATATATATATATATATTATATAATAAACTATTATATTATAAATAAAATAAATGTTATATATTATATAACATTTATTTTATTTTAAAAGTGGCATAACTAATTATTTTTGTTATATTGCAAAAATCAAGCATTTAATAAACCAACATAGGTTGAAATGGTGCTTTAAAATGCGGAAAATTTTAAATATAGTACACTGTAAGAAAAATGTGCTTAAAAATGAGTACATGAACGTACTTGGTTTTTTTGTCACAATTTCATCGTAAATGAGCGATGACGTATTCAAATTTAAGCAACCACACTTTCGCAAAAATGAGCAGTGTGATGTAATATTACTCATCTCAAATTCTGTTCAAGCCATCTTAACAAAGCGACCTGACAAACTTATAATATTTGTTCAGAAGATGGTTTTCCTCATGATTTGATGTCGATTGCTTAAATGGAAACTGAGTTATTACAACTCAATTATCTTACTTCCAATTCTTTTGATACACCTTTTAAAAAATTCTTTTGTTTATAACTTCTTCACGTCGCCGTGTTAGCTTAACAGATAAGACTTTGAACAGCGGTTCTTGCAGATCTCTGTTCGATTCCATGCAAGTCCTGGTTGTAGTTGTCGATATTTATCGAAAGTGATTTATGACGGCAGTCTATGTTTGTAAGTTATCTGCTCTTTTTATTTATTTTTATCCATTGTACCTTTTTTGGAGAGCATGTCTATTTCAAAATTTAAACTTATTATTTGAAACCATGATAAGCATTGCATAGATTTAAAAAAATCAGTAAATTTACTTATTTTTGAATTTCTATTGTTAACAGTGGAGTTGCTGAGAAAATATCAATTTTTGCCTTACAGCATTTGGATCACTTTGAATGTCCAAAGGTCCATATTTAACAGCATATTTCTAAGTACTTAAGATCCCAAAATGAAAATAATTCTTAATAAAAGTGCAAATAAAAGTTACAATACACTCCACATACAGTTATTTAAGTTAAACTAAAAATGAATATATATTTACCACTCATCCCAAAGAATGCATTCCCCAAAAAAGCTAATATAAGAATTTCTTTTATCATTTCGACTGCTGATGCAAAAACTACGCATTTTATTTTTTATGGCGATATATATAATATTTTTCTACTTATCCAAAAATCACGACGTATTTATTACGTTTTCTTTTAACGTTTCATGACTCGCTATTATGCGTAAGCAAGATTGCAAATCATGACTTCCGGATCAAAAGAATTCTTCTTCTTCCAAACATTGTGTTACTAAGAAGGCCTCTTAAGCTTTATAGAGAAAAAAATCTGCCTATGAGTAACGTTTATATTTAACTACGTATGTATATTACTCACTTTGAATAAAAAGTAAGCTATTTGAGTATCTTATCCAGTATCGCTGTACGTACACTGCTGACAATAAGTATTCAAATATAAGTAAAATGTACCCATTCTTGAATACATTCGATTATTATAAAGGCTTCGAATACATAAGTTTCAATTTTGAAAAAGACATGTACTTAAAAATGAGTACAATGGGTAAAAATGAAAAAAAGAGCACATGCTAGCCTACATAGTCTGCTTTCATACATCCCTTTTAATAAATATCAACAATTACAACCATGGCTTACCGGGAATTGAACCTAGATCTGCAGGCATCGCTGTCCAGAACCTTATGTGTTAAGCTATAAACAGAAGTAATTCAGTTATCTAGGTGTGTTAAAAGAATGGGAAATAAGATAACCGAATTGTAATAACTCATTTTCCAATTATGCAATCGACATTAAATAATGTGGAAAACCATTTTCTAAACAAAAATTTTAAGTGTGTCAGGTCGCTTTGCTGAGATGGCCTGAACAGAAGCTGAGATTAGCAATATTTAATCACGCTGCTCATTTTGAGAAAGTACGATTACTTATATTTGAGTATGTCGTCGCTCATTTAAGATGCAGTTGTACTCAAAGAAAAACGAGTACGTTCATGTACTCATTTTTAAGCTATTTATTGTTTTAGTGTAGTATTTTTAGCACTATGGGTAGTTAGAAATCGGTGGGCGATGATCATTGTATGGCATTTTAACTACACATAATAAACCATTTTTTAATTTTTTTTTATTTGTTGCAACTAAAGCTTGTACTTGTTTAAAATATAAGGAAATAGTTGGCAAAACAATATTTTATGCTAATTCAGCCAAACAATAGCCATTGCTTAAGAATTCAAGACTACACTACTAGGCTCCTCCCATGCTCCGTTAACCCCCGGAGGATTGCTACGCAATCCTTCTAGTTTTGCTCCACAAACCAAAGTATAACTAACTCGCTTCGCTCACTGTAAGGTAGGACACTTACACGGAAAGTCTAATATCACGATTATTTGCATTAAAAGCTTTTACAAAAGATTTAATGTCAGAAATACCCAATAAAAGTTTACATTTTAGTGAATTCTATTTACTCAGCTGTCTAGAAAATGTCTTATGTATTCAGAAGGGCTAATTTAATAGCTTAATCTTATTATTTAATCCGGGTATTTCTAAACAAATGGTATTCTATTACAGATATCGTGATTGCAAGGGGGTATCTAATAACTAGTAGAAGTTCGGGTATAGACTTCAAAATTTGTGATATTCTTTAGAAATCAATCTAAATAACAGATTCAATTATACGGAATCGAATTCGCTGATATGAGAATTTCTTTTTCTATTAAGTTTTGTTACGTCACATAGCCATTAAGATTCCGTAATGTTCGCCCAAATCACGCACTATTGACCCCGTCCTTCAAGTGTGCGTGACGTAATTAAAATCCCTTAATAAAATAAAAACATTGGCAGACGACTAGCATCGAACATGGGGATTTGTGCATGTTACGCCCGTAAGCATTAGTTTTGAAGGGACAACCGCAAAATAATATCATAACAAGTATCAGGCGTATGTCTAAATTGAGCAAGTAGTTTTTCTAAGCATATCTGATTAGGTCAGAAAACTTAATTAACAATAAAATATGTATGCGCCGAGTTGGTTTGTGTAACACTGCATTAACTCTACAGTCATTATTTACTAGTATTTTTTCATTATGTACTAGTAATATCTTTCATTATTTGCGAGTAATCTATAGTTATTTAGTAGTAATCTTTCATTTTTTACTAGTATTCTTTTATTATGTACTAGTAGTATCGTTTATTATTTACGAGTAATCTTTCATTATTTACGAGTAATCAATCATTATTTAATGGTAGTCTTTCATTATTTTCTAGTAATCTTTCATTATGTACTAGTATTTTTTCATTATGTACTAGTAATACCTTGTATTCTTTACGAGTAATCTTTCATTAATTACTAGTAATATTTCATTATTTACTAGAAATCTTTCATTATTAACTAGTAATCTTTCGTTATTTATGAGTAATCTTTTATTATTTGCAAGTAATCTTTAATTAGTTGCTAGAAATTTTTCATAATATTTAATTATTTACTAGTAATCTTTAATTAGTTGCTAGTAATTATTCATAATATTTCATTATTTACTAGTATTCCACATGATGTACTAGTAATATATTTTATTATTTACTAGTAAGTTTTCAAAATATTTCATTATTTACTAGTATTCCTACATTATGTACTAGTAATATATTTTATTATTTACTAGTAATATTTTATTATATACAAGTAATCTTTCATTATTTATAAGTAATCTATCATTATTTAATTTTAATCTTTCATTATTTACTAGTAATATTTCATTACTTATAAGTAATCTTTTATTATTTACTAGTAATCTTTAATTAGTTGCGTTGATAGTAATGTTTCATTATTTACTAGTATTCCTTCATTATGTACTATTAATATATTTTATTATTCACGAGTAATATTTTATTATGTACGAGTAATTTTTCATTATTCATTATTTATAAGAAATCTATCATTATTTACGAGTAATCTATCATTATTTACTAGTAATCTTTCATTCTGTCTCATCGGCCAGACAGTGCTGCATGAATAGCATATGATGCCGATCAAGAAGGGGTTAATACTAAATTTAATGGAAACAATAGACAGTTTTTTATATACCAATATTTTATTACTCATACATTTCCATGTACAATATTATTTATGTATTTCCATGTACAATATTATGGTGTTGGTTAATATTTCGAACATCCTTTATACTGACTAACTTAAATCAAACATGGAAATTTCGATCTTACTATATACTTTTCAAAGCAACCTTCTACGGTTTTTTCAATCTACTTCTTATTTCAGCATCGAGATTTACTGGCAGCTTCATAGATCCTTTACTACCACCACTTGCAGCTATACCACCCGATGCATCTGCATCACCCTTCCCCTTAGCATCACCAAGAGTTCCATCCGTCAACTCATCCATCAGCTTATCTTCGTCGCTCTCTTCCTTCGTCTTAGTTGACAGTGATGCATCACCAGAATCTACTGTCAGCTTCGTTCCTTTACCGTCTTTCTTACTGTCTCCGTCACCTTCGATTCCAGGGACCTTCAGCTTGCTTCCCAACACACCAGAATCTTCTTCTTTTCCACTTGTCTTGTCTTTGGTGCTTCCATTTCCAGAACCTTCTATTGTCGATTTCAGAACCCATCTCCCTTTCTTTTTTTCTTCTGAGTCTTCATCGGTGGTTGTCTGTACGCTTCCAGCTTGTCCTTTATCCAATTGCAAGTGTACACTTTGACCGGAGCCATCGCCATTTTTGGCATTACCTGATGTTCCTTGTCGTGAATTTGAAAGACCCGAAATGTTTCTTTGTTGTCCGATATTCCTTCCACTTGATAGACACAATCCTAAAGGAGATAACATTTAATGAATGAAATCTTCATGAATTGATTTATCATATAAGTAGTCCAGATGCAAAAGCAGCTATGCCCATGTTTTTTTTATATAATTAACTCGTGAAATGCCGTGAAAACTTAACTATTATTATTACCTAAAACTACCAGTAATATATTTTTGGTAATATATATCAGTATACCATTATATTATATATATATAATATTTACCAGTAATATATTATTTTAAAAATGAAAAAAAAAATACTAAAATATGTAAGTTCTAAGATTTTTAAATGATTACGAAGATTACTCCGTAAATCAGTGTAAAATACGTTAACCCTATTTATTTAGTCTGTTTCTTTAGAATGAAGATAATATTGTTTAGGAAGAGTGAGGAAAATATGTAACTTTTAGTTAATTAAATTTAGACAGGCCATTAAATATCTGATTTATTTTGAAATCCATTTGAACTGCTGTCTTTTTCAGAGCTTCCTTCTTTAAAACCTCTTAAAGAACCGTTACCTGTTCCACCAGAACCGTTGCCTGCTCCACCAGAACCATTGCCTGCTCCACCGGAACCGTTGCCTGCTCCACCAGAACCGTTGCCTGCTCCACCAGAACCATTGCCTGCTCCACCAGAACCGTTGCCTGCTCCACCGAAACCATTGCCTGCTCCACCGAAACCGTTACCTGCTCCACCAGAACCATTGCCTTCTCCGCCATATCTGCTTCCTGTTCCATAAGAATTACCACCTACGATTCCATCTATACCAGTAAAAAAAAATAGGAATTTAAAACGGAATTTCATATCTTTAATGGATAAATCAATATTTTAAAATAGTAATTTAAATGCATATAATAAACATCTATTTAATATTTTTTAAAGTATACGTGTTTATATATGAATATTTAATTTACATCGATAAAAACAATTTTGAGTTTAGAAAGATACATTTTAATCCGAAATTGTTATTTATAGGTTGGTTGTCTAACTTTTCACAAATCATTAATTAGATAAAGTTCTGCATATGTGGTCATTAATCAAATAATTAAAGACATTAAAATATATGAAAGTTTCCCATTTGCATATGAGTAGTCCTTTTGCTATAAGCACTTTTGACTATATTTTAGTAACCCTTTCAAAACTTAAATATAATTAATGTAATAATATTTTATTTTTGTAAAAATAAAAAAAAGTTTCGCTAAAATGTTCATGATAAATGAATAAGTAATAATCTAAATTATAATTTTCACATAAACTGGTTTTAGAACAAAAGCTTAGATTTCACTTATTTCATAATTGTATGCATCGACGTCTTCATTTTGCTTAAAAGCAATAATCGCTATATCCACAGTCCAGCCATTTATTTTTACGTTCTACTTTTCCTTCTGCTGAGTTTATTTTAAGGTTTTATTATTAAAAAACGGTTCTTACTGGTTTATTATATTTTAAAATTAAAAATCAAGTCATGAAGTACCTATTGATACAAAACTATAATTTTCTTTGACATAACCTGTTTTACATCTGCTATATAACCCGTATTTTGGATATAACCTACTTTTCATGTGGGATATAACCTGGATTTTCCATATACCCTGATTTGCATCTTGTATATAAACTGAATTTTGGGTATAACCTGTGTTGCATATCTGGGCTACTCATATAATCATTTACCTAATCCTTTAGATAATTTTGCTATTTTAATTACTATATATTAATAATAAAATTAGATATTAATAATAAAATTAGATATTAATAATAAAATTAGATATTAATAATAAAATTAGATATTAATAATAAAATTAGATATTAATAATAAAATTAGATATTAATAATAAAATTAGGTATTAATAATAAAATTAGATATTAATAATAAAATTAGATATTAATAATAAAATTAGATATTAATAATAAAATTAGATATTAATAATAAAATTAGATATTAATAATAAAATTAGATATTAATAGCAAGAAATAATTATTGCATATTCTTTTGATTACCTCTTTCTGAAGGTTTCCAACCAAATCCTGAATTCGGACTCCATATTCCTCCACTGTTTCTTGTTCCACCTAAATTTTGATTCCACTGTGCTCCAAGATCACTCCCTCTATCTTTCCACAGTCCTCCAATATTAGTCAAACCACCTGAATTTTGTCTCCATTGCCCTCCAGGATTATTCAATCCACCTAAGTTCTGGTTCTTTATTTCACCAATATTACTTGCTAAACCTGTGTTCTGGTATTCTTGTCTACCAATATTGCTTCTTCCACCAGAATTTTGGTTCCATTGTCCTCCAAGATTACTGGTTACACCTGCATTTTGGCTTGATTGTCCTCCAAGGTTACTCAATCTACCAGTAATTTGTGTCCATTGCTCTCCAAGATTACTCAAGCCACCTGCATTTGTCCTTGCATGTCCTCCAGGATTGCTCAAGCCCCCAGCATTTTGATTCCACTGCCCTTCAAGAGGTATATTACTGCCAAAATGATCTAATATGCAAAAAGTAAACATTTGTAATTGTTAATTTAGGAAAATATGTAAACATAGAAAATATTAAAAACAAATTGTTCAAAACAAAAATAAATTGTTCCCGGTTCACACACCAGAGTTATTTTTTTTTAAAATTACGTTTAATATCTAATTATACTGTAACCAACATACCATCTTACGTGGAAGGACACTCAGTCGAAATATTGCGACAATTGTTAATATTATCATGTTCGGTCAAATCTTAAAGGTATGTCATATTTTATAGGTATCATGCTTTATAAAATATTAACAGCATCTTTTTCTAACAAAATTTATTTGTATAATATTCTATTAGACGTTAAAGGTGTACAATGTTATATAAAATATCATATGGTTTAATGTTCTATCAAAAGTTCATTGTATATTTTCTATCAAATATACATTAGATAGATTTAGTTTTTTTTATAAAGGAATTATTATTTATAAAGAATTATTAAAGGAATTATTTTTCTTATTACTAAAATTTTATAAGGGAATTATTTTTTATGTTTTCACTTTTCCCACTTTTAATATAATAGTTTATACATAGCCCTTTACATATCATCGTTACCACACCAGCATTCGTTAATACATCGTTATACAACAAGTAAATTATGTATATAAAAATAACAACAACGATCTTACTTCTACCATTTTGTAACTGAAATCCTAATTTTCCATCATCACCTCCATTTGATCCGCCTTGCATTCCACCCAGCATTCCACCTTGATTTCCACCTAAATTTCCCAAAGACGAACCTCCGCTCCCTCCGATTCCACCTTGCCTACCATTCAAATTACGGTTTCCGTTTAATCCACCTAGGCCTACACTACTCTTGCCTTGATCAACTAATCCATCACCATTACCATTCTGCCAACCAAATAAACTACTGATTTCAGATCTAAGATCACTGAATTGATTTCCTAAATCCTTATATTGACCTCCAAGGCCACTACCTCTATTTTGCCCACCGAAAACACCTCCGTTATAGCCATCAAATCCAGCGCCGCTTTGCCGTCCTGAAACACCACCACCCTGTATATTGGTTGGACCACTAGTAAGACCCTCGAATCCATCTCTTTGCCTACCTGATAAGCCTCCACTTAAAGATCCCAATCCACCACGACTAAGTCCACCCGATCCGCCACTTCTATCCCCAGACAATCCTCCGAGTCCCTCATCTTGTCTCAAACTGCCAGTCACATCTCCTAATCCTCCGTCAGTTAGCCCATCTGATAAACCTCTAGAAACTCCACTCAATCCACCTCCCTGTTTACTTGAAAACCCTGTTATTCTTCCCAATCCTAAACCTCCACCATTTTTTCCTTCTGATCTCCTACCGTTTAATACACCTAATACTCCATCATATCGTCCTCTTGATCCTCCACCGTTTAGTACAACTGATCCTCCATCATTTCGTCCACCTGTTCCCCTATCGTTTAGTCCAAGAAATCCTCCAGCTTTTCGTCCTCTTGATCCCTCACCGTCAAGTCCAACCAATCCTCCACCATTTAGTCCTCCTGATCTCCCACCGTTTAATCCAATTGATCCTCCATAATTACTTCCTCGTGATCTACCACCGTTTAGTCCAACTGATCCTCCATCATTTCGTCCTCCTGATCCCTCACCGTTTAGTCCAAATGATACACTATCATATATTCCTTTTGATCCCCAACCGTTTAGTTCAACTGATCCTCCATCATTTCGCCCACCTGATACCCCACCGTTTAGTCCAAGAGATCCTCCATTATTTCGTCTTCCTAATCCTCCACCGTCAAGACCAACTGATCCTCCACCATTTTCTCCTCCTGATCCCCCACCGTTTAATCCGATTGATACCCCATCATTTCGTCCTCTTGATCCCCCACCGTTGAGTCCAACTGATCCTCCATCATTTCGTCCTCCTGATCCCCTAACGTTTAGTCCAAGAGATCCTCTACCATTTTGTCCTCTTGATCCCCCACCGTCAAGTCCAACCGATCCTCCACCATTTTGTCCTCCTGATCCCCCACCGTTTAATCTAACTAAATCTCCACCATTTCGTCCTCTTGATGCCCCACCGTTAAATCCAATTAATCCTCCATCATTACTTCTTCGTGATTCTCCGCCGTTTAGTTCAACTGAATCTCCACCATTTCGACCTTTTGATCCCCCACCGTTTAGTCCAATTGATACTCCGTCATTACTTCCACCTGATTCCCCACCGTTTAGTCCACCTGATTCTCCATTAATTTTTCGTCCTGATCCCTCACCGTTTAGTCCAACTGATCCTCCAACATTACGCCCTTCTGATCTTCCAACATTACGACCTCCTGATCCTCCACCATTTCGTCCTCCTGAACCATCAACGTTTAATCCAATTGATCCTCCGTCATTACTTCCTCGTGATACCCCACCGTTTAGTCCAACTGATCCTCCACCATTTTTTCCTCCTGAATCCCCACCGTTCAGTCCTATTGATCCTCCATCATTCAATTCTCCTTTTTGTCCCCCACTGTTTAATCTAATAGAATCTCCACCATTTTTACCTTTCGATCCCCCACCGTTTAAATCAATTGATCCTCCGTCATTAGTTCCTTGTGATCCCCCACCGTTTAGTCCAACTGATCCTCCATCATTTCGTCCTCTTGATGCCCCACCGTTAAATCCAATTGATCCTCCGTTATTATTTCCTCGTGATCCCCCACCGTTTAGTCCAACTGATCCTCCACCATTTCGGCCTCCTGATCCCAAACCGTTTAATCCAATTGATCCTCCGTCATTACTTCCTCGTGATACCCCACCGTTTAGTCCAATTGATCCTCCACCATTTTTTCCTCCTGATCCCCCACCGTTCAGTCCTATTGATCCTCCATCAGTCAGTTCTCCTTTTTGTCCCCCACTGTTTAATCTAACAGAATCTCCACCATTTCGATCTTTTGATCCCCCACCGTTTAAACCAATTGATCCCTCGTCATTAGTTCCTCGTGATCCCCCACCGTTTAGTCCAACTGATCCTCCACCATTTTTTCCTCCTGATCCCCCACCGTTCAGTCCTATTGATCCTCCATCATTCAATTCTCCTTTTTGTCTCCGACTGTTTAATCTAACAGAATCTCCACCATTTTTACCTTTCGATACCCCACCGTTTAAACCAATTGATCCTCCGTCATTAGTTCCTTGTGATCCCCCACCGTTTAGTCCAACTGATCCTCCACCATTTCGTCCTCCTGACCCTCCACCGTTTAATACAATTGATCCTCCGTTATTACTTCCTCCTGATCCCCCACCATTTAGTCCAACTGATCTTCCATCATTACTTCCTCGTGACCCCCCTCCGTTCAGTCCAACTGATCTTCCATCATTACTTCCTCCTGTTCCCCCACCGTTTAGTCCTACTGATCCTTCATCATTCAGTTCTCCTTTTTGTCCCCCACTGTTTAATCTAACTGAACCTTCACCATTTCGACCTTTTGATCCCCCACCGGTAAGTTCTCCTCCATGTAATCTTCCTGATCCTCCACTATTCAGTGCACCACCACCCCTATCGCTACCATTAATTCCACCTGAATTCCCACCTCTCATGTTGCCTGTAGAATAAGAAAAATATAGTGAGTAAAAACTGAAATTTTTGTATTATAGGTCAATAAAAAGTAAAGGTGTTACAAAATTTATCAAATAACTGCTTTAAAAATCAAGTTAAAAAAAAATGATGCTCAATCTGGTAAGTAAACATGAGACTGTTGTGCTACACCTTGTTTACAAAACACATAAAATAGAAATTGATAAGTATTGGGAGATGCTTAAAAATTTTCAGGCCTCATTAAATGAGAAACGAAAAAGGAGCATCGAAGAAAGACAGTTCCCTTTAATCAGGACAATTTTTGACTCCATTACAACTACACTACCAGCCAGTACCAGATATAGTTGGATGTTATGGCACATCCATCTTACAGCACAGACTTGGACGATTATGATCATTATCTGTTTTTGCTCCAACAGATTTATCTTCAAAACTCAATCTTCAACGCAGCAGAAGACGTTATTTCTGGGGTAGATGCTTTTCTTAAGACGCGATCGTCACAGTTCTTGAAGGGGGGATTTGAAAAGCTGCTGAAACGTTGGGAGAAGATTGTAGAACTGAAGGGAAATAACTGTCCTTATTAATTTTGAGTTTGCCTAACTTTTTTTTTTAATTTTAAAATAAAATTTTGAATCCAGATATAGCTTTTTCGCTTACCTGATACTTTGTAGGCAACTAATTTTTTTTTGGTGGTGGTGGGGGGGGAAGGAATTTTAAAAAGGTGTTGTAAAAAGTAAGTAATCAGATAGCGAGATTTCAGAATCTAAACAGAATGAAAAACTGCTGCTATTCACTCGTAGTTGTTTGTGAATAGAAGTATAGTGCATAAATTAAATCTTTTATGCCCACAAAGTCAAAAATTTATATTTTTGACCTGGCTTTTAGGTCAGGTATTCACTGCACATTTTATGTGTTACTCATAATTTTAAGTAAGATAAAAGCTGATATGACGGTTAAGTTCAAAACTGCTTCTATTCACCCGATTCTACAGTACTCTTCCAAAAACAGTGTTAATAACAAACAACAATGTTAATTACAAACAGTTTTAAATAACAAAATGGTCATTGAAAACTTACCATTTCCAGATAAATTGGCATCAAGACCTGAAATTGAAGTAGAAATTAAAAAAAAAAATCAAGGTATGTTCCACACCAGGCACTCATATTACACTGTCAAAAAAAGTACTTAAACATGAGTGCCTGGACATACTCGTTTTTCTTTGAGTACTAATTGTATCATAAATGAACGATGACGTATTCAAATTAAAGTAACCGTACTTTCTCAAAAATGAGCGGTGCTGTTTAATATTGCTAATCTCAGCTTCTGTTCAAGTCATCTTAACAAAGCGACCTGGCAAACTTAAAATAGTTGTTCCGTAGATGGTTTTCCTCATTTGATATCGGAGCCTCCGTGGCCGAGCGGTTAAAGGCGTCATCTGGGAATCAATTATAATTTTTAACTCATTATTCGAAGAAATCAAATATAAACATTTTATAATAGATACCTGAGGCAACGGATAAAAGAAGTCCAAACAGGCCGAAAAGACAAACTGCGGCATTCATTTCGGAAAGATGAATTAGTACCCCATCAAGATTTCCAACACTTTTTATATCACAGATATTTCCCCAAATTTCATGATGCGAAACTTTGTTCAGACACCTTCAAAACCCATTCCATAAGCACAGATATAATATATATATTACTTCATACATTTTTGGTGAAACCTCGTAAAAATGCACATCGATTGAGCATTATCTTTGTTGACGCAGACTTCGAATCCTTAGTTTTTTATTAATGTTTAATATCTTTTTAATCCGAATAGTGGTGAAAAAGCGATTATCAAGAAATATTTTGTTCGTTTCACGGAATAATTCGAACATAACCTAGATTCAAATTACCTTTGGCCGTTCCAATATGTCTTGTTATTGGTCATTTGAATAGGTAATGAGCTATTAAACGAGTTTTATGTGTTCTGTATCCATATGGAACTACGTAGCATTTTCCCACTAGTTTCACACGTCGCGTCGTGTGAAAGCCGGATTGGATTGATATACATTGTGTGAAACAAGCGCGTTCACAAGTAATAATGGCTATCTGCATGAATTGCAGCCAGGAAATTGTATTAGTTCTTTGTAGCCATTTTTACTTAGACATATGAAAAAACTTTTTTGATCTTTTAACAAGTTTAAAGTAGAATATTACTAAAATAATTTTTATATTATGGATGGATAGTACAGGATATTTGTTAGGCTAATAATTTACACTTAATTATTTGTAATTATAAAATTGGAAATAATAGAAAATTCTTTGAAGTGCAAATATGTACTGATTGAAATTTTTATTAATATAAACCATTTTAACATTGGATTATCTGTACCTTTAAATAGTTTAATAAATTAATGCCTATTTAGAATGTTTACAAATGTTTTCGGGGTTTTCTAATATTTGTTAGATATTTTTAAAGGTAAATATTTTGTTTGTTTGCTTAATACTATTTTTGAATACTATTTATGCTTAATATTATTTTTGTAAATGAATGTATATATATATATATATATATATATATATATATATATATATATATATATATATATATATATATATATATATATATATATATATATATATATATATATATATATATATATATATATATATATATATATATATATATATATATATATATATATATATATATATATATATATATATATATATATCAATATATATATATATATATATCAATATATATATATTTATAATTCCAAAAGATACGTTCTTTCTAAAAGATACTTTCTTTCTAAAAGATACTTTCTTTCCAAAAGATACTTTCTTCTAAAGGATACTTTCTAAAAGATACTTTCTTTCTAAATGATACTTTCTTTCCAAAAGATACTTTCTTCTAAAGGATACTTTCTAAAAGATACTTTCTTTCCAAAAGATATTTTCTTTCTAAAAGATACTTTCTTTCTAAAAGATACTTTCTTTTTAAAAGATACCTTCTTTTTAAAAGATACCTTCTTTTTAAAAGATACTTTCTTTTTAAAAGATAGTTTCTTTTCTAAAGATACTTTCTTTCTAAAAGATACTTTCTTTCTAAAAGATATTTTCTTTCTAAAAGATACTTTCTTTCTAAAAGATACTTTCATTCCAAAAGATAATTTCTTTCTAAAAGATACTTTCTTTCCAAAAGATACTTTCTTTCCAAAATATACTCTCTTTCTTAAAGATACTTTCTTTCTAAAAGATACTTTCTTTCCAAATGATACTTTCTTTCTAAAAGATACTTTCTTTCTAAAAGATACTTATTTCTAAACGATACTTTTGAATACATTAAAAAAGTTTCCTAGGTTTTTTGTATATTTAAAATGTGTTTAAAAATAAAAATAATATTTTTTTAAATATTCAAACACTTAGAGAATTTTAAAATGTGTATAATTTTAGCATTGTTATAATTGTCATTTGCATAATTTTAGCAAAATTGTAGTAAGAAATCTTGAAATATAGTTTTCTAATTTTTTTCATGTTCTTAATAAATAAACTGAGTGGCCAAAATATTTTGACCACAAAATATTTTGAGAGGTTATCAATTCGACTTGAAATTTTTTTATGTATGTTTGTGCATGATTTCTGCTTTAATTATGATATTTGGATATTTTTTTTTTGGATTGGGGATATCTTATACTTGATCACCTTTTGAAATAAATATTCAGTAACTCTACGAAATTCTCATGTAACCTGACAGTTTGATAAAAAATATTGTCCCATTCTGAAATTATTTTTATTACATAGAGAAAAATTTACTTTGGCAAAAAATGAAAAACAAATTATTTATCCGGTTTTTATTTATCCGGAAATATCATTAACTGAACTTAAAAAAACATTTTCTCCGATTTTAAAATATTTTCATTGTTGAATAGAGAATGTCCAGCAATGAAATTCTTTCCGTTTTGTTGAATAGGGATTGTTATAATAATTTACATTCTCAGCACAATATAATGTTGTTTACTAAGCATTTATTGAACCGGATAATCTCATAATATACTATCCGAGGCGTGGACAAATTGCATTTCTTGTTGATTAATAACGGAGAGTGAAGCTTTCTTATAATTAAAAATAAAAAGGAAAAAATAAAAAAAAAATTTTAAAAAAGGTAAACCGACTAAGAAAAAAGAAAAAAAGTGTTTAAAGTAAAAAATATATTTAAATTTTACGAACAAGTTGAAATTTTTTTAAAAAAAATTTATACCAATTTTATATTTATTACAACTTTTTGAACTTGGTGACACTTTGCAAAAATTTTACTTAAATTTCGGCGCCAATTTCAAAACGTTGTAATAAATATAAAATTAATATTAAATTTTAATTTTTTTTAAAATTAGTTCGCAAAATTAAAAAATATTTTTTTATATTTTACCACATCTTTCTTAGTCGGTTTTCTTTGTTTTAAAAATATTATTAAAGTGTTTTTCGTTTTTCCTGAAAATTTTTGAAAAAAAAGGAGATGTCTGGTTCTTTCTCCCACGTATTCAAATGTTTAAGAGCAGATGTGGTAAAAGCGTTTAAAGACTGTTCGTTAAAAAACTGGGTCTCAGAATATTTCAATTTGTCGTCATTTGCAGCTGAATGATGGATGGGAAAGTCTCCAGGTTTGCAAGGGGAAACCGAAAGGCTACAGTGCATCAAATTACAACGGATTTTAACCAAGGATCTCCTCATAGAATCGCTGAACGCACTATTTGCTGTACACTTCATCGTATGGGTCATAATATTTTAGAAACTCATTGAATAAACAGTTATGTTGTAAACATTTCTAATGAATTCCTTCAAAATTAAATATTAAAAATTTAAAATTTTGCTGTATCACCAGTACTCATTTTTCAATTTTGTTAAGGTGGAGGAATTTCAATTTTCTGTGCACTGCTAAAAATAGGTATTCAAAAATAAGTCAAATGAACTCGTTTTTGAATGCATTCGATGCTTATCATGGCTCCGAATGCACAAGTTTCAATTTCGATAAAGGCTTAATTGAGTAAATGAGTACAACGGGTAAAAAGGAATAAAAAGAGCAGATGCTAGACTACATAGACTGCCTTCATACATCACTTTCCATAAATATCGACAATTACAACCAAGACTTACCGGGAATCGAACCCAGATCTGCAGACACCGATGTACATATTCTTAACCGTAAAGCTACAAGCGCGAAGTAAAGAAGTTATAAACAGAAGTTTTAAACACGCGTTAAAAAGGTGTGCCAAAAGAATGAGAAATAAGATAATTAAATTTAAAAAACTCAGTTTCAATTTAAGCAAGCGACATTAAATGATGTGGAAAACCATTTTCTGAACAAATAATTTAACTTTGTCAGGTCGCTTTGTTAGGATGTTTTGAAGAGAAGCTGAGATCATCAATATTAAATTACACCTGCTAATTTTTTTTGCGAAAGTACAATTACTTAAATTTGAGTACGTCATCGCTCATTTACGATGCAATTGAACGTTCAGGTACTCATTTTTTAAGCACCTTTTTATTTCCAGTGTAGTAATTACTGAATTAAAAATGCACGACACTCACTTATAATTCACTTTATTAATTTAGTAAACACCAGTTTCAATCGCTCTGTAGATTGTATACACATAAGCTTAATTTTATTTATAAAAAAAATCGTCCATTTTTCAGCCGATTGGCAACCTGCCTGGTCTTTTTGGCGCCGGGGTAGCACGCGCAGTCGCTGTGGCTGTGGCCGTCACAGCTGTAGCAGCTTCAGCTTCAGCTGCCTGTTTGGCTTTCAACTGCTGAATCAGCTTTTTGAGGCCCTTGTTCGTTGGGGCTTTTGTCGTCACTGGGGCGATTGTTGCTTGTGCAGTTGCTGTAGCTGTGGCCGTCACGGCTGTAGCAGCTGCAGCTTCAGCTGCCTGTCTGGCTTTCAACTGCTGAATCAACTTTTTGAGGCCCTTCTTGTCCGTAGGGGCTTTTGTCGCCACTGGGGGGATTGTTGCTTGTGCAGTTGCTGTAGCCGTCACAGCTGTTGCAACTGCAGCTTTTGCTGTAGCTGTTGCCGTAGCCGTTACAGCTGTAGCAGCTGCAGCTTGAGCCGCCTTTCTGGCTTTCAACTGCTGAATCAGCTTTTTGAGTACCTTCTTGTTCTTAGGGGCTTTTGTCGCCACTGCAGGGATTGTTGCTGTGGCTGTTGCAGTGGCTGTTGCAGTAACAGCAGTTGGCATTGGTGGCCCGTACGGTAGCAGACGATTAAGGCATTTTGCAACTGTGCATAAAAATAGTAGGAGTATTAGTTACAAATTATTTAAGAACGTATGGGATTACTTTTTCTTTAACTTTGTTAATATCTATATAATTTTTTTCTTCACATGTGTGCAAGACATATTAGCATATTCACATGGTCAAATATTAAAAATATATATATAATTTTTTATAATAATAATTTACAAATTTTCTTTTTTTGATATAAGTCAAGATAATATTTTCTGAGAAACCCTAATTTTCATAACATTCATTACAAAAGATTTTTTTTGAAAAATAATTGAAAAAAAAAATCACTAATTTCACTGGTATTTTTTTTTTAATAAATACTAAAATATATATAATTTATATATGACTAATCCCTATACACAATTCAAATTAATATGTCTGACAATACACTGTAGCAAATTAGGAGCAGTTTCGTCAAACAGATCTGAACTTATTTCAATTTGAACTTAAAAATAGACATCACTGAGAAAAATGAGTATAAAGTTAAATATTGAAGGCAATCTTATTCCAAAGTTTATACCAAAATAATAATTAATTGCACTAACCTATAAATAGAATTTCGGTATCGTTAAATGTAAAATAAAATAAATTATGTTTTAGAGAATTAAAATAATTTTGAATAGTTTTGATGGTGTTGTGTCCCATACGCACTTAAAAGTAGATATTTAGTGATAAAATACAGGGATTTATTCGTTTAAAGATCTTAGGTCTTTCGTATACGAAGTTCGCACTCAAATGGTGGTTTCCAGAACTATGCGCTTCATTTTGTTACATCTATGGCGAACTCAATGTGAAACTCCACTCTGTCGTCATAAGTTAAAAGGCCCCAACTCCGAATTTCTAAAAATTGTTTATTAGAATGTCCGATTTGTCCTTAAAAAATACACCTTTTAATGACAATAAAAATCCACAAATGAAATATAATGGTGAGTTATAGTGAAATTTATATTGGCCCTGTTCCAGAAGTTTTAGATAAAAGAGAAGGCTCTATAAATATTAAAATTAATAGTAAATATTAAATATACACGCATAATAAATATTAAATATACACGCATAGTAAATATTAAAATCACCCAAAACCCATGATGAGTTGTATATTGAAAAACATGGTAAAAGAAAATATAATTAAACTAAAATTTTGAACATGAAAACAACTACAATATACATATTATATATATATATATATATAATATATATATATATAATATATATATATATATATATATATATATATATATATATATATATATATATATATATATATATATATATATATATATATATATATATATATATATATATATATATATATATATATATATATATATATATATATATATATATATATATATATATATATATATATATATATATATATATATATCGGACACGCTATTGTTGACTCCATTTAGTTAAGATTCAGAAGTTTAGGTTTAAAAATAATAAATAAGTTGATGAGCGTCATAGTATTTAGAAAATAAATAAATTTAATAATAAAAGTATAACAGTTAATGATTTACATTTAAGGGTAACTTGGCTATTAAAAATACTAAAGAAATTAAGAAGCGAGCGAAATGTCTTTCTCCGCTGTGGTTTGAGGTTTGGAATGTTTCTGTTGAATCATCAGTGTTTATCGGAATCGGCCGCACCTTTCAGAGAGCCTCAATGTTGAAGATCTCCCATTGGCTCTGGGGTATAATTTTGTTTTATGTTTTTTTCTGTAAAGTTTTACTATTTGGAGTTAGGGTATCCTTTCTTATGAAGACCGTAATTTCCCTCGTTTTTCTGTACCGTTTAAAGATCAGACTCAACAAATAAACCCTAACAACTTGTTGGACAACGGTTATTGTTTGGCTGTATCACATTTTGTTGAGCCTTTGATATTATTGTTGGTCGGTCGTTCGATTGCACCCAAACTCTCCACCACAAATTGCTGTTTGGTTGGGACAAGCGTTTTATAATTTTTTTAATATGGAATGTTTGGCAACAGCTGGTTCCCTCCCGACCGGTACTTAAACCGTTGCTGCTGTCGGTGTGGTTGGGATTTTTACTCGTGTTCTTCTTTTTATTGTGCATGTTCGTTGATTTATATTTAGTTTGAAATTAAGTAATTTTAAGAGGGAATTCCCAATTAATAAAAAGATGATTCTTTAAAACAAGTCTCCTGATTTGGATTTTGCAGACATGTACACAGCGGTACACATTTAGCTGTAGATGCATAATAAAACATTATTTTTTCTCTACTACTTTGTTTATATTTTAAACAACTCACTTAGCTTTAGTAGACCAAAATTAGTTAAAGTATATAAAAAAGAATGGTTTATTATGCGTAGTTAAGCGTTTTAACAATGTACAATGTGTTACCACTTTAATACTTATTGAGCTTAAAGTCTATTTCACACTAGTTCATGAGATGGATTCATCTTGCCCATATCTAGTTTATATTGTGTGGAATAGGTATAGGAATAGGTATATATTTATCTCTCCTGTGTGAAATAGAGCAATTGACGTATTGGAATAAAATATGCATACCACCAGGCGGGTTCGGTGCTGGAGCTGGCACTGGTACTGGTGCTGGAGCTGGAATTGGTACTGGTGCTGGTAGTGGTACTGAGGCTGGGGGTGGAGGTGGAGGGGGTCCTCCTAGAAATATATTATTATTAAAATAGTAATGACTATTAAGAAATTATCAGAGTCGTTTGTGACCTTTAGTTAGTACTAAAATATTAAAGTGTCACATTTAAAAGTTAGTATCAGAAATGCGTTCAATTCGTGTTGAATAGGTTAAAACGTATATTAAAGTATTTAAATGAAGAACTTAATTTGTATAAAGTTGTTGAAATAAAAGAGCGATGCATGCATTTTTTGGAAAATGGTAGTTCATTTATTTTACATCTTTAATATTTGCAGCTGTTTAAAAAGTATTTAATTTTATATATGTGTTTCTTAAAAATATACAGAGTGGCTTTTTTATTCCATAACATGAAGCATTTTAATAAATTTTAGTATTTTCATTAAAAAATGTAACTAGCTTTTTATTTTTTTTAAATTCAGCATGCTTTGAATGATATCACATTTGTCTACTTTTAATAATAAATGATGTATTATTTAAGTCTATTATTAATATTTTGAATGAAAATATTCTTATACAGATTTTGGGTTTGGATCAGGAAATATCTAATGAATTATTACATTGTGTAACTGTAATTTTTTAACAACTTGACGACTGATGCATAGTGTTTGAATTTCGTGTCTATACTTCAGCAATGGTGTGTCGGTGTCACAGTAGTTCTAGTGTTAAAAGTTAAGAATATTACGTCTGTCCTTCAGTAATGGTGTGTCGGTGTCATAATAGTTATAGAGTTAAAAGTTAAGAATATTACGCCTGTACTTCATCAAAGGCGTGTCTCTTTCAAGGTAATTATAGAGTTAAAAATTAAAAATGTTATGAAAAAAAATTATCGTACCTCCAGCATATGCATTTGCTACTGCAACCGCTCCTTGATATAAGGGCGGTCCACCTATTAAAAATGGAAACCGTGAATGAACTTTGAATGACAAATGGATGAATTATTTGAGAAACCTTATTAGTAATTTTATAGGCGA
This sequence comes from Troglohyphantes excavatus, assembly GCA_963932185.1. Taxonomy (NCBI): domain Eukaryota; kingdom Metazoa; phylum Arthropoda; class Arachnida; order Araneae; family Linyphiidae; genus Troglohyphantes; species Troglohyphantes excavatus. Next base: position 4,075,838 of record OZ010671.1, read on the forward strand.
AATAAAGTTTTTAACGTGACTACGTCTTTAAAATAGGTGCGGGTACATCGAAAGAAAATTGATCAACAAAAAACTTTAAAATTTCAAGACACTAAATCTCAAAGGTAATTAGCCTATAGAAATCAATAACCTGCTATGTGTAAAGGAAGCAAGGCCGCGTCAACCAGGTCTAATATTAAACCACTATCTCCTCTGACTTTTGTATCTCATGGGGGGGGAAGGGTTCAAATGTTTGGCAACTGGCCCTTTTGCCACTGTAACTTCCGTTCTAATCAACGGACCATGGTGTATGTGCACTTTTAAAAATAGGTACTTAAAAAAATAAGTAAAATTTACTCATTTTTGATTACATTCGATGCTTATCATAGCTTCGAATACATAAATTTCATTATTGAAAAAGACATTCACTCAAAAAATGAATTAAAAGAGGAGTTGGTTGCCTACATAGGCTGCCTTCATAAATCACTTTCAATAAATTTCAACAATCACAACCAGGACATACGGAAAATCGAACCCAATCCGTCTACCTGATGTGGTCTGCCGAAGTCCATGGGAATTATAACCAGGACATACGGAGAATTGAACCCAATCCGTCTACCTGATGTCGTGGTCTGCCGAAGTCCATGGGAATTACAACCAGAACATACGGAGAATCGAACCCAATCCGTCTACCTGATGTCGTGGTCTGCCGAAGTCCATGGGAATTACAACCAGGACATACGGAGAATTGAACCCAATCCGTCTATCTGATGTCGTGGTCTGCCGAAGTCCATGGGAATTACAACCAGGACATACGGAGAATCGAACCCAATCCGTCTACCTGATGTCGTGGTCTGCCGAAGTCCATGGGAATTACAACCAGGACATACGGAGAATTGAACCCAATCCGTCTACCTGATGTCGTGGTCTGCCGAAGTCCATGGGAATTACAACCAGGACATACGGAGAATCGAACCCAATCCGTCTACCTGATGTCGTGGTCTGCCGAAGTCCATGGGAATTACAACCAGGACATACGGAGAATCGAACCCAATCCGTCTTCCTGATGTCCATGGGAATTAAAATGAATTAAAGTCCATAAGAATTAAGATCAATGTGCTACACCACTGACATTTAAATGACATACCCCAATTACACAGTCCATTCTGAAATTAGCCATACAATAAGATGGCCTGTTCAGAGCATTCTGCAGCTTGGTTGCAGCTGCAGAATGCTTTGAACAGGCCATCCATCTTATTTAATGGCCAACCTTCAATTATTTGACCTTAAATTAAATAAGTGGATATTTTTACCGAAATTCGAGGAACCCAAGTTCGGCGAATTTCCACCATTCACCGGAAAAATAAAAGTAGAGGTTGGAGGTGGTCCATAAGCGTCTTGGGGTGGTGGTGGCGGTGGTGGTCCGTATCCTCCAAATGGTGGTGGTGGTGGTTGTCCGTAATCTGTATTGTATTGTGCTGATGGTGGTCCGTTACCTCCTGGAATATTAATTGCAATTGAATCACTATTATTATTTTTTAAAAACATTACATTTTACTTGGACATGGACAAATTTCGCCGCAAACTTTATCCGTATTTTACAGCTTCAAAGAAATTCCACATCAAATAACATTTTCAATCAATTTCCACAAACGTATATATGACGAAGTTAAAAGTTATTTAATATAACTTTTGTGTTCGGCTTAGATATTACAAGCATGCCTGTGGGATAATTATCAAATGAGCAACCCCCCCCCCCCCCACACACACCCATACTCTCCACACAAGTGTACACGTAAGACGCAGTTAAAAATTATTAAATAATTATTAAAGTATTAAATAATTATTAAATTATTAATAATTATTAAATTATTAAATAATTATTAAATTATTAATAATTATTAAATTATTAATAATTATTAAATTATTAATAATTATTAAATTATTAATAATTATTAAATTATTAATAATTATTAAATTATTAATAATTATTAAATTATTGCTATGTTAAATTATTAAATTATTGCTATTATAGTGTGCTGACGAACTAAAAATGGTGTTACTTGGACCCAGCTAGGAAGTGAATCTAAGTAATCCTTAAGTGGCATATTTAATTATACATCTTCACATTTCATCGTAAAAATAATTAATCTTACTTTTCACCATAACTGATTGCATGGCACCTACCAAAAAGGTTGGGAATGACCTAGAGAAAAGGACGTTTTATACTACAAGTGGTGCCATAGGTGTAAATTTTTCAAAATTTATGGGGAAAACAGCGCTCAGGCCTATGGACCCAATACAAGTTTACGCCTATGACTTGTGGGATATAAGAAAGCTATTTAGTACCACCAAAAGTAACGAAAAGTTGTTTTCCGTTCCAATGTAAAGTAGCTTTTTCATATATTGTTATCATTAGTAGAATTAGTTAGAAAGATATAAATTGGCGCAAAATATATCATTCAACATTACAGAATGTTCTTATATAATTTCGATGTATTTTTAAATTTAATGTCAAATTATATAAACATTCTTAGGACTACGATGTCCCTAAGTGTTTTATTTTCATATCTTAGGCCCTGCTTTTTTATATCATGGGAAATGTATAGCTTGGGTCCAAGTAACCCCAAGCCGTGGTTACTTGAATAAAAATTTCTCTAATTTATTATACATATGAAATTAAAATTTTAATGGATAGTTTAAAAAACCTAGTTTTAGTTTGAAAAAACCTAGAATATTAGAAAAACATTACAAAATTAGTAACAATTAAGTTATTAGCAGAATTAATACTTTTAAGGCTATCTTTGGTACACAAATGTTAATTTTTTGGGTCAAAGTAAACCTCAGTTACTGTACCATTTAAAAGAGATGCTTATAAAATATTGGGGAAGTAAACTGAGAGACTGTCCAACACAGTAACGTATGATGGGAAAATACTCTTTTTAATATGGTATACAAAAGGTCATTTTTTGAGAAAACCATTCGAAATGAACAAAACAATTCAAATGAATGAAAGAGGAATTCAAATGTACCAAACAATTAGGGAAAAATGAATTAAAACACACAGTTTTATCCTTTGGACGCCAATGAAAAAAGAAAATTATGTAAATATGTCTAAAATTATCAGAACTATTGTATCATGAACTATAATAGATTTGAAAGCAGAACGTACATTGGTCACACGTTTACTAATTGATTCAAGAAGTCGAATCGACATTAATTTACAATTAATGAAAATATTTGAAGAGCAACAGCATTCTGACTGTAAGAAAATTACAGAAAGTACAGATTTTGCAGATGAAAATATGTCCTCTCCACCAACACCTTTAACACCTAAATCCTTTTCTGTCGCTATCCTTGATGAAATGGCTGAATTGCAAGATCTTCACAAACCTTCATATGTGAAAAATTGCTATGACTTTGCAATTGAGTTTAACAAGAAAATAAAACTGTACCTTCTAAAGTAAATAACACGCATCTTGTATTCTATACATACCTAGAGAATTCTCTTTAGAATAGTACGAAAAAAAAAGAGCTGGAAAAGCTACTACTGGACTCTACCCATATAATAAAAACTGACGATCAGATCCCTCTTTTCTCATTATTCATGTTTGTGACAAGTGTCGGATCTCATAAAAGACTTATTCAACTGAACCATGTATGTTAGGGTTAAAAAAAATGGAAGCTTTATTAGGCTTCATGCGCTTTCTGGATGTGTTATTAGTGGATCCTTAAGAAATAAAGGATAGTTATCTTTCTTAAAGCTTTTCAGACTGCTGAAGAGAAAGTTTTCGAGGCATTGCAATGCATTGTGACGGTTTGGAAGTACACAAAAAATAAATTTAAAACTGAAGATGACCAATGCACAGAACGATTCATATGCAATGTATATTTACCAGGGAAAAAAATCAGATATTGGTCAGCTGCGTTGGTGGATATGTTTACTAAAATATACATGAATAGTAATATAGGTGCCTTGGTCACAAAAATTCTTTGATCCGCCCTGTGCAATTGGTATGCTGTAACTGTGACAAGAGACTATGTGCTGTAAATTGCAGATGCTAAGATCAGTCTATAAGGTGAACAGAATTATTCATGTGAAGCGGAGAAAAAGCGCATGTGAAAATAGCGATTATGAGACATTCAGCATGAATCAGATTCAGATGACAACCTTTAAAACCTTAATTTATCTCAATTTTTTTGTACAAACATGGGAAATACTATTTTTTTTAAAAATACTGAGTAATTATTTTATCATTGTTAAATTGGTTATCACATATCTTCCGGTTTCCACATTACACGAAATCATATCTCGAAAACTAACAAAGATATCGAAAAATCTCCAATAACCTTTTTTAAAAAACTTTTTTTTAATTTTATATAATTTGAAATACTGTATATATTAACCAATTACCTTAAAATCGTCATTAAATGAATTTAACACAAAAAATAAATGAAAACTCGCTATGGCGGCCATCTTGGAATTATGACGTCATAGCGGCTATCGGCCACATTTTCAGACAAAACACCCGGTGGTACGTGATTATGCAGCTCATAAGTTATCCATCCATACCACACACTATATTCCTTCCTTAAAAATCCCACGGAATTACACATGCCCCTGCACTAAAAATAGAAGTGTTAATTTTAATACTGCCGATTATGGTGCCGAGCAATGAAACTCTGTGATCCTTCATGTTGTTCATAAACATCTGGTACGCTATGGAGCAGTCAATTTAGTTATCTCATCTGCTTCTAACATTCGATCAAGAACATTGAAATATATATTACGAGAGGATAGACTTGAGATATAAACTGTATTTACCTGAACTAAAGCCATTGTTGTTGTTATTATTGTACCAAAATCCACCTAAAATTCAATAGTAAAATTAAATTCTAGTACTATAGAACGACTTGAAGGCTGAATTTGCACTTATTTTTTTCTAACATTGGTATCATGCAAATCTTTTTATTATTGATTAATTAATAATTTAATCAACTATTTTTATTTATTATTTACATCTATATATTTAATAGATGAGACGATATTTTGTCACGGTCACTTAACTATATAACCAATTTTTAAACTCTTAAACTATATAACCAATTTTTGTGATCAAAGTGTGATATTAAAGTATATCGTGACAGGGAGTGAAGAGTAGGTAAGCCAAAACGAGCTAAAACTTTAAAATAATAAACAATTACTAGTTATTATCGTAGCCCACAATCTATATATGAACATTTGAAAAAAGGGGGCGGGTGGTCCTGAGTGTAAGTGTCTTCATGAAAAATAATGTACGAGTATATAAAGAACTTTTGTAATCTGCGGCTAAGGCCTTTTTTAAACAGTTTAATAGAAAAAAATATGGGCAGATCAGGAAGAGTTTTTTAGGATAAAACAGTTGCGTGTGTGTTGCCTGCCAAAAAACTTCATATTTTGAAAGTATAACAAGCCGTTTTTTGGAGAAACATTAATGCTCGCAAAGCGAGCAGAGGACGAAACCCCTAGTATAAAAATGTCTATATATTATTACTTTTGATATATTACTTCAACAAATATGTTTAGTCATCAACAAATCTTCTGGCTTTTTTCCACTGAACTCTAATTTTAACTTCTGGAAGGCTCAAAACTTGTTTCTTCTACAGGCGCTTTGAAGACAAAGTGGAGGCAGCCATACTGTATCGCATTTTTAAAAATTATTTAGTGGTGTTTTTAATACCTTAGATTTGTAGTAGAAATATTAAATGTATATAAATATTATATATTCTTTTTATATAATTAATTTTTATATATTGCCAAACAAATAGTTTTTGGTCTTGCTTTTTAATCATTTCAACTTTAACTTGCAAACCACTTTCTATTTTAAAAGTAGATTGCATTTAAAACGGGTTTAAAAAATAGAAAAAAAATAAACCAAAAGCAATACATGTACGATTATTTTAACGTGAAAAATATACGAAATATTGCGGTAGCAACAAAAGTGGAGTACAATTGTTACCCTTTCAATTGGCTTCAAGTCAACAAAATGTCTTTCCCAATCCAGAAGTTACAGTTAGAGTTCAGTGTTGTTTACCCATATCAATGAGTTACCATGCACAGCAATTCACGGTTTAGTTGAATGATTGATTGTCTTATAATTTTAAACTATAGTCAGATGATGCGATCAAAACCTAATCTGGTACCCCACTCACCATATGTGTCTACTCATACTATACAATAGCCTATTGGTAACGGTTATCGATTAATAATGAGAGCTATTTAGTTATATGAAATAACGACGCACTAGAGCCATACAATGCGCATTTTTCTAAAATTCGGTTTTCTTTTAACAAAAAAAAAGATTATTATATTATAGTTATGTAAGGTAATCATCTTGTTTTAAATACCTTGATTTTGATTATCTCCTAAGCCGCCAAGTGGTCCTATAAAAAAAATATTATATATTCTTAATTTCTGGATTTCAGATTAGCTTATTTTATCAAATTATTAAATATTTAAACTTATTGTTTTAAATACTAGAAGTGCTTACAGATCATAAAAGAAAATTATAATTAAATCTTTGTTACTTTGTAACGGATTTTGACTATTTCCTAAGACGCCAACTGGCCTTAGAAATATTTTCTAACATATTCTGAATTTCTGGTTTTAGATAGTTTTTAGCTTTTAAAAAAAAAAAATTACTAAACATTTAAACTTATTGTTTTAAGTACGAGAAGTGCATATAAATCATAAAAGAAAATTATAAGCGAATATTTGTTACCTTGTAATTGATTTTGATTATTTCCAAAGCCACCAGGTGGCCCTAGAAAAAGATGATTACATATTTTTAATTTCTGGATTTTCAATTGTTTTTTTTAAATGTTAAATATTTAAACTTAATGTTTTAAATACGAGCAGTGCTTACGAATCAGTAAGGAAATGTTTAAGTAAATCTGTGTTACCTTGTAATGGATTTTGACTATTTCCTAAGACGGGAACTGGCCCTAGAAAAAATTATTACATATGTATAATTTCTTGATTTTACTTGTTTTTTTTTAGGTTTTTCAAAATTATTCAACATTTAAACTTATTATTTGAAATACAAAATTTTGATTATATCCTAAGCTGCCAAATGACAATAGAATTTTTAAAAAAAATATTTTTAATTTCTGTGTTTTGAATTGTTTTTCAGCTTGTTTTTTAATTTATTGAACATTTAAACTTATTGTTTTAAGTACGAGAAATACTTACGAATCTGTTTTTTTAAAATATTTTTAATTTTCGAATTTTAAATTTTGTTAAAATTATTTAATATTTAAACTTATTATTTGAAATACAAAAATGCTGATGAATTATAAAGCATAATTGTGAGCAAATCTTTATTACCCTGTAATGGATTTAGACTATTTCCTAAGCCACCAACTGGCCCAAGAAAAACAATATTAAATATATTTATATTTCTAAATTTTAGATTGTTTTTTCGCTTGTTTTTTTAAATTATTATACATTCACACTTATTGTTTTAAATACAAGAAGTGCTTACAAATCATATAGAAAAATTATTTGAAAATTTTTGTAACATTGTAATGGATTTTGACTATTTCCTAAACCGCCAAATAGCAACCAATTTTTTTTATATATATTTAACTTCGGGATTTTAAATTGTTTTTAGCTTTTTTTTAAAAATGCTAAACATTTAAATTTATTGTTTTACATACGAGAAGTGCTTTACTAATCATAAAGAAAAATTATAAGCGAATCTTTGTTACCTTGTAATGGATTTTGATTATTTCCTAAGCCACCAGGTGGTCAAAGAAAAAAATTATTACATATTTTAAATTTCTACATTTTAGATTGTTTATAGCGGTTTTTTAGGTATTAAACATTTAAACTTATTGTTTTACATACTAGAAGTGCATTACTAATCATAAAGGAAATCTAAAAGCGAATATTTTTTTACATTGTAATGTATTTTGATTATTTCCTAAGCCACCAGGTGGCCATAGAAAAAAATAACACATTTTTAATTTCTACATTTTAGATTGTTTTTAGCGGTTTTTTAAGTATAAACATTTAAACTTATTGTTTTACATACGAGAAGTGCTTTGCTAATCATAAAGGAAAATATAAGCGAATCTATGTTACCTTGTAATGGATTTTGATTAATTCCTATGCCACCATTTGGCCCTAGAAAAAAATAACATATTACTAATTTGTACATTTTAGATTGTTTTTAGCTGTTTTTTAAGTATTAAACATTTAAACTTATTGTTTTACATACGAGAAGTGCATTACTAATCATAAAGGAAAAATATAAGCTAATCTTTTTTACCTTGTAATGTATTTTGATTATTTCCTAAGCCACCAGGTGGTCCTAGAAAAAATTATTACGTATTTTTAATTTCAATATTTTAGATTGTTTTTAGCGGTTTTTTAGGTATTAAACATTTAAACTTATTGTTTTACATACGAGAAGTGCATTACTAATCATGAAGGAAAATTATAAGCGAATCTTTGTTACCTTGCCATGGATTTTGATTATTTCCTAAGCCACCAGGTGGCCCTAGAAAAAAATAACATATATTTAATTTCTACATTTTAGATTGTTTTTAGCGGTGTTTTAAGTATTAAACATTTAAACTTATTGTTTTACAAACGAGAAGTGCATTACTAATCATGAAGGAAAATTATAAACGAGTCTTTGTTACCTTGCCAGGGATTTTGATTATTTCCTAAGCCACCAGGTGCTCCTAGAAAAAAATAAGATATTTTTAATTTCTACATTTTAGATTGTTTTTAGCTGTTTTTTAAGTATTAAACATTTAAACTTATTGTTTTACAAACGAGAAGTGCATTACTAATCATGAAGGAAAATTATAAACGAGTCTTTGTTACCTTGCCATGGATTTTGATTATTTTCTAAGCCACCAGGTGGCCCTAGAAAAAAATAAGATATTTTTAATTTCTACATTTTAGATTGTTTTTAGCGGTTTTTTAAGTATAAACATTTAAACTTATTGTTTTACATACGAGAAGTGCTTTGCTAATCATAAAAGAAAATTATAAGCGAATCTTTGTTACCTTGTAATGGATTTTGATTATTTCCTATGCCACCAGGTGGTCCTAAAAAAAATTATTACATATTTTTAATTTCTACAATTTAGTTTGTTTTTAGCGGGTTTTTAAATATTAAACATTTAAACTTATTGTTTTACATACGAGAAGTGCATTACTATTCATAAAGGAAAATTATAAACGAGTCTTTGTTAACTTGTAATGGATTTTGATTATTTCCTAAGCCACCAGGTGGCCCTAGAAAAAAGTTATTACATATTTTTAATTTCTACATTTTAGATTATTTTTAGCGGTGTTTTAAGTATTAAACATTTTAACTTATTGTTTTACAAACGGGAAGTGCATTACTAATCATGAAGGAAAATTATAAACGAGTCTTTGTTACCTTGCCATGGATTTTGATTATTTCCTAAGCCACCAGGTGGCAATAGAAAAAAGTTATTACATATTTTTAATTTCTACATTTTAGATTGGTTTAGCTGTTTTTTAAGTATTAAACATTTAAACTTATTGTTTTAAAAACGAGAAGTGCATTACTAATCATGAAGGAAAATTATAAACGAGTCTTTGTTACCTTGTAATGGATTTTGATTATTTCCTAAGCCACTAGGTGGCCATAGAAAAAAGTTATTACATATTTTTAATTTCTACATTTTAGATTGTTTTTAGCGGTGTTTTAAGTATTAAACATTTAAACTTATTGTTTTACAAACGAGAAGTGCATTACGAATCATGAAGGAAAATTATAAGCGAATCTTTGTTACCTTGTAATGGATTTTGATTATTTCCTAAGCCACCAGGTGGTCCTAGAAAAAATTATTACGTATTTTTAATTTCAATATTTTAGATTGTTTTTAGCGGTTTTTTAGGTATTAAACATTTAAACTTATTGTTTTACATACGAGAAGTGCATTACTAATCATGAAGGAAAATTATAAGCGAATCTTTGTTACCTTGTAATGGATTTTGATTATTTCCTAAGCCACCAGGTGGTCCTAGAAAAAATTATTACGTATTTTTAATTTCAACATTTTAGATTGTTTTTAGCGGTTTTTTAAGTATTAAACATTTAAACTTATTGTTTTAAATACGAGAAGTGCATTACTAATCATGAAGGAAAATTATAAGCGAATCTTTGTTACCTTGTAATGGATTTTGATTATTTCCTAAGCCACCAGGTGGTCCTAGAAAAAATTATTACGTATTTTTAATTTCAATATTTTAGATTGTTTTTAGCGGTTTTTTAAGTATTAAACATTTAAACTTATTGTTTTACATACGAGAAGTGCATTACTAATCATGAAGGAAAATTATAAGCGAATCTTTGTTACCTTGTAATGGATTTTGATTATTTCCTAAGCCACCAGGTGGTCCTAGAAAAAATTATTACGTATTTTTAATTTCAATATTTTATATTGTTTTTAGCGGTTTTTTAAGTATTAAACATTTAAACTTATTGTTTTACATACGAGAAGTGCATTACTAATCATGAAGGAAAATTATAAGCGAATCTTTGTTACCTTGTAATGGATTTTGATTATTTCCTAAGCCACCAGGTGGTCCTAGAAAAAATTAGTACGTATTTTTAATTTCAATATTTTAGATTGTTTTTAGCGGTTTTTTAAGTATTAAACATTTAAACTTATTGTTTTACATACGAGAAGTGCATTACTAATCATGAAGGAAAATTATAAGCGAATCTTTGTTACCTTGTAATGGATTTTGATTATTTCCTAAGCCACCAGGTGGTCCTAGAAAAAATTATTACGTATTTTTAATTTCAATATTTTAGATTGTTTTTAGCGGTTTTTTAAGTATTAAACATTTAAACTTATTGTTTTACATACGAGAAGTGCATTACTAATCATGAAGGAAAATTATAAGCGAATCTTTGTTACCTTGTAATGGATTTTGATTATTTCCTAAGCCACCAGGTGGTCCTAGAAAAAATTAGTACGTATTTTTAATTTCAATATTTTAGATTGTTTTTAGCGGTTTTTTAAGTATTAAACATTTAAACTTATTGTTTTACATACGAGAAGTGCATTACTAATCATGAAGGAAAATTATAAGCGAATCTTTGTTACCTTGTAATGGATTTTGATTATTTCCTAAGCCACCAGGTGGTCCTAGAAAAAATTATTACGTATTTTTAATTTCAATATTTTAGATTGTTTTTAGCGGTTTTTTAAGTATTAAACATTTAAACTTATTGTTTTACATACGAGAAGTGCATTACTAATCATGAAGGAAAATTATAAGCGAATCTTTGTTACCTTGTAATGGATTTTGATTATTTCCTAAGCCACCAGGTGGTCCTAGAAAAAATTATTACGTATTTTTAATTTCAATATTTTAGATTGTTTTTAGCGGTTTTTTAAGTATTAAACATTTAAACTTATTGTTTTACATACGAGAAGTGCATTACTAATCATGAAGGAAAATTATAAGCGAATCTTTGTTACCTTGTAATGGATTTTGATTATTTCCTAAGCCACCAGGTGGTCCTAGAAAAAATTATTACGTATTTTTAATTTCAATATTTTAGATTGTTTTTAGCGGTTTTTTAAGTATTAAACTTATTGTTTTACATACGAGAAGTTCTGCCGAATCATAAGGGGAAATTATTTGTAAATCTTTGTTACATTGTAATGGATTTTGACTGTTTCCTATGCCATAGACTTTTTTCATTATGCAATAGATATTTTATTTCTATGCAATACAAATTCCAATTTTTATGCAATAAAAATTACAATTCCTGTGCAATATATATTATTTTGCCAAATCGCAATATAATTTTTTTTATATATTTTTAATTTCTGAATTTTAATTTATTTTGTATTAAAAATTTAAATGTATTATCTGAAATACAAAAATGCTTAATAATCATAAGGGATAATCATAAACAAATCTTTGTTACATTGTCATGGATTTTGATCATTTCCTATGCTGCCAAATGACAATAAAATTTTTGTGACACGTACGGCTCTAGTCATAGCTTCTTTCCGTCTACGGATACCATTTAGTGGTGAAACTTTAAACAAAAGTCATGTTTTCGCTTTAGTAAAGTCTGCCGATCGGGCTCGAGCTAGGAATCCTCTGATTCATAGCTTAACGCGGTTATCCACTTGGCCATTGGAGGCCCTTGCCGTTGTCTTTCTTGGAGGGGGTTCCCCGGTTTGTTGTCGTAGCAACAGCGAAAATTTCAGTTGCTGTTAAAGAGGTTGACCCAAATATTGGTGAAACCGCCGCTTTTTTCCGATAAAGAATTTTTGATTCAACCTAGATTCTACTGTAATATGGTGTAATTTGCTGCAGACCTCTGTTTTGCACCTATATATGTCACATCGTTGAACTGAAATTTTTAAAAGTGTACGGTTTCAAATATATTTAGTCTTATTAGTGTTTCATGTTTTTGTTAAATACGGTTTTAGTAACTAACAATTATTTTGACATGTTGTGTAGAGTAATGCTATACATGAAATAGAAACATATTTGTGTATTTGAGTGGATAAATATGGATAGTCATTTGAACGACTTTGAATTGTTTGGGTATAAGAACATACACTGATACTTTTTCCTAAAATCTTGCTGAAATAAAATTAAGGTTTAATAACATCTCTAAAGTTGGTAATTCAAATTGAAACAAATGTAGCCCTTCTTGCTTTGCTGGTTTGCTTTAAACTAACTTTGATTTTCTGTTGTGCAGTGGTTTTTAGCATAAAATAAAATATTGAACGTCTTCATCTGTGAATTTTGGTTTTATAAATTGCACCATTGATGTAATATCATTTTAAATAATTTCGGTATCATACCTTATCACAAACTCCTAAAACAAAATCTGCATATTTTCCGCAGAATGACATTTAAAAGTAATCCGTTGCTTGATTTAAATGCGTTATAGACTCTAAATCTCGATTCTTAAACATATCATCTACTTGTATTTTGTCCGATTCTACCATTTTTATAGCATTGTCTTAAAGTTCACAGCTGGTAAACTTGCGTCAGATGATGTTGAATCCGCCCGACTGATGTTCAACTTGACGATGCTGAATCATCCACATCCTTTTTGTTACAGGAGCTGTTTCGTATTCCTCTAACTTTACTGTTTCCATTTATAACAGTTTAAGATAGGCATCATACACATCATTTCTGTAGTAAATAGTCTTTTTACGGCGCTTGTAATCAATGGATATTACCACTCACTTGATGTATCATAAGAAAGAGAATTTCATGGACAAGTGATGAATCGTACGTTCATCTCATAAATATCAATGTTTTTTTTTAAATAAGGCTTTTTAAATAATTCGTTTAGACGTGTTTTTGTAAACAAACCGTTGACAATGCTGCCATCTATGAATGAGGAGAAGCATTAAACTTTAAGGATTTTTTGGTAATAAGAAATATACTAATATATTTCTTCCTTACAATGTGTGTGTGTGTGGGGGGGGGGGGGGGGTTAAGTGTCCATATGATAAATATCACACCGGCAGGCTTGTTGACCCTTATTTTTAAAGATATTTTTACAGTTTTGGTATTTTAGAGAAAATTCGATGCTCTATATTCTTCAAGTTTTTCTCCCATTTCCAATATTAGTGTTATATTACATAGCGTTCATCAATCTTTTTTCAATGACACCTCACACAATGTTCTATATGATTGCGTTCTTGAAGTAAAGTAATTGTCTGGTCTAAAACACTAATTTTTACACGTTTTTACACTTATTTCTTGAGAGCGTGTAATATCTTACCCTTAAAATTTATATTGATCGGTTAATGACTTTTTTCCTTTACACAACGATACCACATTAAGGTGCGTGGGTAGTATAAGCGATTTTAGAATAACATGTTTCCGTTACATCTGGTTTCAGCAATTGACCCCTATAGCCGGTTTTGAAGATGTTTCACGCCAAAATTATTCAACCAATTAAACGAACTGGTTGAAATACGAGAAGTGCTAACAAATCATAAAGGAAAATTATAAGTAAATCTTTGTTACCTTTAACTGGATTTTGTTATACTCGGGGACAACCTAAGTTGAGCCTAAAGCAATTGAATATTTTATACATAACATAGCTTCCACTTCAAGTTCAACTTAGGTTGTTCCCGAGTAGAGCTTTGGACTTTCATTGATTTGTTTTTTGCTTGTTTCCGTTTTCTAAAAATTATTAATTCTTAAGTACTAGATGTGCTTACGAAACATAAATTGAAGTTACAAGTGATTCTTTATTACCTTGTCCTGTGTTCGGGCCATTTCCAATGTCACCAAGTGTTCCTAGAAAGAGTTATTAATTGTTATTAGTTTTGGGATTTGTTCTTCTGCAGAACGTTTCCCTTTTGCGGGATGTATATATATATATATATATATATATATATATATATATATATATATATATATATATATACATATATGCATACTTATTTTTCTTTGAGTACAATTGCATCGTAAGTGAGCGATGGCGTACTCAAATTTAAGTAATCGTACTTTCTCAGAAATGAGCAGTGAGATTTAATATTGCTAATCCCAGCTGCTGTTCAAGCCATCTTAACAAAGCGACCTGACAAACTTAAAATAAGTGCTTAGAAATTGATTTTAAACATTATTGGACTGCTTAAATGGAAACTGAATTATTACAACTCAATTATCCTACTTTACATTCTTTTGGAGCACCATTTTAATATTTTTTCAGTTTATAATTACTTCACATCACCCGTGTAGCTTAACGGATAAGACTCTGGACAACGGTGTCAGCAGATCTGGGAAGCAACTGTACTCATTTCTGAAAACATGTCGTTTTCAAAAACGAAACTTATGTATTCGGATGCATGATCAGCAATGAATGTATTAAAAATTAGTACATTTTACTTATTTTGGAATACCTATATTTAACATTGTAGTCATAAAATGCCACTAAACCTTTACTATCCCGTTTTATTGTGTCTTCCACTGTATTGTAACGCCTCCATGGCCGAGCGGTTAAAGGCTTTAAGCTACTAATCCGAGGATTGGTGGTTCGAACCCGTGCGATGGATTTGACAAAGAAAAGTAAAAAAGTAGCGATCTTGCGATCGGAGGGTTGCCAGCTTCGCTACAAAAATACTAGAAAGTCGTCCAGAATTTCCAACAAATTATACTGGCGTGTATACGGGACTGGTGCACGATACATCTGATCGGGGTCCAAAGTCCCGACGTCTATTGAAGGCGTTGGGTGCCAGTTCAGGTGTTTCCTCGTCATCTGACCATGGTTCTAAAATAACGAGGTGCATGTATGAATATGTGCGTGAATGTGTATGTGTTCCTGGGTCTTTCCTTCGAGATAGACCCCGAACCGCCGCCAATAGCCCACTGTGCAGCCCTAGTGCGACGTTAATTAACCAAACCAAACCAATCCAGTGTATTGTATGTTTAATGTAAAAGCACCAAGTCTATGTTTGTCTGAAGCATTGTTTTGTTTTATCCAATGGGGCACATACAAGTGATATCACATTTACTTCTTTCCAATGAGAAATAGGCTTCTGTGGCCGAGTGGTTAAAGGCGTCAGCTGGGAATCCAAGGATTCCTGGTTC
The DNA here is from genome assembly GCA_963932185.1 of Troglohyphantes excavatus. Taxonomy (NCBI): domain Eukaryota; kingdom Metazoa; phylum Arthropoda; class Arachnida; order Araneae; family Linyphiidae; genus Troglohyphantes; species Troglohyphantes excavatus. The sequence goes on from OZ010671.1 coordinate 4,091,439, forward strand.
GATCGTAGGTGATGGACTTGACAAAGAAAAGAAAAAAGTAGTTATCTTGTGATCGGAGAGTTGCCAGCTTCGCTACAAAATACTAGAAAAGTTATGTATACGGGACTGGTGCACGATACATCTGATCGGGGTCCAAAGTCCCGACGTCTATTGGTGGCGTTGGGTGCAAGTTCAGGTGTTTCCTCGTCATCTGACCATGGTTCTAAAATAACGGGGTGCATTTATGAATGTGTATGTGTTCCCGGGTCTTTAGACTCCGAACCGTCGCCAATAGCCCTCTGTGGCAACGTTATTTAATCACACCAAAACAATGAGTTGGTTGGGTTGGGTTGGTTTGGTTTGGTTTGGTTTGGTTAATAACGTCGCACTAGAGCTGCACAGTGGGCTATTGGTGACGGTTCGGGGTCTATCTCGCAGGAAAGACCCGGGAACACATACACATTCACACACATTCATACATGCACCTCGTTATTTTAGAACCATATTCAGATGACGAGGAAACACCTGAACTGGCACCCAACGCCTTCAATAGACGTCGGGACTTTGGACCCCGATCAGATGAATCGTGCACCAGTCCCGTGTACACGCCGTTAATTTTTGCAGATGTTCTGGACGACTTTTGTAGTATTTTTATAGCGAAGCTGGCAACCCTCCGATCACAAGATCACTACTTTTTTACTTTTCTTTGTCAAGTCCGTCGCACGGGTTCGAACCAACAATCCTTGGATTAGTAGCTGAACGCCTTAACCGCTCGGCCACAGAGAGCCAAACCAATAAGAAATATTTCATTCATTACACTGAATCCAATATCAAATCTATTTTAGCATTTAAGAAATAAATTTAAGTAATGGAATTTCAGTCAGTAGTCTTGCAGTAAATGGAAAAGTAGAGATCGAAGTATCTTTCTTAACGCAATTTTTCTCTATGTCGGTTGTCAAACACGCGATGTCGTGCCGACCGTACAGGCAAGACAATGCCAAACGTGCAGAAGATGACGCCGATCGAGAAGGGGAATAATTACATACTAATTTCTCATACCTCTTCCGCTATTTGGTCCAGTTCCTTGAACAGGTGCTTTTGGTGGATCAGAGCCTATTCTGCCCGTACTTCCTAGATTAGTCGAAAAAATGATTTTATTTAAAATTATTGCTAAAAGTTTATTTTTAGTGTCATTTTAGTTAAAGTAAATTTAAATTATGATTATTACTATAAACATAAAATGAATACAATAAAATATGTAAACAGGATCGTCATAAAGTAACTGTGTCTATATACTCTATTTATAACTCTGCCTATAACAATGCCTGTGTTTTGTGGCTATATACTTTGTATATATAATGTGCCAATACATTGTGCCAACCCAGAAAAAAAAGCCAGCATGAAAGCTTCATCAAAATTATCAAATTGAAGGTTTTTTGAAGATTTTATAAAGGATATTGAAACAAAAAACTGCAGTTTTTTAAAGTTTTTAATTTGCCTGCATAAAGCCTTTAAAATATCTACATTTTTCCTTCATGATTACAAATTGAAGGTTTTTTGCAGGTTTTTATGAAGGTTTTTTGCAGTTTTTATGAAGGTGTTTTGCAGTTTTTATGAAGGGCATTCAAACAAAAACCTTTAATTTTATAGATATTCAAAAAAACTGCAGTTTTCTTGCATAAAACCTTCAATTTCAAAATTTTGATGAAGGTGTTATGCTGACTTTTTTTGCTGGGTATAGACTGCAAAAAAGGTACTTAAATTCCCAATGCTTTAAACATCAAAGACATATTTTACTAACTTACAATTCATGTTTATTGCTGGAAAAACTTGTATTATACCCAACCGTATATACACGTTCGTTTCCTTCAGATGGTAAAGTAAAACCAAAATCACAATGCTAATGGAAAATATGTGTAGAAAAATTTTAAGATGAAAATACAACATTTCAAATTCGTGTGAGTTTATTTTAAATTATTCCAAAGCCAATTTTTTGGTTTTGCGTTGATTTTTTATAGGGTTAAAATCCCACGCAGTTGCATAATTTTGGTTCTAATCGACCTTAACCCTTCGCACTACAATGTCGCCTCTCAGACGCCAAGATAACGACTAGTTCTTTTGTTTCCCTGCTCTTTAAAATAAACGAGAACAGCATGATCTTGTGTTTAGAACATCCATCTTTTTTTGAACTTGTTCTCTTGCAAATACAAAACAGATTAGGATTTTTTTCCCTTTATGAGTATAAAAAAAAATCCGTGGAAAAGAACGTAAAGAGGAATAAGTGTTCTATAGAAAGAACACAGATCGCAAAGTGTTCTTGGAATGCAAAGGGTTAAGTCACGGATTATACAGAATCATTGTCCCTTGTAATCAAATTTGGAACAATGAATTGATTATAAAGAGGCAATTCAAAATCCCGAGCCTGCAGTAAGAAAAAGTAATGTATTATAAATTTTTCTACATACACTTAAGGTGTAGTAATGAGCTTTTTATTATAACGTACTAGCAAAAATAACCGCTTTTTGTACGGGGTTAAAAAAAAAACGATATAATATAAGAATTAACTGAATTCTTTTTATCTAAATCAAGATACAGCGACGCATATATTAGCCTGGTTTTTCACCTATAAAGTTTTATTAATTAATTTAACTTTAAAATATAACCATTCCTGGCTTGTAACAATTTTCCAGAGTTATATCATAGAGTTTGCGAGAATAAATAACTGACGAACAATCGGCATATTCGGCAACATCTTGACTTTCTTATTGTTAACGTTATTGCTTTTAAAACATAATTTTACTAACCTTCGGAAATTTGAATATATAAATAAAGTATTGTGTAAATAAAAACCAATTTGTTTAACTTAAGGGAGTATATGACAAATTTTCTCTTTTTCTTTTTTAATTTTGCAGCTATCGTGATAATTTTTCAATTGTGTAACAGATCAACAACTTGAAAACGAATATTGCTTATATATGTAAAATTAATTTATTAACAATGTTGATATAGAAATAAAAAAAAACACGGCTTCTAAAACCTTTATAAATTCATTAAAAAAACTAAATAGAATTTTTAAATTTCTTATTTCAGTTGAACAACTTGAAAAACAAATACTGCTTGCATATGTAAAATTAATTTATTAACAATGTTGATATAGAAATAAAAAAAAACACGGCTTCTAAAACCGTTATAAATTCATAAAAAAACAACTAAATAAAATTTTTGAATTTCGAATTTCAGATGAACAACTTGAAAACGAATACTGCTTATATATGTAAAATTAATTTATTAACAATGTTGATATAGAAATAAAAAAAAACACGGCTTCTAAAACATTTATAAATTCATTAAAAAAACTAAATAGAATTTTTAAATTTCTTATTGCAGTTGAACAACTTGAAAAATAAATACTGCTTGCATACGTAAAATTAATTTATTAACAATATTGATATAGAAATAAAAAAACACGGCTTCTAAAACCGTTATAAATTCATTAAAAAAATTAAATAGAATTTTTAAATTTCGAATTTCAGATGAACAACTGGAAAAAGAATACTGCTTATATATGTAAAATTAATTTATTAACAATGTTTATATAGAAATAAAAAACGGCTTCTAAAACCGTTATAAATTCATTAAAAAATATTAAATAGAATTTTTAAATTTCGAATTTCAGACGAACAACTTGAAAACGAATACTGCTTATATATGTAAAACTAATTTATTAACAATGTTGATATAGAAATAAAAAAAACACGGCTTCTAAACCGTGATAAATTCATTAAAAAATATTAAATAGAATTTTTAAATTTCGAATTTCAGATGAACAACTTGAAAACGAATACTGCTTATATATATAAAATTAATTTATTAACAATGTTGATATAGAAATTAAAAAAAAACGGCTTCTAAAACTTTATAAGTTCATTAAAAAACTAAATAGAATTTTGAAATTTCGAATTTCAGTTGAACAACTTGAGAACGAATATTGCTTGCATATGTAAAATTAATTAATTAACAATATTGATATAGAAAGAAAAAAAACAGGACTGCTAAAACCGTTATAAATTTATAAAAAAAATTAAATAGAATTTTTAAATTTCAAATTTCAGATAAACAACTTGAAAAAGAATGCTGCTTATATATGTAAAATTAATTTGTTAACAATGTTGATATTGCAATAAAAAAAAACACGTCTTCTAAAACCGTTATAAATTCATTAAAAAATATGAATAGAAATTTAAAATTTAGAGTTTCAGATGGACAACTGAAAAAAGTATACTGCTTATATATGTAAAATTAATTTATTAACAATGTTGATATAGAAATAAAAAAACACGGCTTCTAAAACCGTTATAAATTCATTAAAAAAATTAAATAGAATTTTTAAATTTCGAATTTCCGATGAACAACTTGAAAAAGAATACTGATTATATATGTAAAAGTAATTTGTTAACAATGTTGATATAGCATTAAAAAAACATGGCTTCTAAAACCGTTATAAATTCATTAAAAAAATTTATTAGAATTTTTAAATTTCTAATTTCAGATAAACAACTTGAAAAAGAATACTGCTTATATATGTAAAATTAATTTATTAACAATGTTGATATAGAAATAAAAAAAACACGGCATCTAAAACCGTTATAAATTCATTAAAAAAATTAAATAGAATTTTTAAATTTCGAATTTCAGATGAACAACTTGAAAAAGAATACTGATTATATATGTAAAAGTAATTTGTTAACAATGTTGATATAGCAATAAAAAAACACGGCTTCTAAAACCGTTATAAATTCATTAAAAAAATTAAATAGAATTTTTAAATTTCGAATTTCAGATAAACAACTTGAAAAAGAATACTGCTTATATATGTAAAATTAATTTATTAACAATGTTGATATAGAAATAAAAAAAACACGGCTTCTAAAACCGTTATAAATTCATCAAAAAAATTAAATAGAATTTTTAAATTTCGAATTTCAGATGAACAACTTGAAAAAGAATACTGATTATATATGTAAAATTAATTTGTTAACAATGTTGATATTGCAATAAAAAAAAACACGTCTTCTAAAACCGTTATAAATTCATTAAAAAATATGAATAGAAATTTAAAATTTAGAGTTTCAGATGGACAACTGAAAAAAGTATACTGCTTATATATGTAAAATTAATTTATTAACAATGTTGATATAGAAATAAAAAAACACGGCTTCTAAAACCGTTATAAATTCATTAAAAAAATTAAATAGAATTTTTAAATTTCGAATTTCCGATGAACAACTTGAAAAAGAATACTGATTATATATGTAAAAGTAATTTGTTAACAATGTTGATATAGCATTAAAAAAACATGGCTTCTAAAACCGTTATAAATTCATTAAAAAAATTTATTAGAATTTTTAAATTTCTAATTTCAGATAAACAACTTGAAAAAGAATACTGCTTATATATGTAAAATTAATTTATTAACAATGTTGATATAGAAATAAAAAAAACACGGCTTCTTAAACCGTTATAAATTCATTAAAAATATTAAATAGAATTTTTAAATTTCGAATTTCAGATGAACAACTTGAAAACGAATACTGCTTATATATGTAAAACTAATTTATTAACAATGTTGATATAGAAATAAAAAAAACACGGCTTCTAAACCGTGATAAATTCATTAAAAAATATTAAATAGAATTTTTAAATTTCGAATTTCAGATGAACAACTTGAAAACGAATACTGCTTATATATATAAAATTAATTTATTAACAATGTTGATATAGCAATAAAAAAACACGGCTTCTAAAACCGTTATAAATTCATTAAAAAAATTAAATAGAATTTAAAATTTAGAGTTTCAGATGGACAACTGAAAAAAGTATACTGCTTATATATGTAAAATTAATTTATTAACAATGTTGATATAGAAATAAAAAAACACGGCTTCTAAAACCGTTATAAATTTATTAAAAAAATTAAATAGAATTTTTAAATTTCGATTTTCCGATGAACAACTTGAAAAAGAATACTGATTATATATGTAAAAGTAATTTGTTAACAATGTTGATATAGCATTAAAAAAACACGGCTTCTAAAACCGTTATAAATTCATTAAAAAAATTTATTAGAATTTTTAAATTTCTAATTTCAGATAAACAACTTGAAAAAGAATTCTGCTTATATATGTAAAATTAATTTATTAACAATGTTGATATAGAAATAAAAAAAACACGGCTTCTAAAACCGTTATAAGTTCATTAAAAAAATTAAATAGAATTTTTAAATTTCGAATTTCAGACGAACAACTTGAAAAAGAATACTGCTTATATATGTAAAATTAATTTATTAACAATGTTGATATAGAAATAAAAAAAAAAACACGGCTTCTAAAACCGTTATAAATTCATTAAAAAATCTGAATAGAATTAAAAATTTAGAGTTTCAGATGGACAACTGGAAAACGAATAGTGTCTATATTTAAAAGTTAGCCTTTTCTACGATGAGGTAGTAGGTGTTTAGCGATCCGATAGCGACAGATTTCTTTTATTATAATAGATTTAAATTACATTTACTTTTCAGAAATAAAATAATTATAAAACCTTACCCAAGTCGGCAACTCTCGCTGAAATAAAAGCAGAAAAATAGTATTATTTTTTAATAAATTAATAATATTTACACTAAAATGATTTTATGAATAAAGGAATGACGAATTTTTCACTTTTGATCTTTCAGCAAAGTTAGATCAAAAGTTTTTTTTTAATTCTTAAAAAGCTTTTGAAGTACGCAATGTTCAATATAAATTCGTCGGAAATAGGTATCATTCAGCTGTATCAGATTTATATGTAATTGGCATTATAAAACTTTATTTGTACCCATCTGAATCTTCAGGTTTAAGAGGGAACAAATCCAAAACTCAAGCTCTTCAGAAATCTTTAAAAGCTGCATAAAAAATAGAGTTTTTATTCAATAACCAACAAATTTTTACTGAAATTTCCACTGAGCTAGAATATATTATAACTATAAGCATTGAAGCGCATACTTCCATTGAGCGACAATGTATTTTACCGGGCCGCGCGGATTTATACAGTTCAAGAGAAAAGTTGTAAAAACACTCTTCTTTTTTTTTTTAAATAATAAAAAAGTCGATTTTTTAAACTTCAATTTTACAACTTGTTGTTAGAGTTAATGTTATAATAACCATCCCTAATAATCAAATATACTGAGTTTTTAAGGGTTGGTGTCTATTTATTCTATTTTGTTCAAGTTACTAATTTATATAAATATTAATATCTTTTAATAATGCATTTTACACGAAAAATTCCATGATTTCTACTGACTACCCCTTTTACCCCACCCGTAGTTAAAAAAGATTGAAATTTTTTTAACAATTTAAATTAAAAAATATAATTATGGAACGTACTCAAAGAATATATCAAGGAACCCGTTGTCTAAATACTCCAAATAAACTTTCATACCAATAACTTTTTAAAAGTGAAAACTAGGTTTAAATGACATATTTTCGCTTTTTCTATCCATTTTACCCTAGGTAATTTATGCACTTCACTCGCTACAAATTTTCTATTGGAACTGAAGTTACAGAGTTTAAAGAGGCTAAATAACCAGAAATTTAGCTCATTTTCTTCCCTAAGCTTTCCGTTTTGTATTCATTTTGAAATGGCGAAATTGACGTAAACCCCAGTGCAGATGCACACAAAGTGGGTTTTATGAACTCAGTTGACTTTTGAAAGACAGCAAAATTTCAAATTTTCAAATTCTTGTACAAAAATTTACAATTGAAATATTTAAACTGGTTTTTTTTTCACCAACGAAGATTTTTCTGGTGGTTGTTACCATCCAGCAAAAAAAGTCAGCATAAAACCTTTATCAAAATTTTGAAATTGAAGGTTTTATGCAGGAAAACTGCAGTTTTTTTTGAATATCTATAAAATTAAAGGTTTTTGTTTCAATGTCCTTCATAAAAACTGCAAAAAACCTTCAATTTTTAATCATGAAGGGAAAATGCAGATATTTTAAAGGTTTTATGCAGGAAAATTAAAAACTTAAAAAAAACTGCAGTTTTTTGTTTCAATATCCTTTATAAAACCTTCAAAAAAACCTTCATTTTGACAATTTTGATGAAGGTTTCATGCTGACTTTTTTTGCTGGGCAACCGTACCGTCAGAAGGAAAAACTTATTTACGATCATACAGGTAAATCCTACCGGCAGCAGACTTCGTCCTCACGGAAACACGTTGTACATTCCATCTTTAAACAACAAAATATTTTTTAAAAAAAATTAAATTTTAAATAATAACTCACCATTTACTGCAGTGAGTAGAGCACCACAGATGGCTACAAATAGTAGCTTCGTCGTCATAGTTTTTGGACCGTCACCGCAAAGTACCAAGAATATTCTATAAATCTCCACTTTATGTATATGCCTATGGTAGATCTCTCACTACGATAACATCTCTGCTGATCAGACACGATAGTATTGACTATGAACTCAAGCGTCATGTTCACAAATCATTATACAGTTCTTAAGGCAACCTGGATTAAGATTTGTGTGATCAGCCAATACTGGATGGTAAGATAGGATCTTTTACATGTCTTCTATTATAAATAGTGCGGCGGGCACTTTATGCTGTTAAGCACCAATCTTTTACCGTCATTGAATCTTACCTTGGATACACCGACGTTGATTAAATGATGATTATATTAATTGAAAACATATATTAAATAATGCTTATGATGATGGGAAAATAAAGGTAGTAGATTTATCTTAAAGATTAAATAAACTGTCGGAATAGTTTAATTTCGTCGCAAATGTTATCTGCCCACAAATAAGGAAATTATGACGCAATATTTAAATCGCATTCTTCTTATAGCTTGAAATGTAAAGCACAGGGTGGTCCCAAATTCTTGTGAAATGGTCATTGTTTTTACATATCATATTTAGCAGCAGCGGCATAATGAAATATTATGTGTGCCCACTGCCCATCTACTTCTCTTATATTTTAAACAAGTCGCATATAAATATGGGATAATAATGGAAGTAAATAAAGGATTTTAAAGGTAAAATGAACCGTCGGAATAGTTAAATTCCGTCGCAAATGTTATCTTCCCCCAAATACGGAAATTATGCTGCAATACTTCTATCGCATTCTTCTTATAACTTCAAATGTAAAGTTCAGGGTGGTCACAAATTCTTGTGAAATGGTCATTGTTTGGACGTATTATATTTAGCTGCAATAGTATAATTAAATTTTATTTGTAACCAACTACTTCCCTTATTTTAAACAGGTCGCTTAACTTTAGCAGCAACAAAGTAGTAGTAGTTAAAGCATAGAAAAAAGAATGGTTTATTTTGCGTAGGAAAACAGCCAAACAATGAACTAACAGAAAGTGAGGGAAAAAACAGTCATACCGTTGGACAGCAGGGTTGTCAATACTCGCAGGAAAAATATATTATTGAAATATTTCACTTAATTTTCGTCTTTTTTCAAAGGTGAAAGTTTTTCAACAGGTGAAAGTAAAGTTACCCTGCAAGGAGTAAAGTAAAACTCTTTGGTGGTACCCCCTTTTTCAACTTGGTCATTCAATTATTCCCTTGTGATTGTAATTTTTTTTGTGATTTTAAATCCGTTGGCAACCCATGTGGTAATTTATGAGGTGGATATTTCAATAAAATAATCTTTGTAAAAAAAAAGGAAAACCGACTTTAAGAAAATGCGCTAAAAAGTAAAAAATATTTTTTTAATTTTACGAACGCATAAAAAAATTGAATTATTGAATATTATTTTTATACTTATAACAACTTTTTGAAATCGGCGCCAAAATTTGGGTGTGATTTTTGTATATTGGCACCAACTTCAAAAAGTTGTAATAAGTATAAAATTGACATTAAATAATTCAATTTTTTCAATGTGTTCGTAATATTAAAAAAATATTTTTTTACTTTTTAGCGCATTTTTCTTAAAGTCGTTTTTTTTTTTTTTAGAAAGATTATTTTATTTTTCCCTTTTTAGTTTTTAATTTAGAAGGGGGCTTCACCCCCTATTATTATTCACAAAGAAATTCAAGTAGCAACTTGTGCTCAACAATGTATATTGTAAAACAATCCCTATCAATTTTAATAATTGCTGGTTAAACCAAATGTCATTGTTGTACAACTTCTGTTAAACAATTAAAATATTTTTAAATCGGATAAATTGTTTAAAAAAACTCCGGTTAATCGACATTTCTGGATATAACCGATTATTTTTTTCAGATTTTGCCTAAATGGATTTTGCTCTATCTAACAAAAAAAGAATTTCGTAATCGGACAATATTTTTTTTCAAACGGTCCGGTTAATTGAGAATTCCGGATAGTTAAATGCCGGATAACCGGATTTTTTTTCCAATTGCTTCCAAGTGAAACACCCCCTATCCAACAAAAAAAAATTGTGCAAATATCTGAATTAGAACCGAAATTCTACGCGAAAATACATAAAAAAAAATACATAACAATCAAATCTATAACCTCTCGACTTAGCGCGCGATTTGGCGGTTTTATTTAAAAAATTTCTGGCGCTTTTATTTTGGAGTTATGGTTGACCCGCTGTTCAGTCGGTTAAAAATGAAAATGTAGTGCTTCGAATATTCAGGAAATACGAAATATAGACTTACATTTCTTCCGTCTTCAAAATTATGCAAGGTACCACCAAAAAAAAGGAAAATATGTATTCAGAAACAATGCAAATAAGATGAAATTCGGAATTTACTCAAGAATGCCTGACAAAAGAATGTATTGAATAGGGAAATATTAAATTCCCTTTTCACGATGTCTCCCAATTAGCAGACAAAAATACACGCGATTTCCCAATCGTAAAAAATATCGTTTGATCTCTGTGTATAATAGTTATTAAAATGTTCGAGCAAACTGCCGAGAAGGTAAAGGTATGCAGCTTTATCGACATCGCACAAAGTGAAGGTCAAAACTTTAACATTGATGAATGCTCGGAATAATATTCAAGTTGATTACAAATTGTTGGTGGGCGATGGTCGACTGTAATATAATAAACCATAATTTTAAACTACTTTGTTTATTGCCAAGGATAGTGGAGACTATATATAAAAGGTGTGCTGGTTCTCACGCTTTCTGACGAAGGGCGGGGAAAAGTATCTTTTTGACGTCATAGTGACGCCTTCCTTCCGCCGTGGGCGTGTCTAATGCTCTCGTTTGTACAGTCGTTTTAGGAGTAATTGTCGCAATTGACAAGGAGTACTTAATTTAACAAGAATTCTTGTTTTTAACTAATCATGAATTTATTTAAAAGAAAACAGTTAAAATTTGCTTCAAAAAACAATTTGAATTGATTTGCAGAGTCGTTTCGTTAATAAAATATTCCGAAATCGATTTGAACCAATGGTTCTTGACGTGCTGCCATCTATTCGTTTTTTTTGTGAACTATTTAAAAGTGATAACCGTTAATTTTATTTAGAATCTGCTAAATTTTAAGAGTTTAAATTATATTTTAAGGATTGTATTTAGTATGTAAAAATTGCAAAAGATTTGCTTAATAAATTAAGCGTATTAAAATAATATTAGCTGCCACGAGAGCATGTCCATGAATTTTGAAAGAGTAAAAATGGGAGTAGGAACCATCATGTCAATGCATTTGTATTGGACATATGAAATGAGTTACAATTTCAATCAAGTAAAATACAGGGTCGTAACAAAACAAGGACGGATTAGCAGTGAAGCTACCTGAACACAATTATTTACAGATATTTACATTATTTTTCTAATAAAAATTAAATCACCAGTTGTTACTCGGGGATCGAACCTAAGTAGCAATGCTTGAAACACACAGCCAATGAGAATGATCAAAAACTCATAGTAAGGGGAAACTAAAATGACGTCAAAAGGATACTTTCCTTGCCCTTTTCAAAAACCGAAACACGAGCACACCTTATATATATATATGGTCTTCACTATCCTTGGTTTATTGCTACTAAGGCTAAGAGACTTGTTAGAAGCCAATCGTTTTCGAAAAATAATGTTATTTTAAATCAACACAGCTTAAGGGAATGCAGCCAAACAATTACCACCAACCAACAACATGTTACCACCAAGGCCTGATTATCCAACAGACACGTCAGGCCCGGGCCTGGGGCCCCAAGAATTTTTTTAAGTGGCTTAAACTTTTATTTAATTAGACTTAAAAGTGTAAAAGTTACCTATATATTAAAAATTTTGATATTACTTTTACTTATGATTTTATATTAATTTGATATGTTATTATTGCAATTTTTTCTAACTTTTCAGCATGTTTCCAAAATTGTTATAATTTTTTTAATCTACAGGCAACATAGAATACACTATTTTTCATTCTTCGAGACTGTCTTTTACGAGTGGGTCCCCCATCAGTTCTATCGTGCCTGTAGCTTTGAACTTCCTAAATCAAGCCCTGGTTACTCCGATTTAGTATATACACTTTAAAACACATTTAGCTAATTTGTATGCAGTTAAAAAAATATTTAAATTTTACTTTCTGCATATGAGTGTGAAGGAATTTGTACGACTTGTTAACTGTTTAGATTTAGTTATTAAAGGGGAACTTTTAAAAAATAACCTGTTTCTTAATAAAAAAAAAAATTGGGATTGATTTTAAAGCTCCCCATATAACTTTTTTTATCTCCTCGCGAATCACCAATGATCCGCAAACAACGATTTGCAAAACGCTGTTTTAGGGCAACATTAACGCATATTTTTTAAAAAAATTATTGTTTAGTGATATTTAAACTGATTTCAGCCATAGATTTATGAACAAAATTCATAAGTGAACATCCCATTAACATCCCATGCAAAGACTGAACTTTAACCTTACGTGTGCGATTTGTGTTCATTGCAATTTAAAAGCAGCACTTTCAATTATTAATCAATTGGGGTATAATAATATAATACGACTGAATCTTAAATAGAATGTTACTATTTTCAGCAACGTACTAACCACTTAAGTACTACAACTTCCAACACCATTAGAGCGACCTCTAGCGGTCAGTCAAGGAATTTAAGATTATAATTGAATCCCCCATTTCCAAAATGTCTCTTGTTTCCTTTAAAAAACTAGACCTTTATATTTTTAAATAAATTTGTTTTAGCATTACATTTTATTTTTTTACTTAGAACTGAACATAGTATGTTATTTCACACGTTAAACAACATATTTTACTAAATTCCAGAGATGAAAATAACATTTAATACGGAATTTGTTTTCATTTAAAAATGTGAAGGCCTAGTATTTCTAAGTGGGCAAGCGACGTCTTGGAATTAAGCGACTCAAATGTTAAACATGAACTATGACGTCATTCCGTAATTACTCTATAAAGCAAAACTTGTTAATTTATTTGTACTTAATAAAGGCAATTTTTTGACTAGTGCAGCTCTAAACTTGTTCTTTATCTAATTCCGTTTAAAAGTATGACATCACTTGGGTATCGACGAATTTTATTAATTTGTTTATACTTATTAAAGGCTTTTATTGACGAGTGCAGCTCTAAACTTGTTCTTTATCTAATTCCGTTTAAAAGTATGACATCACTTGGGTATCGACGAATTTTATTAATTTGTTTATACTTATTAAAGGCTTTTATTGACGAGTGCAGCTCTAAACTTGTTATTTATCTAACTCCATTTAAACGTATGACATCACTTGGGTATCGACGTATTTTATTAACCCTTTGTACTCGTGTGTCGATTTTAAGTCACCAAAATAACGACGTGTTATTTCCCCCTGTTCTTCAAAATGAAAGAGAACAAGATATTATTAAGTTTAAAAATGTATTCTCTCACAAACTTATGTAGAAATTATTTTTATCATCTACAAGCACCAAGAATGTAGGGGATCTAAAATTTTCTTCGGATTGAAACAACGCGAAATCCATTTTATGTGCAGGTCAGAGAATTTTTTAACCATCACCAAATCCTTTCAAATCCTCAATACATTGACATAATTACTGAAGAACAAAACAAATTACTTTATTTGTGGATAACGTGTATTTTCAACGTTATAATAAGAAATGTATTTAAGGACACAATTAATTGAAAAATGTCGATCGTAGTTGAAAGGTGAACTCAAAAGGGTCAAGTACTATATATATATATATATATATATATACTCAAAAATCATTTTATATTCTATAAGTATGTAGAAATTTTTTAATAAATTTCAAGATTCTAACCACAAAACTAATGAACATGGAATATTTCAAAATGTTACCTGTGTTCACATTCAACAAAAAATGCATTTTTGTGAACCATGTATTAATTAAAACTTTTTTTTTGCAAACATATGGGTTACATACACATTAGATGGAATATTTATGTAGTTGCGCTTATAAAAGTAGACAACAGTGTTATTTGTAGCAAGTAATAAAATAATCATAATTTTGATGGACTTTTGCTATTTCGAAAGTCTACTGAACCCTTACATGGAAATTTCGGCTGTGTGGAAGAGGTAGCCGTCATCTGACACCTCAAATATTTATTAAGGTTTACGAATATTTAATATATGGGTCATTTTCAAAATCCAGTGACAAACAGAAAATAAAAATAAAAATTCATTTTTTGAACAGTATTTTTAAAAAAAAACATTAAACTGAATATTATTAAATATATTTTAACGTTTTTTATGCAGTTCTTTTAAAATATCTCTTAATAATTTTTATTATAAAAAATACAACAAATTGTCATGTCTGTTACAAAAGACGGTAACAGACATGGCAAGTAACAGACATGACATTTCATTGAAGAAAAATTATTTTCTTTGAATATCTAAACCAAAACATAAACAACACATTTATTTTGGATAAATAACCTTGTTAGCTAAATAAATCAGTTGAGAAATTAAAAATATAAATGATTTATATAAAAAATTAAGGTAACAGACATGACATTTAATAAAAATACTTTCTACAAAAGGTCTCCTTCTTCATCTATTAACAACAAGAAATTCAAGATGGCTGCTTGTAATTATCTCTCTAATCCTGCTGCATTTATAAACAACTTTCACCATCCAGAAAATTTAAATTTTGATTTAAAAATATGTCTTAAAGTGTATGGTAACAGACGTGACACAAATTTCTGGACAAAAGAATTAAATATATTAAAAGCTTAATTTATGTTTAAATATTATGAAAACCTTCTTTGAAGCAAAATACAGAATATTTAAAACAATTGTAAATGCTACACCAAAAAAAATCAGGCATTGGAATAATTCTATTGCAGAATAAAAATTATACTTTCTGTTTCGGACAGCCATTTTTTGTAATCCACTACCATATTTGTTTAAATACATAATTTTTATTTAAATATTAACATCCGATTTTGTATTTCTTTAATAACAACTGTTTGACAACATCTGTACAAAAAAAAGAAAAAAGTTGAAAAGATAAATACAACCTATAGGGAAAATATTTTTTATTAGGACGGTAAATGGCACTGGAATCTGAAAATGACCCATATACCTTTGGTTTAATATGTAACATTTAATTTTAATACGATCCTTTTTGATTTCGACCCTTCAACCGATGCTATTTATCACCCAACAGTTAAACGAGGTGGCAATGTTCTTGGCGGAGGGGTCGCAGCTGCTTCAACAGTTACAGCTGCCGTAACTGCTGTGGTTGGCGGTGTAACAGTTCTGACAGTTGCACGAGGTGCGAGTTTCGCCTTGTTCATCAACTGTTGAATGAGCTCCCTGAGATATGAAAGATCCAGCCAAGAAAGATCCGGTTTTCTCCGACGATGGTGATTGGAGTGTCCTAGGGCACCATGCAATGGCGGTCTGCGCATACGGTTGTGTCCTGTACATGAAAAAGCATAAATATTAGTTTTTTTTTTAAATGTGAATACATCTTTAATTTCGGTACTGGTACATCTCCAGAAACTTGAACGACATAAAATGTTGATATTTCAAAACCTCATAACTCCAAAGAAAATCAGTTTATGTGGATAAATGACCAACCATCGTGGACGAAAGTTGGCCGCGTTTACCAGGCCGTTTATTAACCAACTCTCTCTGATATCTTGTATAACGTAGAGGCAATGAGGTATGGGGGGGGGGGGGGGGGAGTTAAATTTCTTGAACAATTTTGGCCTCTAAAACAGCTGCCACTTTAGTTCAAATCGAAGGGGAGTATGTGCTTAAATTAATGAGATCGACCAGTTTTAACAATTACATTTGACTAGTTGACAGTTTAAATTATTTGTGAGAAAATTATGTGGAGAAAAAAATTACGATTTGTCAAAGATTTCACTTCAAAGACAAATTATTACTTTACTTGGGAAACTGCGACAGGTTGAAAGAGCAGTTCAAAAGGATAGCAAGAAGTCTACAGTTATGACATGTGCGGAAAGATATAGAGCTTACCTAAAGCGTTCACAAACCCAACTTTACGTTACAGTGAGGGCTATCTACCCGATTATTTCTTGAGGATTAAAATCATCAAGTTCATTATATCTAATTTTTTTAGATCTCTTTGGATCATATTACGTGTGATATTTTAATATGAATTTCGAAAAAACAAACTAAAGAAGTGTTCGAAAAAAGAACTATAGTAATTTTACAGCGATATTCATAGACAAATAACTCTTCTTTAGGTTCAATCTACACGAACGAATAAACCGCGCGCGAGCATATTTTAAGATGGCTCCGTGATTCGAGAATCTAGACAGCATGTTTGTATGCTGGAAACCACGTGATTTGTATGCTGGAATCACAGAGAGCCATCTGAAAATGCTCATGCGCGTTTTACTCGTATCTGTAGAATGGGCCAGATGTCGATGTTTATCAGTCAAAGTAAATATTGATACTGAAATCCAATTCTAGCGAAGTATAGTTTGTTGATGATAATTCTCATATAGAGCTACATAATGAGCTATTGGTGACAGATCGAGATATATCCCGAAGGAAAGACCCGAGAACTGAACTGTGCATTGTAATTTTGAACCATGGTCAGCTGATGAGGACCACAACTGAGCTGCCACCCCAAGCGTCTATATATTCGTGATGACTTGAAACGAAGACAGATTTGTGCACCTGTCCCCTATACACGGTGGATGTTTTTTTGAGAACGACGAGAAACGAAACAGGCAAACCTCCGATAGCGAGACCACTGAACTCTCAAAGTCACAATTCAAAACTAATAACCCGCCGATTAGCCCAGGGATGACCCACTTTTGTTCCCCGCCTAAGAGAACATGGACCTGCGAAGAAAACTCATCAAAAGTCGTGAGCATACAGGTCAGCCCGGGAAGTGACCTTAACAATTAGGACCATAATGTAAGTTCAAAATTAAATAAGCAACAATCTTAAAATTACAAAGTTACGAAAGATTAGTTTGTTGGCTGAATTAACGTGGTACTGGAGCTATTCAAGTCGCATTTGGTGACGGCAATCCTTCAGTTATGTGTCGAGTAATTTGCGTTCTACCTCTATTTGCACACCTGAGAGCCGTAATTTAAAAATGTTAGTTAGTTATTTTTCAATTAATATTTAAATTTTCTATCCAATAGAAATCGTAGCGCCATTGTGAGGGCGTACACGGCGCCACCTATGTTTTATTTCTGTAGTTTGTAGCTGAGTTATGACGAGTAGATGCTAAAAATTTTTGTTTTGTATTCTCTCTGGCATCGATTTTTTTCCCGTTGTTTTAAAATGTCTTTGGGCGAGGTTGAAAAATCCGGCAAGTACTTAAAAAATAGGAGACTTGCGAGTTCAATTAAATTTGTAAAAACTATTTATGTAGACTCGCAGCTAGAAAAATCGCCATAAAAATAAATTTATCAAAATTTTGAAATCAAAGTTATTTTTGCAGGTCTTATAAAGAAATTTGAAACAAAAACCTTCATTGACTGCAGTTTTTTTTTAAACTTAAAAAAAAACTGCCGATTTTTTGGTATAAAGCTTTTAATTTCACAAATTTGATGCAGTTTTTATGCTGATTTTTTTACTGTGCTTCTGTTGATTAATTTAGTTTAATAAGTCATGAAAATGAAAGTAGTCCGTCTATGACATTTATTGTGTTTGACAGCACAGTGAATTTAGCTGCACTTGAGTAAAAGCAATATGTGAAACTAAAAGGTTTGATTTTCAAAATATATAGCCCTGCTAAAAAAATTTGCATAAAACCTTTATAAAATTTTCACGGAACCTTCCTATTGTTCTAAATACCTTTATAAAAATGGCATGGTTTTTTTGTAGTTCCTGCATAAAACCTTTAATAAACCGTCATTTTTCCTTCAATAATTTCAATGCTGAATTTTTCGGCAGTGTAACCTTGCATAGAACCTTCATTTTCCCAACTATCATGAAGGTTATATGCTGATTTTTTTTAGCTGGGATCGCACTATCTATTCAATTCGAAATATGTATGTGATCAAAAGATTTATTTTGATTTTTAGCCTGAAATTAACATTTCAAAACTGGCATAAATCGGGTTCTTCATTAAATCCATACAACTTCCAACGAGTTTCAAATTGTTATATCAAATAAGTAAAATGAGACAACCTGCATGATAAAGCTGGCGAAGTATTCAATTTGTCAAAGGAGCGATCTTAAATCTAATTTGTCTATCTTTAATAACAGATATCTTCATTAACATATTTTGTTAGAATGAGTTTAACACTGGATTACAAAAATGGTTCAAGGTACTTCAGTAATGATCTATGGACAGCGACTTAGAAACTTAAACATGTATACACTCAAAGAAAATACATGTAGGACTAGAAGGGGTAATAGCGTTCGCAGAAAATGAGTATGGGAGGGGTTATAGGGGAAAGTCATTACATCCCATCTAACTTTATTAGTATAAATTGGAAAAAAATTATCGAATATATGTAGTATACCCACAGTTCCTTTCGATTCTTACTTCCTGATCCATTCCTAAATATTTTCCTGTACAAAAGTGATCTTATAAATTGCTATTCAGTTTTCAACTGCGCATCAATCTCGCGCATTTGTATATTCTATACCAGCAAAAAAAAGTCAGCATGAAACCTTCATCAAAATTGTCAAATTGAAGGTTTTTTGAAGGTTTTATAAAGGATATTGAAACAAAAAAACTGCAGTTTTTTTTAAAGTTTTTAATTTTCCTGCATAAAACCTTTAAAATATCTGCATTTTCCCTTCATGATTAAAAATTGAAGGTTTTTTGCAGCTTTTATGAAGGACATTGAAACAAAAACCTTTAACTTTATAGATCTTCAAAAAAACTGCAGTTTTCCTGCCTAAAACCTTCAATTTCAAAATTTTGAAGAAGGTTTTATGCTGACTTTTTCTGCTGGGATCCTTCAAAGTTACGTCTTCAAAATCCCGGTTTCAGATCCATATATGGTCACTAGAATCAATGAGAACCAAAACTTTCTCTCGCTATTTTAACCTCACTTGGGCAGTCCTGCGTTTTCATAACATTCTTTTTAGATTTCACAGTGGTTATGGAGTACCCGGGGCCGAAGGCTCCATTACCTCCAATCGGAATGCAGTAAAACTGCGTTAGTAACACCTGAGGTTAAATTTGTTTACCTTAGATTCTGAAATCGTGAAAAATGGGACGAGACAAACACAAAATACGAACTACGCACTTGTGAGCACAAGTGCAGAACAATAAAGAATAGCTCATTCCTTCATAACATTCCTAAGCTAACCAGCATTTATATAGGACGTGTTTCTGCGTCCTCGACTTTTTTTTTACCGCTATCTCCAACATAATAAGAATAAACTATTTTGAAAACTAACAATATGGAGCCTGAACATTAACACAGAAGTCTTAATTTTCTTTTTTAAAAACGTTTTACTACATATATAAGGTAACAAATTATATTTACAGACCAATGGCGAATGTTCTGACTCCTCTCACCCCCCCCCCCCCTTTGGTACGCCACTGAGAAGAGGAATTATTCAGCTATTCCAATTTATTAAATTAGGTAATGTGGGAGGTTTCGAATTTTTTTATAGTTAATAGACCCAGAAATCAGGAGTTTAAGTTAACAGTATTCGTGAAGGTATAAACTCTTATTATTCAGTAAACAAATGGAAGTATTTCCTTGATAAAATTGTTTATTTTTTAATTGGGTAATTTAAAATCATTTACATCAGTATTGACAGATCTCTAGGATGTGACAATCAGAATCAACATAGCAGGGCTAAGAGCCTGTAGTTGGTTCCTATTATTCGTATTAAGAGGACACAATATCCCAAAAATGATAACATTCGCGATTATTTTTTTCTTCTAAAATTGTAGTTTGGAATCTTCTAAATACGGTTGCAAAAGTTTAGAACTTTATCCATGTTTTTCAATGAGTTACTTGCGATTTTATGCTGGATATCTTGTTATGTTTCTCAAGGAACGAAAACTTTAAATCGTTTTTACTCAGTGTTTGGGTTTCCTTGATATTAAGTTTATCGAAACGCTAAGGCATTTTTTTATTATTAATAGAGAAAAGTGTATTTTTTAAAGCATATTATAAAAAAATGCGTATATTATAAATTGGCACGGGAATCAGGTCTATGAGTAGTACTTTATTGAGTAGTAGAAATATTATTAAAACAAAAAGAAATGAGTTTTAAGGAAAGTTTTTATGTTATTTTAAATAATCATTTATATAAAAATCAAATGCATGTAGTATACACAATTTTAATTCTGATGCATTATTGTTCAAAGCATCTAACAAAAAATGTTGGTAAAAAAATTTAAATATTTAAAAAGAGTCTTAGCTTACATTTTTTTTTTTAATTTAAAAAAGTTTAAATTAAAACTAAAAATAATTATGGAATTTTCTTGTTATTAATTTTTTTTCTATTTTTGAGTTTTTGTCAAAATATATATATATATATATATAAAGTTTAAGTGGTTCGGTGCCGCCTTAAATTTTAATACAGTGGTCCCACTTCCTGTTGCGGTTACAGTTTATTTTCGTCTTAGAATTTGAAAATATATACTTCGCTAATATTTACAAAAATGTATACTGAGTGGGTGCTAATTACTTGGGCAATATCCTTGTATGGGCTTTATATTCCCGCCATTTTTGAGGTTCGAATAATTGTGTATTTCCTATTATTTTATTGATCAATTTAAATACTAATTAACGAATGTAAATGAAGCCGTAAATTATATATGTGTGTTATCATCTGCAATTATCAGTATGGATTTTTTTAAAATTTTTTATAACTTAACGATTGAAGCTTTAACCCTCTAGTACATAGTGTAGCTTATATCTTACACAACTTTAAAATCATCGCTAGTAGCATCTATTGAGTTTTATGTTAATTATTATAGTATTGTCACTTAGGGTGAACCATGTGCCTAGTTCTTATGAAAGTCCCTTTTCTTTATAAAAATGATTGTGATAAAGGCAATCAGTTCTTTTGAGATCTGTTGTTCTAAAACTGTCTCGTGAAGGTGAAGTTTTCGAAGGTTGTTTTATTACTTACAAGTCTAATCCGGCTATACAAAAAACCTTAGCTAATACCAGAGGTATGTAGATTGTATTTAATTATATATTCATAATTTTTGAAAATTATTTTAGTAATTACACATGATGTTGCATATACGATGCACAACGGTTTAAATTAATTATTTAATTAAATAGGCACTTAGGATTTTTTTGTATATTTTTTCAGCGATTCAAAGGCAAAAAAAAAAACGAAAAAAAATAATTTTATTAAAAAAGAAAACAAAATTATACACTAGAAGGTTAAGCGTATTTCTTATGAAAAAGGGGCATGGAGTAAATATAACAGGATAAGAAATGTACCGCATTTTATGAAGTTAAAATCGTAACCTCAGAATTCATACTTTCTCGCCAAATAGTTGATAATAAGAGGGATAAGTTATAAATTTTGGTTCCCTTAGCAACCACATTTCATAATTGAAGGGATAAGTTAAAAATGTTGGTTCCCTTAGCAACCACATTTCATAATTGAAAGGATAAGTTAAAAATATTGGTTCCCTTACCAACCACATTTCATAATCGAAGGGATAAGTTACAAATTGTGGTTCCCTTAGCAACTGTATTTCATAATTGAAAGAATAAGTTACAAATGTTGGTTCCCTTAGCAATCACATTTCATAATTGAAGGGATAAGTTACAAATTGTGGTTCCCATAGCAACCACATTTCATAATTGAAGGGATAAGTTACAAATTTTGATTCCCTTAGCAACTACATTATATAACTGAAGGGATAAGTTAGAAATTTTGGTTCCCTTAGCAACCACATTTCATAATTGAAGAGATAAGTTATAAATTTTGATTACCTTAGCAAACCACATTTCATAATTGAAGGGATAAGTTACAAATGTTGGTTCCCATAGCAACCACATTTAATTATTGAAGGGATAAGTTACAAATGTTGGTTCCCTTAACAACCACATTTCATAATTGAAGGGATAAGTTACAAATTTTGATTCCCTTAGCAACTGCATTTCATAATTGAAAGGATAAGTTACAAATTTTGGTTCGCTTAGCTAACACATTTCATATTTGAAAGGATAAGTTACACATGTTGATTCCCTTAGCAACCGCATTTCATAATTGAAGGGATAAGTTACAAACTGTGGTTCCCTTAGCAAACACATTTCATAACTGAAGGGATAAGTAAAAAATTTTGATTCCCTTAGCAACTACATTATATAATTGAAGGGATAAGTTAGAAATTTTGGTACCCTTAGCAACCACATTTCATAACTGAAGGGATAAGTTAGAAATTAGAAATTTAGGTTTCCTTGGCAACCACATTTCATAATTGAAGGGATAAGTTACAAATTTTGGTTCCCTTAGCAACGACATTTCATAATAATTGAAAGGAGAAGTTACAAATTTTGGTTCCCTTAGCAACCACATTTTATAATTAAAAGGATAAGTTACCAATTTTGGTTCCCTTAGCAACCAATTTTCATAATTGAAGGTATAAGTTACAAATAATATTTTCCTTAGTAACTACATTATACAACTGAAGGGATAAGTTAGAAATTTTGGTTCCTTTAGCAACCACATTTCATAATTGATCGGAAAATTGGTGTAAGTTTTGAGATATTTTGACCTTCAAGTTTTCATTACGTATTTGGTTATGGCAACATACCTCCTTCATGACCCTAATATTTGTCTTAATAACGCTTCCGTCAGTGTCGAAAAACAGTCCAAGACATATCTCCTTTATCCACTTACCCTTTCAAATAAGCCATCGCGAAAGAAAGTTTCAGTTCTCATTGATTCTAGTGACTATATATGGATGTGCACATGTAGTATGGAATGTACAAGTCCGTGAAATTAATGTGCAATTGAAAACTGAATAGTAATTTATCAGATTATTATTGTAAAATGAGTTATTTAGGAATGGATCAGACTATAAGAGACGAAAGGAACTGTTGTTATATTACATATAATTGATAATTTATTGCAATTTATACTAATAAAGGGGAGTGAGGTGAAATGTCCCCCTCCCATACACATTTTCTGAGTACACCACTGCTGTTATCTTTCCTCTATGTCAATGGGTAGTTGTAAAAAAGGTCTTCAGTATAATTTACTGTGAATAAAGGAGTTAACCTAGAATGAATACTTACGATATTTTTTTTATAAAGAGGAATCATTAGAATTATCTTTTGGTATTAAATAGTAACCGTTTTTATGTTATATTAACTACTAAAATCTACACGTAGGGGAAGTGAAGCTATGTGCATCTTGAGTGTGTTGGGTTTACAAATACAAATACAAATATTGACGACCAACAACAGGTTCAAAGCCCAACAAGGTTGGTCCATCTAGTACCTCTTAACTATCCCCCAATGCATATCTAACTTCTTCTTAAAATTCGTTATTCCCTTACAATTAACAATATTCACTGGCAAGTTGTTCCATTTGTCTATTACTCTATTATAGAAATAGCTTTTTCTCCCGTCCCGATTAAAATGGTATTTGTGTAACTTAAATCCATGACCTCTCGTTCTATCACTCATATTAAAATCTAAGCCCTCCACATCTCCTTGTTTGATAAATTTGAATAGTTGAATCAAATCTCCCCTAACCCTTCTCTCTTCCAGAGTATACATATTCAAATTTCTTAATCTCTCATCATAATTCTTGCCTGAAAACCCTTGAACTATTTTAGTAGCCCTGTGCTGAATTTTCTCTAACAATTCAATGTCTTTTTTAAGATATGGTGACCAGAACTGTACAGCATACTCAAGATGTGGCCTTACTAAACCTCTGTACTTGGGATCTTTTTTGTGTAACATTCTGATACTTCTACAACTAGACCAAAACGATTGCTGAGATCATACAATAAATCAGTTTCCGAAAGCAGCCGACACGGAAGTTTAAAAAAATCCATGTGATATTGGAAGTGTAAGGAAAGAAGACAATATCACAAAATTCTACACTTGGTAGTTTTATTAAACAGAAAACTTACACACACGTTTTCAAAAGCACACATTCAAGTAACGCACGCATTCATAAAAATTAGAATTAAAATGAAAGACAACGTAATTAAAAGGTAATTAAAATGAAAGTTCTTGGGCATGGCGATCGAATAGAAGACGTCTTGTTCTTTTATGGAAGTAGCTTCATGAATTCTGTCTTGACAACAATGACGGCATCATCAAATTCACGAATGAACGGATAATTCCGTTTTGTGAACACTTTTTGCCTGCAGACAGAATGAAAAAGATTTTATAAATTAAGAAGATTCAAAATATCATTCCTACTCAGTGTCGGTCCATCTAATAGCGTAGTGTAGCTGCAGCCCTGTTTCCAATTTATTAACATTTTCACGTGGTCTTGATTAAAGAAAAATCGACTATACCTAGGAATCTCTTTAAAAAAGGGGAAGAAAATTTCACCTTGGACTATAAAGGCCACTAGCATTGTGAAGGATTAGGGATGAGCGATATTTGAATAACAGTTGTCACAATAAAAAAAAATTTTGTACAAAGTGCAACCTTTTTTTTAAATTCTTGTTTAGCTTATAAAATGATTCAAATTTATCAAAATATATAAAAATTGTGAAGAAGACAATTTTTCCTATAACTTTCGTGCGTGAGTTGTATGTAACTGACAGAGCATCAAGTTCAATATAGGCGATGAAATATGCATACAAAAATTTACCTTTGAAGGAAAAATCCAGGCCAAGATAAGTTTTTTTTGTCGGAAAGGCCATGCAGAATGTGCCTACATTAAAATTGCATGGCTGATATATGAAGTGTCTACAATTCCCATCACAAGTACCGTAGTCTTGATATGAGTTATAATTAGATCACAGAACCTCTTGGACAAACAGAGTGTGATTTACATACAACTCATATGTTAGTGAAGATGTCAAAATATACCGTTATTTCAATTTGGGATAGTTAAAAGTATTTTCTAGAAATAACAGTTCTTCAAAAGCTCAATAAAAGTAACTTTTCAAAATTGATTTAAATATTAAAAATAAGTTAGTCAAACGATTAAGCGATGACGCTGTTTAATATTTTCCAAAAAAGAGGAACTCGACAATAATTTAATATTGTGTTAAAATATATATTTGTGATTTCATAACCTCATTCAGCAAACATATTTGCTACATAGGAACCGCTACTGTTCTAACTACAACATTATAAACCTAAGACCTATCAGTAGAATTTAAAATAATTTTTTTACTACAAGGTATTCGGAAACACAAACTTTACATAACTTTTATGCTAATAATTAAATATAAACGCCCTTTAGGATAAGAAGTTCAACAAAGGACGCTAACTGTTGGGTTTGATCGTGGAACCTTTCGATCCGTAGCAAGATGCGTAATCCCTCGCGGCCAAACCAATCGACATGTCCGTGAATTATATTACACAATGTAAGGTATCTGCAGTTACTGAAAAATAAATCAGCTTCCTAAAATCACATTTTCAATAAAACTTGATTCGTTATTTGTTTTGTGACGGTTATCAAATTCAACTTATTTGAAACAAGAGTTAAAAGGATGTCAAATTAAACAATATTAGAAGAAAATAAACGGGATATTTTCTAATATTTGTTTGGCTGCATTCAAACTAAAATCTATTGATCTAAATTTTTATACTACATTATTAAAAATAGGTACTCAAAAATAAGTAAAATGTAGTCATTTTTGAGTACATTCGATGCTAATTATGGCTTCGAATACACAAGTTTCAAATAAAAAAAAACATGTACTCAAAAGTGAGTATAACTGAGTAAATGCTTACTTACATAGGCCGCTTTCATAAATCGTAAATATATCGGCAAATAAATATCGAACGTATATTAATCAATAAATATCGACAATTATAACAAAGTCTTACCGGGAATCGTACCCAGATCTTCACGCAGTGCTGTGGCTTATTTGTTAAACTACCAGGGCAATATTAAGAAGTTAATAAATTGAAGACATTTTAAAAAAGGTGTGTCAAAAGAATGGGAAATAAGATAATTGAGTCGTAATAACTCAGTTTCCATTTAAGCAATCGCCATCAAATAATGGGAAAATCATCTTCTGAACAACTATTTTGACTTTGGCAGCTTTATATTAAGATCGCGTGAACAGAAGTTGATATTAGCAATATCAGATCACATTGCTCATTTTTGAGAAAGTACAGTTACTTAAATGACTTGAGTATGTCATCGTTCATTTATGATGCAATTGTACTTGAAGAAAAACAAGTAAATTAAGGTATTCATTTTTAAGTTCCTTTTTCTTAACTGTGTACATAACAAGAACAAAGTTTTGTGTAAGCTCTTTAGCAATAAAAAAAATTACGTTTAAAGTGAATGTTTTATTTTTAATGATAGAGTGTATAGGTAAAAGTCTTTGCGGAAGACCTTATGGAAACACTTTTGTACATAAAAATTTTAACAATTTGAAAATTTAAACTTTTTTTTTCTTTTGCTTTAATTTAGGATTTACTAAATTTTCAGGTGGTAGTACAGGCCATCCAGCCAGTAGGTTGGAAAATGGTTTGGTTTGGTATATATTTATTTAACCCGAACTCTCCCTAGAGATACACGGGTAATAGTTGAAATGACATCGATTAGGAATATTATACATGAAGATCACTATACTTCTAACAAATAGTATGATTTTGAGTTACTAGCTCAATGAATTACAACATGAAATATTTGTGCATTATATCAAGAACACTATGTTTTTGGTTTGGTATGGTTAATCAACGTCGCACTAGAGCTGCACAATGGGCTATTAACGTCGGTTCAGGGCCTATCTCGAACGAAAGACCGGGGAACAATACTTCGTATTTTGACCCATCCAGCAGAAAGAATTAAATACCTCTGTAGGCGTCATTTCAAATACCCAACGGGCCTGAGTGATCCCTTCAGCCTGACTGGTAAAGTAGTAGCGTATCATGCAGAAGGTCCTCGGTTCGATTCCGAGTGATAGCCAAACGTTGCACAGTGACTTCCGCACTGCAGATCAACACAACCGTCGAACAAACACTTGTGACACTACATCAATGAAACCACCACAACTTCAACCAATGGGTTTATGATAACACTTCACGGCAGGCACGTAGGTAAGGGAGTGGTTCAGGGGGGTTCAAACCCCTCCCATTAAAAGTCAAGAAGAAAAAAAAATCGAATTACTGTAAAAATCATAAAAATTTCAATTTCTTGTATAATATTTTTTGTTGAGTAACATGAGGGAAACCCTGGTAATTTCCGGAGTCTTACATCGGAAAGTAGTTTTCAAAAGGCGTCAAAACATGTTTTGAGGTTATTTTTATCTCAAACTAAGCCTCACATGACATCATCATGTTTCATTATTTAATATTTGGATTTCGATTACAAAGTGAAAATATACACAAACTCGATAAACAATATGCTCCAAATATTTATTATTCTAAACAAGGGTTCTCAAAACTTAAATTTGTTCTCGAATTTATTTCCTATTTAGGAGTGATATTTACTCATTTTAAAAATAGGTAATGACTGATATTGGTAACGATTCCATGAAAACTAAATGATGTTGCTGTTCGATATTTATATGCCAATGTATTCCTGTGCACTTAAATAAAAATTAATAAGTTTTTTAAAAAATAGGGTGAGGAGGAGTTTTGAATTTTTTGGGAGTATGAAGGGTTGAACCCTTCCCTTGAAAAATTTATACCTACGTGCCTGCTTCACAAGCATCTCAATCATTCGTTCCTCCGTCCGACTCACTGAGAGGGGGGTACTGTGGAGGTTATTTCATATACCTAACACTCCCACTTGAGCCTGAGTGATCACTTTGGTCTGACTGGTAGAGTATTAGGTTCTCGGTTTGATCTCGAGTGACAGCCAAAATATTTATAGCGCTACACCTCTATACGATAGTAAAGGTGAGTCCCACTGAACTCTAACTGTAACTGCTGGAAGGCTCAAACTTTGTTTCCTCTACGGGCGCGTTGAAACCAATTGAAAGCTGCCATACTGGGCCCCAACATTTTTTTAAAATGATTTAGTGGTGTTTTTTATTACCAAAGCATTGTAGAAGTATTAAATATATATAAATATGATATTTTCTTCTTATAGAATTAATTTTTATATTGCCAAACACATAGTTTTTGCTCTGGCTTTTTATCTACTTCGACTTTGACTTGCAAATGACTTTCTATTTTAATAGCAGATTACATTTAAAATGGGTTTAAAAAGAAAATAAAAAAAACTTACCCAAAAATAATATATGTCGGCGTATTTTAACATGAAAAATATACGAAATATTACGGTATCAAGAAAAGTGTGCCCCATCATGGCGGCATCCATATCGGCTTCAAGTCAAAAAAATTTCTTGCCCTATCCAGAGGTTACAGTTAGAGATCAGTGGTGAGTCCCAGCGGCAGTACGCTGTATCCTTCAGGTGATACGTTATATGTTCTATCATAAAGATTTATTTTAAGGTGAAATGTTAGATATTATAATCCAAGATTGTTTTATGCAGGTGGCATGGATTGTTGGGGGGGGGGGGGGTTGAACATTGTTTATCTGCTTAGCTAATTTAATTGTAAACACGATATCACCATATAAGTTACACAAATTTTTTTTGTTTCTCATATACCACGTTTTCGGCGAAAAGAAATTTTTACAGAGAAAATAATCTTTTTTTAAACACAGGTAAAATAACTTTGAAGAAAATGCGATGAAAAAATAAAAAATAATTTTTAATTTTACGAAAGAGTTGAAAAAAATTGAAGTACTTAATATCAATTTTTTATTTATTAAAACCTTTTGAAATCGGCACTAAAAAATTTAGGTGTGATTTTTGTAAAATTAGCACCAACTTAAAAATGTTGTAATAGGAATAAAATTGATATTAAAAAATTCAATTTTTTCAACTCGTTTCGTAAAAATTTAGTTAATATTTACTTTTTAGCGTGTTTTCCTTAAAATCGTTTTATTATTTAAAAAAGATTATTTTATTTTTCCCTTTTTAAGTTTTAATTTAGAAGATGGCTCCATTTTTCATTTCTCATATACCACGGTTTCGTCGTAAAGAAATTTCGAAAAAAAAATTGCATTTTTTTACTGTACGTTATTTTATTGCATTAACAAGATAAATAGAAAAAGAAGGACGGAGAAAAAGAATTGCACATACATTTATTTATATTTTTTTAATTAATAGAGTTATTTACAAGCTTTAATCATGAACGTTTGAAATAAATTTTACATATATTAATACTATTAACTACGCGAAATGTTTAAGAACACTATTTTAGTGGCGAAAACTTAGCATGGAGAATTTGCGGTTTTATTTCATATTAATATATGAAAATATAGGTATTATGCATTTTAAGCTGCAATAAAAGAAATAATGCGAATGTATTTTGTAAGTTAATAAATAAATATTTGCTCCTTTTCAAAATTTCGTACTTCTATTCCCTAAAGATACAGTTGAGTTAAATACAAGTAGAATTTTTTCCAAGATAAAAACTCGTCTTATAGAACAGTGCGTTAAGAATACTGAAATGCATTGCAATGTTAAAACTACGCAAAAAAATACATAAAATCTAAACATGTTTCAGGAGATGCATCTCTTTTCATCAGCAGAAAAGTCAGTGTGCACCAAGGATAGTGAATACTATATATAGAAGGTGTGCTCGTTTTTCGCTTTTTGAAAGTGGGCAAGGAAAGCACATTTTGGACGTCATTTTTGCTCCGCCTTACTATGGGTTTCTAATCATTCTCATTGGCTGTGTGTTTCAAGCATTGCTACTTAGGTTCGATCCCCGGTTGGGTAACAACTGGTGATTTAATTTTTAATTACCAAAATAAGGTAAATATCTGTAAATAATTGTGTTCAGGTAGCTTCACTGCTAATCTGTCCTTGTTTTGTTAGGTCCCCGTATTTTACTTGATTGAAATTGTAACTCATTTAATATGTCCAATACAAATGCATTGACCGGATGGTTCCGACCAGCATTTTACTTTTTCAAAATTCATGGACATGATCTCGTGGCAGCTAATATTATTTTAATACGCCTAATTTATTGAGCAAAGCTTTTGCAATTTTTACATACTAAATGCAATCCTTAAAATATAATTTAAACTCTTAAAATTCAGCAAATTCTAAATAAAATTAGTGAATATCACTTTTAAATAGTTCACAAAAAAACGAATAGATGGCAGCACCTCACAAACAAGAGCATTAGACACGCCTACAGAAAGTGCGAGGTTGGCGTCACTATGACGTCAAAAATGTGCTTTCCCCGCTTTCCGTCAGACAGTGCGAGAACGAGCACACCTTATATATATTTATACAGTCTTCACTATCCTTGAGTGTGTACAGCAATATTAAAAGAAACAAAGAGTTGAAAGTGTTGCCAAAGAACAAAATCTCAATTGGTTGGAGTTAACTATTGTGTGCCAACAAGCGGGAAATACTGGAACAGCCCCGCAAAAAAAGTCAGCATAAAACCTTCATCAAAATTTTGAAATTGAAGGTTTTATGCAGGAAAAGTGCAGTTTTTTTAAAGATCTATAAAATTAAAGGCTTTTGTTTTAATATCCTTCATAAAAACTGTAAAAAACCTTCATAAAAACCTTCAATTTTTAATCATGTAGGGAAAATGCAGATATTTTAAAAGTTTATGCAGGAAAATTAAAAACTTTAAAAAAAAAAACTGCAGTTTTTTGTTTCAATATCCTTTATAAAACCTTCAATTTGACAATTTTGATGAAGGTTTCATACTGACTTTTTTTGCTTGGCAGCTTTCATTAACAATAAATTAAAATTGCTAAAAATGTGAAACGCCTCCAGGAAGTTAAGTTCAACTGGAAATATGGGTTTGCAAATTAAATGTGGGTCAGAAAAAATCAAATATATGATTATGCTCGCAAAATTGCCTGGCAATGAAGAACTTGATTATCTCTTGTTTGTCAGTGTGTGCTTGGTGCTACTTAAGGCGAATTAAGGAATTTTTCACATACCTGGAAGGGTTTTACATTTTTAGCAATATTGATTGGAGTGTTAATGAAACCTTTGTTGTACCGATATTTCCCGCTTTTTGGCACACAATAATTACTGAAACTGATTCAGGTAATTTTTTATCTTTGGCAACATTTTCAAATTTGGGTTTATTTTCAGTTTCCCGAAACATGTCAAGAAGTTGTTCTATTAACTCAAAACGGCATCAAAACAGTCCTATATTATCTGTATAATAATTATATATTTGCAAAAAGTAATGTAGGGGTATTATATTTATATATATATATATATATATATATATATATATATATATATATATATATTATAATAAAGGCAACTGCTTGCATGGTTGCTTTTCCATAAATGAGTGTCGTATCCATGATTGTCATGGCCATCGCAGTAAACACCATACGTTTAAATTGCAAATCTTACTGTCAGAACCTAGAATATATATTTAAGGTACCTCCAGCTGCACGTCCACTGCTTGCAGTTGCTGCTCCAGCACTGGCAGCAGTTGCTGCATTGCTTCCACCTCCAGAACCAGATGCTGCACCGATTTCAGCTCCGGCACTAGCAGCTGCTCCGGTTCCAGTCATGGCATCAGATGCTGCGCTTCCTCCTGCTCCAGAATCATATGCTGCCCCGCTTCCAGCAGCAGCTCCAAAACCTGCGCCGCTACCATCTCCGGCAGCAGGACCTGCACCGCTTCTATCTCCAGCACCAGAACCTGCGCTTCTTCCAGCTCCAGCAGCAGTAGATGCACCGTTTCCAGCTTCAGCACGGGAACCTGAACTGCTTCCAGCTTCAGCACGGGAACCTGAACTGCTTCCAGCTCCAGCACCATAACCTGAACCGCTTCCTGCTCCGGCACCAGAACCTGCACTGTTTCCAGCTCTGGCACTAGCAGATTCACCGGTTCCAGCCATGGCATCAGATGCTGCGCTTTTTCCTGCTCCGGAACCAGATGCTGCCCCGCTTCCAGCATCAGCTCCAAAACCTGCACCTCTACGATTTCCGGCACCAGGACCTGCACTGCTACCATCTCCGGCACCAGTTCCTGAACCGTTTCCAGTTTCAGCACGAAAACCTGAATTGCTTTCAGCTCCAGCACCTGAATCTGAACCGCTTCCTGCTCCGGAACCAGAACCTGCACTGTTTCCAGCTCCGACACCAGAACCTTCATTGCTTACAGCTGCGGCACGAGAACCTCCATTGTTTCCTGTTCCGGCACCATGTGCTGCATTACTTCTAGCTCCAGCTCTAGAACCGGAACCAGAAGTTGCACCTCTTCCAGCTCTGGAACGAGATGCTGCACCTCTTCCAGAACGAGCTCCAGCTGCAGGCCCAGAAACTACACCTTTTCCTGCACCAGCATTTGCAATACTTCGAGCTCCGGCACCAGATTCTGCACCACTTCCAGCTCCGGCACCGGATGTTGCACCACTTCGAGCTCCGGCACCGGATGCTGCACCACTTCCAGCTCCGGCACCGGATGCTGCACCACTTCCAGCTCCGGCACCGGATGTTGCACCACTTCCAGCTCCGGCACCGAATGTTGCACCACTTCCAGCTCCGGCACCGGATGTTGCACCACTTCCAGCTCCGGCACCGGATGCTGCACCACTTCCAGCTCCGGCACCGAATGTTGCACCACTTCCAGCTCCGGCACCGGATGTTGCACCACTTCCAGCTCCGGGACCGGATGCTGCACCACTTCCAGAACCGGCACCAGATGCTGCACCACTTCCAGCTCGGGCACCAGATGCTGCACCACTTCGAGCTCCGGCACCGTATGTTGCACCACTTCGAGTTCCGGCACCGGATGCTGCACCACTTCCAGCTCCGGCGCCGGATGTTGCACCACTTTGAGCTCCAGCACCAGATGCTGCACCACTTCCAGCTCCGGCACCACCAGATGCGCCGCTTCCAGCTATGGATTCTGCAGCAGCTGCATTTCCTGCATTTCCACTGTTTCCAATTGATCCTGGTGTTTGGGGGGGACCTGTTTTAAAGTAACATGAATTAAACCTACTTGATTATGTATATGAAAAGTTTACGTGACTACGTAACGTTAATAATTTAACTAAAAATAGCATTTAATGATAAAAAAAAGTATTGAAAGAATGCTCATAATCTAATTTTTTTTTTGCTTTACGTATCATTAGTATAAAAACTCTAATAAAGGTTTTTTGTTTAAAAATTTCGATGATGGGATTTTGATATTCGAATAAATTTTGAGGTTCTGTAAGAACATAAAAGCGAAAAGGGCTCCGTTCTTTGAAACTACCTGCAGAATTCGTGATCTTTTCTGTTATAATAGAAAGTAATTTTGAACGTAATAAGAATTCCTCTAAGGATGTTTCTTTACTTCGAAACGAAAAAGTTCGGCGAAGAATTGTAGGTGTGTTCCTCTCTCTCTCTATTTGAATATATTCTTCACAATTTAATAATCGGGAAGTCACATTCACCACTGTATGGTAAGGTTGGGTTATTGCATTCTTCTTGACTAGATAACATTTTAAAACATTTGTGGGAAAATTATGAGGAGTATAATAGGACGATTTGTCAATAATTTCACTATAAAGGCAACATATCATCTAAGCACGCCTGCTCCTTAAGGTTTCTCCAGTAAGCTCTACATGTATCTCTACAATTCTCATAAGTTCAGACTTCTTGGCATAATTCTTTTGTGTCTTGAACTGCCCTTCCTGCTTAAGGTTCCCTTTTCCCAATTGAACTTTAGAATGATATGTTGCCTTTATAGTGAAATTATTGACAAATCGTCCTATTATACTCCTCATAATTTTCCCACAAATGTTTTAAAATGTTATCTAGTCAAATAGAATTGGAAACCTCGTTGTTGTCTTAAATTTCAGCAAACACTCACTGGATCCTTCAAATAGAACTAATGCTACAAAGGTTAAAGAGACCAGACTTAGTTTCCTTTCCTTTCGGTACAAAGGGCAGAGGGGAGAGCGGGTTCATAACCTACGTATGGTAGGTCATTTATCCTTATTAACTGATTTCACCTGGACCACTCATTAGGGTTTTGCACTAACACCTGTTCTTCCGGCTCCTTCTTCCGCAATTGTAACGAATTTAGACTTTTTGGTATTACTTTGTTCGTCTTCAACTGTTATTTCAACCAGTTTAAGTTCCCCAGGCAACAATTTAATTTTAGAATAACATCATATTCAATAGAACTGAAGTTACACAGGTTATACAAACATCTTGAATGGTGCTTAATAAATATCAAATGGTATTATTTACACCGATCACGCAATTAGCATTGAAAAAAGTAAACTTCTAACGTTAGAGTAAAGTATCCTACCTCGGCTTCTAACTTTACTCCGCAGAGAAAAAATAAATAATAGTAAACAAGTATAAATTTAAAAATATGAAAGATTTATCAGAATCTTGAGTTATCACAGAATATATTGATATCCGGTGCATCATTTTAGCTTACCTACATGGTTCTCAAACACTTTAACTAAATTATTGGATTCATTTCTTTGCATTTTTTGAGAATTATATGTTTCGGTGGAAGGATATTATCAACTGCATAAATGCTTAGGATTAGTATTATATAGTACTCTTAATAAAATGATCAATTAAATAACTCACCAAATTGAAATTAAAATTAGTTTTTTAGAATTTAAAAAATTAACTGTACAACAACTGATCGTGAAATAGCAAAATAATTGCAACTTCTTAAAAAACTGTATTGGTTCTTTATATCATAAACCAACGAAGAAAACTATTAACAAATTACCTAAAATAATAACTTTTAAACAATAAAGAAAGTATATACATTTTTATTACCTAATGC
Source organism: Troglohyphantes excavatus (assembly GCA_963932185.1). Taxonomy (NCBI): domain Eukaryota; kingdom Metazoa; phylum Arthropoda; class Arachnida; order Araneae; family Linyphiidae; genus Troglohyphantes; species Troglohyphantes excavatus. Next base: position 4,126,694 of record OZ010671.1, read on the forward strand.
AGTTGAGCCGAACGATGGAACTCCAGGTGAAAGTGGTGTTCCTGGACCATTTGAATTTCCCGTTCCTCCTTCTGGTATTAGTCCACCTGGTGCTCCTGGACCATTTGAATTATCTGGTCCTCCTTGTTGTCTTGGTCCACCTAGTGCTCCTGGGCCATTCGAATTCCCTGGTCCTCCTTGTTGTATTGGTCCACCTGGTGCTCCTGGACCATTTGAATTTCTTGGTCCTTTTTGTGACATTGGTTTACCTGGTGCTCCTGGACCATTTGAATTACTTGGTCCTCCTTGTGGTGTTAGTGCACCTGGTGTTCCTGGACCATTTGAATTACCTGGTCCTGGACCATTTGAATTATCCGGCCCTCCTTGTGATGTTGGTCCACCTGGTGCTCCTGGACCATTTGAATTTCCCGGTTCTCTTTGTGGTGTTAGTCCACCTGGTGCTTCTGGACCATTTGAATTACCTAGTCCTGGGCCATTGGAATTCTCCGGTCCTCCTTGTGGTATTGGTCCACCTGGTGCTCCTGGACCATTTGAATTACCTTGTCCTCCTTGTGGTATTGGTCCATCTGGTCCTGTAAAAACAATTGAAATGAGTATTCAGTGTCATATAAATAATAAAAAAGTATATAACTTATTAATTGCTGTTTGGAAAACTTGAATTAATTTTTTTATAAAACTCTTTTTAATTACTTCATTTTTCTCAATTTTTTTATATTGTGATAATAATTATCAGACAATTCGTACATAACGGCTAAATGTAATGTTGCAGTTAAAGGATTTTTTCATTCATTAAAGTATAAAAAAATTATATAATTTTCACTTTTATACGTATAACTGTAACTTTAGAACGTAACTGTGTTGTTGTTGTTGTATCATGGATATAATGAAAGTTGGTCTCTAAAACGAAATGTAGCTAACTACAGTTTTAATCTTTATTACATGGTAATCACACATTTTTGGGCGATGGTTATTGTCTGGTTATTTCACTACACTTAATAAACCATTAATTTTACTAATAAATAAACCGTTAATTTTATTGTAAACCATTACTTTCTTTATTTCTTGCTCCTATATTTCAGCAACATGTCTAAGATATAAGCGAATTAGTTTAATAACAAATATTATTAATTATTACGTCAATACAGCTAATTGTGAAACAATGCCAAATCAATGTTCTTCACTCAACAAATTGTGATCTCCGTTTTCATTGTATATTAGGGTATTTAGAACATCTCATAATAAAATATTCCATACGTAGATATTCAGAGATGAAAAATCGTTGCGATATAATACATGTAGGAGTAAATAGTAACGAATAATTGGTAATCAAGATATAAAATCAAAACTTATTTGTGCAATTTTTCTTCAAAATGTTAATGTTTCTTCAAAATGTCTTCTGAAATTTTATTTTGTTGTTAAAATTGAATTGACGTCGTTATCCTCACAACCAGGAATCGTCCCTTTTTGAAAGTACAAAATGATCCCCTTTTTGAAGTGAATCTTCTTTATCGAAGCTAGTGACTCTGAATGACCTTGACACGGAAATCAAATATGACACGGAATTCAAAAAATGACACGAAGATCAAACATGAAAATAAAATCAAACATGAAACATTAGTATGCTACATTACAATGTACAACAAAACCTATATATTCTTAAAGACCACGACAGCAGCTTTAATCTCATGTAAGTTTCATTTGATTTCAACAATTGAGAGGCTGAAATGGGGAAGACAGTAAGTCACAAAAAGTATATTTTACTGGGGAAGCAAAAAACGGGTTTTACAAGTATCGTGGACTACATGCAAGTGCCATCTTCCGTCGCTCGTAGAAACTAAACCATTTTGCCGATTGACTTACTGTATATTCCATGCCATTGGCTTGAGCGTTTACTGTTTTTTCCGTGAAAAAAACGAAAAACTCGAAATTAGTGACTTACTGTCTTTCCCATGTCATCCCCTCAATTAGTCAATGGATAATGGATCTGTATTAACATTGTACCTGCGCTATCCGGAAAAAGAAAAAGTAGGGTGGAAAGCCTTAGATTGGGCGACACAACTCATGTTATCTGCACACTGTCTATTTCCCCCTCGTTTTAACATCTGTGAGGCAATATTACTTTAAAACAACCACGAAGACCCGATGGGTTGTCTACGCATTAGAGTAACGGATATATAACCGAAGGGTAGTGGTGCAAATTTCAACATGAGAGTGCAGAGAATTCTGATCGGAGGATTGCCAGGTTCTACCTCGGTATCCGCTAAACAAACATTCGCCGTATATAGAGGTCGGGTGCACTGTCAAAAAGGTACTTAAAAATAAGTACCTGAACCTATTATTTTTTTTCTTTGAATACAATTACATCGTCAATGAGCGAATTTAGTAACCGTTCTTTCTCAAAAATGAAAAGTGTGGTTTAAATATATATATATATATATATATATATATATATATATATATATATATATATATATATATATATATATATATTTAATAACATATTTATATTATGCTTTGTCGATTAGAATTGAAGTTACAGCGTTTAAACTAACCATATTGAAATTGTATACGTATTCTGTTCCACACGTACAACACGCAGAGGGAGGAGCAGGTTAATATTGGGCTATGGGGATTTGAAGGTGATGTGGCTTTAAAGGTTATGTGGTTTTGAAGTATTGACATATTACGTTGATCAAGCATGTGGCAATGTACCCGTATCAAGTTTAAAGACGTATTCCCGTAAAAAGTGAAAAATTACATCAATTATAATTTACCTGGAGCAGGTCCTCCTGCTGAAAATGATCCTGTATCACCTTGTATATTTGAACCTCCGAATCCTCCTGTTGTTGCTTGTGAAAATGCTCCTTTAAATTAATATGAAAAAATACTTTAAAAAAAAGAAGCGTTTATTATATTAATTGTACTATAAAGTTAAAAATAAATTATTGTTTTTAATTAACTAAAATAAAAGCATTTGGCGCTCAACTAAACAGCTTCAGAATTTTATTATGGTGAACTCTCCTAAACTTTAATAAATCGTTTTCCTCAGTGTTGAGTTTTCCTCAATTTGAGTGTTCCGAAACCCTTTTATTTTTATTATTAATGTATAATTGTACATGTTTTAAGCATATTGTGAAATATATGTATATTATAATTTGACCTACAAAATAGCTCTTACTTTACTTAAGTAAAAAAATAGTTTTTAGGAGACAATTTGTTTTATTATAAATAACTATTTATAAAAAAATCAAATACATGTAGTATACGAAACAAATTTTAATGAAAATTCTTATGAAACATTATTCTTACTTCATACAAATGCTTAAAATTTTCGAATTTTTCAAAAAATCCGAGAAAAAAGTTTGTTGAAAAAATATTAAAATTTGCCCCCCCCCCCCCCCCCTCAAAAAAAACCTAGCGTTTAAAAAAAAACTTTAAAAAGTTTAAATTTTGAAAAAAAAATACAAACAATTAGGATTTTTTTGTGAAATATTATTCTTTTATATAAATAATGTATAACATAAGTACATAAGTAACGTCATTTGGTTGCATAATTAAAACTTTGTAACACAAAGTAAAAAAAAAATGGATGGTACAGTGTTCTTTAAAAAGGCAGAAAAATATATTTTACCTGATCCAGCTCCTGACTTTGCACCGTTAAATTGTCCGTTGTTCATGTTCATGGATCCTTCGAAAATTATATTTTATTACATTTCAGGCTTAGATTGCTCTCCAAAAAATCCGTTTTCATGCGAAGAAATACTTTATTTAATATAACGAAATACAGAGACCCATTATTATAAAGCCGACATTTACCTTTAGCATGCTCAATTAAAATCAATTAAAGTAAAACCTTTAGAAGGCGGGTGTTTGATTTTACCTGATCTTAATATCGACCCTCCGCCATGTGAAGGCTTTCCATGATATTTCTTTATTTCGTGTCTTTGAAGTCTTTTTAAAAATTTTATTATATATTAATTAACGTAAAATAAACCCACTTTTTTAAAAAAAATAATAAGCTGAAAACTAATTAAACCCGCTAAAAGAAATTGGGTTTATATTACGTTAATAAATATATAATTAAGCAAAAAATTAAAACGTTGCGCAGGGGACATGAAACAAAGAAAAACCGTGGAATATCCCATTTAGATGATAAAATAAACACTTAATTTTTATATTACATACTCTGTAAAAAAATTGTACTTAAAAATGGTAACATAAACCTACATTTTTTTCTTTGAGTACAATTGCATCGTAAATGAACGATGACGTACTCAAATTGTAGTAACCGTATTTCCTCCAAAGTGAGCAGTGTGATTTAATATTGCTCAGCTTCTGTTCAAGCCCTCTTAACAAAGTGACCTGCCGAACTTAAATTAGGTGTTCAGGAGATGGTTTTCCACATTGTTTGATGCCGACTGCTTAAATGGAAATGAGTTATTACAATTCAATTATTTTATTTCCCATTCTTTTGGCAGAACCTTTTAACATTTCTTCTGTTTATAACTCCTTCACGTCGCCCTGATAGTACAGCGGATAAGGCATTGGGCTGCGATCCCTGATGACCTGGGTTCGATTCCCGGTAAGTCTTAGTTGTAATGATCGATATTTATTGAAAGTGATTTATGAAGGCAGCCTATGTAGGCTAGCATCTGCGTTTTTATTCATTGTGCTTATTTTTGAGTACATGTCATTTTTAAAATTGAAACTTATGTATTCGGAGCCATGATAAGCATCGAATGTATTCAAAAATGAGTACATTTTGCTTATTATATACACATATATATAATAAGTAAAATGTACTCATTTATATATACACAATATATATATATATATATATCTTTATATATATTTCTCTTACGCGGTGATTGAAAAACGCTGTTTTTCTGTATGCTGAGTGGCAACAGTTTGTTTGTTTACGAAATTCTGTTGCGCCCGCATTTTTATTTTGCCATTATGTAAGCCATTTTGACGATTAACCCCTTCAATTCATTGGTAAATAATTATTTTGATGATGTCAGCTTAAATTAGGAAGAATATAAGCCTTATAAATTAAAAAATAGAAGTTTTGAAAAACGCTTTTCCCAACTTTCAATGAAGGAAAAATAATGGTGGCGCCATCTGTTGGCAATTTTAAAAACTAGATTTCTATGAGCTTCATTTTTATGACGTAAAAACTCAGTAAATTACACACCTCTGGTAGGCAAGATTTATGGTAAGCTTAACGTCATTTATGGCCAAAACAAACTACCAATAATGTTAGAAATTTAACTGAAACGCGGGAAAGGTGTGGAAATAAAATAAATAAATAATGGTAGGCTTGCCAGTGGTACCATTGTTTTCATTTGTAATTAAAAAGAAATTAGTTTAATTGATTTTATATTGACTTACATGGCGTAAAAATGTAGTGATGCCAAGATGAATATTAATTTAAATTTACAATTTCAACTTCTAAAGTTTTTAGTAATATAATTAAAAATGTATTGTTACTAGGACACATTGTTATTGTGTCCTACCTTTTAGCGAGCGAAGCGAGAAGTGGTTTGCGAAGCAAACCTATGAGGATTGCGTAGCAATCCTCCGGGGGTTGGCGGAGCGTTAGCGGAGCAGGGGGCGGAGCCTCCTAGTATTTATATATAGTATAATTAATTAATTAATAGGTATTAATACAATTGTATTGGAACGTCTGTTTTAAGTCATCATAAAAAAAAATCCCCAAAACTTAGATACCTGAACTAAATCCATTATTGCCGGCAAATCCGCCATCAACTAAAAAGAAAAGGTAAATAATTTTGTTGTATAAATTTTATAATATTTCTTTTCAGTTCTCCTTATCATTCGTTTATATTGGAAAAAGAAAAAGTGTTAGAACGGGATATTTTACTTGTGTATCATTTGGTTTTAAAAGTATGAATAGGGTATGAATTTTCGAAATAGGACAATATTTTTTTTCAAACAGTTCGATTAATTGAAAATTCCGGATATAAAAACTGCCGGATAACCGAATATTTTTTTTCCAAAAGGTACCCAAGTGAGATATCTCCAACCAACAAAAAGAGAATTTTCTAAATATTTTAATTTCAAACAGAAATCTTGCGTGAACGTACCTGTACAAACATTTAAAAAAAATACATAAGTCTCGGGTCTTTCCTTCGAGATAGGCCTCGACCGTTGCCAATACCCCGCCGTGCAACTCTAGTGCGACGTTTTTTAACCAAACCAATCTCTCCTTTGGTAGCGCTTTGGCGGTTTTGGTTGGAACGCTTTTCAGTCGGTTAAAAATATGTTTAACTTGTAAATAAATATTGTGGCCTCACTACGCGCCTCTCGCGGCATTTTTTCATCTTTACAATATTTTTTCCCCCAATATTATAGTTAATATTCCGACATATGAATTAGTATACTAAATATATTTTTTACCGTTTACTAAATTTGTTAAATGTTTTAAATAAAGCATTGGTTTTGAGGAATTTCAATCTGAAGAAATGTTTACATAAAATCATACTTAGTGCTCCTAGATAACGCATATAATTTCGATCCATGATTGTGAGAAAAATAAACTTTTTAAACTCAAGAATATGCTATTGAACAGAGAAAGAAAATAACGTGTCGTTATTTTATTTAAAGTCGACACTCGAGTATAGCAAAGGTTAATAAAATGTGTCGATACCCAAGTAATACCATACTTTTAAATGGAGTTACATAAAGAACAAACCAACGACAGAAAATTGTATTTTATGATCAAGAACATGCAGTTCTAGTTTAATTAAGAGAACAGGGAACAAAAAGAACTGGTCGTTATTTCAATGACTGCGAGTGGATATTCAAGTCCAAAGGATGAAAATTTTTACCTGCTCCAGCAGATGCAGTTTGACTAGAAAATTGTGCGTTGTATCCTGGAAAAGTTTAATGTCTCCGTAATATCAATGTAATAACTGATATTCGGTAGTACTTGCTTACTATTATTTAAAAATTTTGATAATTTAATTAGTAGTTTCTTACACTATGACGATATTTGTAGCGGAAGGATTAATAAGATATCTATTTTGGTAAACTTATGGTAACACGGTGCATTTTGGCAGTTACCCTGAGAGTTAGGAATGCTACGCCGATGCTTTAACCGTTGAGCAATTTGTGAGCCCGAAAGTAATTATCGGTATTTTGAAGGAACCATATCAGTGAGTCGGATAGGGGAACGAATGAAGAACACCCGTGAAGCGTATCATAAGGATGAAAAGAATCAGGTGTCTGACACATTTTTGATGCTGTAGGCTGTGCTCAAACCGGGTCACCAATGTAGCGGGTTCCGTTTTGTAAATCATCGGGAATCGAACTCTGAACTTTATGAATGCTATTTCTATACTTTAATCGTTGATCTAAAGAATTTGCTCGTGCCCGAGAGTAGGTATCGGATATTTTAAGAAACAGTCACACTAATTATTAAAGTATTAATGTGCTTTTGGGGATTTCAAACGACATTTTTTATCTCTTATGTGGGTGTTTTGTCAAGATTTAATTGGAAAAATCAGCTAGAATTTACTAACATAAAATGTTGGTAAATAAATCTTCTGATAACAAATTGTTAATATTTGAAAGTTCGTTTAAATTTTGTATACTTTCATTTTATTGAATTTCAATACTAAAACATAAAAACACGTTTGAAACTATATTATTCTATTTAAATACGCAATACGTAACTAATGTATTTCTGAACTATCAGTCAACATTATTGAAATTAACTATTAAAATTATTAGTTTTACCTCCTTGTCCGAATCCTCCTCCATATCCTGAAAATATATTCCATATATTTTTCTAAAATGTTTGTACACGTGGTGATGGGTTAACACTAAACATCTACAGTACCATTTTCTTTTTACAGAATAATCTACGGTACCATATTTTTTAACAAAGTAATCCAGAGTTCCATATTCTTTAAGCAAAGCCATCTAGAGTACCATATATTTTTTAAACAAGTAATATAGAGTACCATATGCTTTAAACAAAGCCATATTCTTAAAACAAAGTAATATACAGCTCCGTTTTTTATAAACAAGGTAGTCTAGAGTATCATATTCTTTAAACGAAGTAATTTATTTTACCATATTCTTTAAAGAAAGTTATTTATAGTACCATATTCTTAGAAAGTAATATACAGCTCCATATTTTTTTAAACAAGGTAGTCTAGAGTATCATTTCTTTCAACAAAGTTATTTATATTACCATATTCTTTAAAGAAAGTCTTTTATAGTACCATATTCTTTAAAGAAAGTAATATACAGTTCCATATTCTTTCAACAAAGTAATTTATATTACCATATTCTTTAAACAAAATAATCAAGAGTACCATATTCTTTTGGCGTGCTTTAGCGGTTTTGGTTGGCGCGCTTTTCATTCAGTTAAAAAATATGTTTTACTTATAATTTAAAATTTTGGACCAATATAACAGTTAATATTCTTATATAATAATTAGTATACCAATTATATATTCAAATGTTTACAAAATTTGTTAAATGTTTTTGTTTTTTTAAAAAAAACATTGATTTTGAGGAATTTAAATCTTAAGCAATGTTTAGATCAAAAAACATACTTAGTGCTCCTAGCTAACACAGGTAATTTCTATCAATGAGTGTGAGAAAAAAACCTTTTAAACTCAAGAATATGTTGTTGTCTTTCATTTTAAAGAACAGAAAAAAATAACACGTCGTTATTTTAGTAACTAAAAGTCGACACTCGTGTAATACAAAGTGTTCATAAAATGTGTTGATACCCAAGTAATACCATACTTTTAAATGGAGTTAGATAAAGAACAATCTAACGACAGAAAATTGTATTTTATGATCAAGAACACGCAGTTCTCGTTTAATTAAAAGAACATAAAACAAAATAACATGTCGTTATTTCAGTGACTGCTTTTCGCCATTCGAATCCAAAGGTTAAAAAGTTTTACCTGCTCCAGCAGATGCACTTTGACTGGAGAATTGTCCGTTGTATCCTGGAAAAGTTTAATGTCTCCGTAATATCAATGTAATAACTGATATTCGGCAGTACTTCCGTACAATTATTTAAAAAAATTTGGTAATTATAGTTAGTGGTTTCTTACACTACGGTGATATTAGAAACGAAGGGATTAATAAGATATCTACTTAGGTGAACTTATGGTACCATGGTGCATTTAGGCAGTCATCCGCAATCGAACCATGAGCATTACGAATGCTACACCGATGCTTTAACTTTAAGCTAATGCAATTGCCGATCCCTGAAGTAAGTATCGATTATTTGAAGGAACAACATCGGTGAGGAGCGAATGAAGAACACCCGTGAAGCGTATCATAAGGATAAAAAGAATCAAATCACTGATAATTTTTTTACCGTTTTGGTAATCATCCAGAATCAAACTCTGAACCTTACGAATGCTATTTCAATACTTTAATCGTTGATTTAAAGAAATTGTTCGTGTCCGACAGTAGGTATCGGATATTATAAGGAACAGTTACACTTATTATAAATGTATTATTATGTTTTTAGGGAATTCAAAAGATTTTTTATATCCTCTGTGGGTGTATTGTCAAAAATTCAAATGTAAAAATCAAGCTAGAATATACTGCCATAAAATGTCGGTAGATATATATTGATAACAAACTGTTAATAATTGAAAGTTTGTTTAAATTTTGTATAATTTGTTCTTAGTCAATTTCAATACGAAGACGTAAAATACTTTTAAAACTATATTATTTACTTTATTTAAAATTTTAAAATGCGCAATACATAACTAATTTATTTCTTGTTATGAAATTATTAGTCAGCATTATTAAAATTATCTATTAAAACTATTAGTTTTACTTCCTGTTCCAAATCCTCCACCATATCCTGAAAATATATTCGATATATTTTTCTAAAATTTTTTTTATACAGGGTGTTAGGTTATTATAAAATATACAGTACCATATTCTGCAAACAAGTAATCTCTGCAGTTAATATTCTTAAAACAAAGCAATCAACATCTGTTTTATACAAAGCAGTCTAGAGTACCATATACTAGTATAAAAAATTAATCTAAAGTGTCATATTCTTTAAGCAAAGCAATCTACCATATTCTTTAAACAAGTAATCTAGAGTACCCTATTCTTTAAACACAAAGTAATCTGAAGTACCATATTCTTTAAAGAAAGTAATATATTGTACCATATTCTTTAAACAAAGAAATATACAGTTCCATGTTCTTTAAACAAGGTAATCAAGAGTACCATATTCTTTAAAGAAAGTAATATATTGTACCATATTTTTTTAAACAAAGAAATATGCATTTCCGTGTTTTTTAAACAAGGTAATCAAGAGTACCATATTCTTTAAAGAAAGTAATATATTGTACCATATTCTTTAAACAAAGAAATATGCATTTCCATGTTCTTTAAACAAGGTAATCAAGAGTACCATATTTTTAAAACAAAGTAATCTAAAGTGTCTTAAATCGAAGTAATCTAGAGTATCATATTCTTTAAACTGTGCAGTACCATATTCTTCAAACAAAGTAAAGCATATTGACTAAATATTAAGAATCATACAAATCGGACGTCTTAGCTGCCAAGTGAGCCCCAGTTGCTCAGATGGTAAGACGTTCAGCTACTAATCCGAGGATTGGTGGTTCGAATCCGTGCAATGGACTTGACATAGAAAAGTAAAAAAGTAGTGATCTTGCGATCGGAGGATTGCCAGCTTCTCTACAAAAATACTAGAAAGTCGTCCAGAATATCCAACAAATTATACTGGCGTGTATACGGGACTGGTGCACGATACATCTGATCGGGGTCCAAATTCCCGGCGTCTATTGAAGGCGTTGGGTGCCAGTTCAGGTGTTTCCTCGTCATCTGACCATGGTTCTAAAATAACGAGGTGCAGGTATGAATAATGTGTGTGTGAATGTGTATGTGTTCCCGGGTCTTTCCTTCGAGATTGACCCCGAACCGTCGCCAATAGCCCACTGTGCAGCTCTAGGGCGACGTTAATTAACAAAACCAAACCAAGTTTAGCTGCCAAGTGGTTTATGTCTAAAATAATTCTAAAATGGACTATCACCATTTTCTATTACTAGTCAGCTAGATCTGTCATTTGTCCAAGAGGTATGTATCCTAGTTTAATAGGTTTCCCAATAATGAGTTGGATTACATTCTACCTCAACGTTAAAAGCAATGCGAATTGTGTACTTTAAACGCTCTTATCTCGAAACTTTCTTTTTGGACTTTTAGCACTTGGAAGACAGCCCGTGCAATTGTATATTGTCGATTAAAAGTCAAAGTTCGGAATATTTTTCATGGCGTAAGTAGAAATATCAAGCAATCTAACTTTTAATAATGAGTTGTTTACTGAACATTAACGTTTTTTTTGTGCCATCCAAGGAAAGAAAACAATTCAAAAATGGTACCGAAATCAAGAATTTACGGGGCAAGGTATACTTTACAAGGCAAATTCCTGCGGGACAGATCGGTGTTTCCTTCGGGACAGATCCCGAATTGTCGTCAATATCCCATTGTGCAGTTTTAGTGAGAAGTTAGTTCAAAGAAACATCCATTAGCATCCAATCTGAATCTATTCGAACTATATTTAACATTGTTTAGTAGTCATTTTGCTGATATATTAGGTACACTGACGTGAAAACGTCTTTAAAATTAGAACGAGTACATCGACAGAAACTTGAGAGAGTCATGCAATGCTTCCCGATAAAAAATCGTCTGTGGTGTAAACTTTCGGCGAGTTTCTTCGGAAAATTTATCAGCTCTCATACGGTAAATAACCCAGTAAATAAATTCAATTATTCGAAAAGTATAGACACTAACATGATGCAGTTTACACAGATATATTATATACACTGGAACGAATGGGATTTTTTTAATAACGAAAACGAATTAGGTTTCTTTTTATAGTTTTTATCTCTGTAAACCTCTGGCTTCCAGAAGTTTTATACTTGCAAGTAAACTTTAATTTGTAAAGATAACATGCTTCATCTTGGCAGAACCTTTAAATTCGTTAATAAATTTTAACCCTTTTGCTGCCACAATAGTAAAAAAAAATGAATGACCAAGGTGCTACATTTTTTTTTATTCTTGATTTGCTTTTAAAATTATTCAAATTTGTCAACATGTATGAAAATTAAAAAAAAAAATCTTTGACTTTCATGCCTGCAGGTAACTAACTCAATGGTAAAATATCAAACTCGCATACAAATAATAACATTTCAAGGAAAATCCATTACAAGATCAGTTTTTTGTATAGGAAGAATGTGCCTACATCTATATTACATGGTTTATATGAAATGTATCCAATTTACAGCACGAATACCACAGTTTGTGATATGAGTTGTATTTAACTCATGGAACCTCATGAACAAACAAGGCGTGTATTAAATACAACTCATATGGCAGAGAAAAGGGTTAAATGCTGTTGGTATAGCGAAATGAAGTAAATCTGAGACAACTACAACGCCACCTGTCGGTAACAATGTAACTAATTTAGCACAATTTTTTTTTATATAAAATAAATTTCATGTTCGAATATACATGGAGTTGACAATTAGTTGTAGCGAGCTCGTGATTGGGGGGGTTGCCAGATTCATTCCTAAAATGTCGTCCCAAAATATCATCCATAATTTCATCTCCCGTGTGTTGTGGAATTTGTAGCCCCCGAGATACCATCGTCGGCCATCGACCAGAGAGTTGCCAGTTCGAATACCGCTGATACAAGAGACTTGGCAAAAAAGTTAAAATGCCGCGAACTTGTGATCGTACGGTTGTCAGTTTCTCTGCGAAGTAACAATACGTCATCCAAACTTACCTCACATTTCTGCGGCGTGTATACGGGACTAGAGCACATTAAATCTGATCGGGGTCCAATGTGCTGAAGCCTATTGAGGTTGCGTCGGGTGCCAGCTGAGGGGTTGTGCTCGTCATCTGACCATGGTGCAAAAATACGAAGCGTTGTTTCCTGATCTTTCATTCGAAAAAGGCCCCAAATCGTCTCCAATAGCCCAAAGTGCAACTCTAGTGTATCTCTATTATTATCTAAACCAAATATCCCATTACAACATAAGCGATTGGAGCACATTAAATCTGATCGTGGTCCAATGTACGGAGGACGCTTATTGAGGCGTACCAACTTAAGTATTGTTTCGTCATCTGACCATTGTTACAAAACTACGACGCTTTACTTGGCTGTGTTAAGACTCTTAATAAGGTCAGAAATAAGCAGCAGAAAGTGTAACCATAACCATATGAGGAAATGTGTTCGCTTACCTCCTCCAAATGCACCTGTGCCTAAAGGTGGTCCTACACCAGGACCCATCCCGGTGTTTGCTCCTGCAAATGCTCCTGTGCTCGAGCTTGCACCTCCTTTAAATATAGTGAAAAATGTATTTAAAATGTATGCATACTGTGTACACAATGTCGTCATAATTAAAAATCCATAACTTAAATTAAAAAAAAAATCTTTTTGTTAGCTTCTCTAATTTTTCCTTAAACATACACCTTTTCATGATATTAAAGATCCATAAATCAAATATAATGTTGAGTTATAGTCAATTTCATATTGGTCCTAACCCCAGTTCGAAGAGGGATCAGATAAAAGAAGGCCTTATATGACAAGTAAATTCTAAAAATGTCCCTAAATACATGGTGAGTTGTACATAAAAAGAATGGTAAACTTTCATAATATATAACTTCCACCAAAACAAAATGTTGGACCTGAAAACAACTACTTACATACGAAAAATGCCCTTTTAAGTACCAAAACTTTGATTGCAGGTGATACATTTGGTTTTCCTTATTTCCTGTACCATTTTTCTTTTTTTTATTACCGGCAGTACAGTAGACTCTCTATGTTATAGTGACCTATTCGTTATAACGACAGCCACTTAACCTATATTTCCTCATCGTCCTAAAAATAGGACAGCACACATATTCTTTTGCATATTTTAATTCGAAATACAATATATTGCTTAAGAATCATTACTATATATTTACCTTTGTCGCAAGTATAAATTAACGTTGGGTACTTTTTATGAAATTTTTAAAATGGCGATTTATGCAGATTTTTTTAAAAACTTTTTTAACACACAATTTTTTTTTTAAAGTTTTGAGGTCCTAGAAAAACATACACTCAACTTTATTAAGGTAACATTCCATACTATTATATCAGTATAAAAGGATTGTCAACAAATTTTTAGAGGATCAATTTTCCTTGCATTTGTGACTGTCTTAAAAATAGGAAGTTGGTCCAATCCACAAATATTTAACCCCCATCAATTAGTATTGGAGATACTCATTTCTTTCTCCATTATATTCCAAAAATTGCTATCTACAATTAACGCAAGTGCCTAACACCTGCTTGACAAGTGCATATTACGTGTCACACAGTTGGGGGTGGGGAAAGGTAAATTATTCTCAAATAATCTGATCATGAACACTGAACTCTAACTGTAACTTCTGGAAGGCTCAAAACTTGTTTCTTCTATGGGCGCATTGAAGCCAATGTGCCAATGTGGAAGCAGCCATACTGAACTGAACCCCCAAAATATTTTAAAGAGATTTAGTGGTGTATTTTAATACCATAGCATTGTAGAAATATTATATATATATATATATATATATATATATATATATATATATATATATATATATATATATATATATATATATATATATATATATATATATATATATATATATATATATATATATATATATATATATATATATATATATATATATATATATATATTTAATTTTTACATACATATTTAATTTAAAATAATATTAATAATGATTTTAAAAGAATATATTAATACATATTTACAATTTTTACAATATATTTAATTTCTTCCAACAGCCACGCTTCCAATTGCAATAATCAGAAGAAAAAAATCTTCAAAGTATTTACAACTACTATGCAGTTGTAATTGATAAAAAGTAGCAGGCCTAAAGACAGAGGCTTTAGGTTTGGTCATGCTGGCCTAAATTAAAATCGGGCCCTGTATATGACGAATTTTATAAAAAAAACTTTTATAAATTTTATTTTATGGTATTCACCGCATTCAGAATTTATAACATTTTACATAAAACTTTTAAGATACTCACCAAAACCGAAACCTTGTTGAGCTGAAATAAAGATTTTTTTTTACTTTATAAATTAGTGTTCAAGGAACGTTAAAATAAAGGAAATAATACTTTTAATATTTCAGAGCTATAATAAAATATTAAATACTGTGAATAAGGGTTATTTTAACCTTTGAAAATTCGTCAATCCGCAAACGAACTTTAAAGGTGGAGAACATGTCCTCTCGCTTTACCTCCGTAGCGGCCGCGCCCAACGTTCGAGACACATAATTTGTTGATTCCAGTGTCTCGGAAGTAAACCAACCGATCCAGTGTCTTGCACATCAAGAGCAGCAGCAACGGAAGAAAAGCGCGAGCACATGCACTGCAAAAATAAAGGCACTTAAAAATAAGTACCTGGACGTACTCGTTTTTCTCTGAGTACAATTGCGTTGTTAATGGGCGATGACACACTCAACTTTAAATCGACTATTTGTGACTTGTGTTTGATTAAAATTAAAATTATTAGAAGTTCTATGGTTTTATTTGACTAGTTTAACTTGTTGACAGTTTAAACTATTTTTTAGATAATTGTGTAAATGGGACGATTTGCACGAGACGAGCTCTAATAAATGCCTTTTGTAGTGATTGATTCATTAAAAATTATTTATTAAAAAATTAAAAGTGATTTATTAAAAATTTTCATTTAAATGATTCATTAATAATGGTTCCTTAAAATGATTTATTAAAAATTTTCATTAAAATGATTCATTAACAATGGTTCCTTAAAATGATTTATCAAAAATTATTTATTAAAAAATATTCATTACACGATTCATTAAAATTATTCATTACACATGATTATTCATTATCATTATGTGTAATGATAAAATTATTCATTACACGATTCATTAAAATTATTCATTACATGTGATTCATTCAAATTATTCATTACACATGATTATTCATTATCATTATGTGTAATGATAAAATTATTCATTACACTTTAAAAATTATGCATTAAAATGATTGATAAAATGTTTTGTTATTAAAAATTATTCATTTAAAAGGATTCATTAAAATGATTCATTAAAAATTATTCATTAAAAATGATTTATTGAAATTGATTTATTAAAAATTATTCATTAAAAAGGTTCATTACACATGATTCATTAAAACTACATATGATTCATTAAAGTTATTCATTAAATTATTTGTTAAAATTATTCATTAAATTATTTGTTAAAATTATTCATTAAATTATTTGTTAAAATTATTCATTAAATTATTTGTTAAAATTATTCATTAAATTATTTGTTAAAATTGTTCATTAAATTATTTGTTAAAATTATTTTATAAATTATTTGTTAAAATTATTCATTAAATTATTTGTTAAAATTATTCATTAAATTATTTGTTAAAATTATTCATTAAATTATTTGTTAAAATTATTCATTAAATTATTTGTTAAAATTATTCATTAAATTATTTGTTAAAATTATTCATTAAATTATTCGTTAAAATTATTCATTAAATTATTTGTTAAAATTATTCATTAAATTATTTGTTAAAATTATTCATTAAATTATTTGTTAAAATTGATCATTAAATTATTTGTTAAAATTATTCATTAAATTATTTGTTAAAATTATTCATTAAATTATTTGTTAAAATTATTCATTAAATTATTTGTTAAAATTATTATTTTAATTATTTGTTAAAATTATTCATTAAATTATTTGTTAAAATTATTCATTAAAATTTTTTCACATCAATCAAAAATTTTATTATTTAAAAGGATTTTTTAAAGCGAATTCAGTAAACAGGATTCATTAAACGATTCATTAAACAGGATTCATTAAATGGTTCCTTAAAAATTATTCATTAAGGTGTACATACACACTATAAAAAACGAAAATCGGCAAAAAATTGAAAAATATTTTTTTGGTTCTATAGTATTCCCCAATTCAGTATCTTTCAGATGATACCAAGATTGAATAAATATTCCAAAAACTTTTTTATTTACAAATTGTTATTCTATGGCCGCGCTTGCAATGGCAATATGTTTTGTAAACTTTACACTTGATTTCTGAAGAACTGTATTTTTAACATATATCCCTTCATTCGAAACATGATAACTCAAGTTTGCTTGTACATTTTGAGAAAATTATTTTTTCTTTTAAATTTATATTAGTTGTAAGATGTTATGACCCTCCATCAAAACGATTTGTTCAAAAAATAATTTTTAATAGAATTTTAAAGTTGAAAATTTGAATAAAAAAGTGTTTTTTTAGGGACTGTCGAGGTAAAAAATTATTTAAAAAAAAACTTTTAATGCTACAATCTTTTTGGAGGGTCATAACATTAAGAAAGATACTGCGAGTAATTTCCAACAAAAAATATGCTTCTAGATTAATTACAACTTGCGTAATCACGTTTGAAAAAACATGCTAATTAACATATAAAATGCTAATTAGGTAATTTGTATTTTATTTTATTCAGAATTTTTTTAAATGATTCATCACTATTTTTAAGGTGTTTTTCTACACGAAAAAACTAGATTTTTAAATTCATAAATAAAAAAAAAATGTTCAAGTGTATACGTACACCTTAAAATGATTTATCAAACATTATATATTAAAAATGATTCATTAAAATCGATGTAATAAAAATTATTTGTTAAAATGTATTCATTAAAAATGATTCTTTACAATGATTAATTAAAATTATTTATTATTTTTTTATTAAAAATAATTAATTTAAAAGTACTCATTAAACAGGATTCATAAAAATGTTTCATTAAAAAGATTCATTAAAATGATTTACGAAAAGTAGTTATTAAAAAAAATTCATTTAAAACGGTCCATTAAAAAGATTAACAAAAAAATATTCATTTAAAACGGTTCATTAAGCTGGATTCATTAAAAGGATTACAAAAAAATATTCAATAAAATGATTTTTTAAAATTGATAGATTCATTAAAAATGATTCATTTCCAAGATTAATTAAAATTAATTTATTAAAAACAATTACCATTCGATGATGCGAGGATAAAACCACAGACATACAGGAGAAGCAGTGTGGCACGCATAGCTTTACTAGATCATTAACACTAAAAAACGCATGACATAGGATGTCCACATTAATCTGAACTTAAGTAAGCACCAGCCACTGATCTGCCATACCGATAAACCTTTTGAATCATCGCACATGCAGTTTAATCCGCAAACTGCTGATTAACCAATGTGTTCGTATAGGAAACGATTCTGGAATATGGATAAGGTTTCGAAGTTGAATGCGGATAAATTTATGTATGAACAGACATTGATTTAGAGATACCGGGTGCTTCAGAAGGAATTAATCTAGTGTCATATTATGTTCTTTCTTTGATTCTAATATGTTTGATTTGAAGGAGAAAGTTAGACTGGGTTAAATTTATTTGTAAACAATAAAATGGCGCAGAAAGCAGTTCATTCCATTTAAAATTTAAAAATTGAGATAATATTTGTTGTAATATTTTCATTTTCGATATTTCATTGCTCTTTTTTGAAAATAAAAATAAATGTTACTTTACATGAAACAGGTGGACATTGAATGATGTATATTATACTGTAAAAAACAGGTATTTAAATATGAGTACCTACACCTACTCGTTTTCCATTAAGTAGAATTGTATCGGAAATGAGAGATGACGTACTCAAATTTAATTAAAGGTACATTCTCAAAAATCATAAGTGTGGTTTAATATTGCTCATATCAGCTTCTGTTCACGCCATCTTAACAAAGTGACTTGACACACTTAAAATGGTTGTTCAGAGGCAAGGATAGTGAAGACTATATATAGAAGGTGCGCTTGTTTTTCGCTTTTTGAAAGTGGGCAAGGAAAGGCAACTATTTGACGTCATTTTAGCTCCGCCTTACTTTTGACATCATTTTAGCTCCGCCTTACTATCGGTTTTTGATCATTCTCATTGGCTGTGTGTTTCAAGTATTGCTACTTAGGTTCGATCCCGGTTGGGTAACAACTGGTGATTTAATTTTTAATTAGCAAAATAATGTAAATATAGGTAAATAATTGTGTTCAGGTAACTTTACTACTAATCCGTCCTTGTTTTGTTATGTCCCCGTATTTTACTTGATTGAAATTGTAACTCATTTAATATGTCCAATACAAATGCATTGACCGGATAGTTCCGACCACTATTTTACTCTTTCAAATTCATGGACATGCTCTCGTGGCAGCTGATATTATTTTAATACGCTTAATTTATTAAGCAACTCTTTTGCAATTTTTCCATACTAAATGCAATCCTTAAAATATAGTTTAAACTCATAAAATGCAGTAAAAGTAACTAAATAAAGTTAGCTTATCACTTTTTAATAGTTAACAAAAAAACGAATAGATGGCAGCACCATCAAACAACGCGCCCGCATCTAGTTCAGTCTTGCCACTGGTTCAAACGAGAGCATTGGACACGCCCACAGAAGGCGAAAGTAGGCTTCACTATGACGTCAAATAGTTACTCTTTCCGTCAGGCAGCGCCAGAACGAGCACACCTTATATATATATATGGTCTTCACTATTCTTGGTTCAGAGGATGGTTTTTCACATTTTTTCAAACTGAGTGATTACAACTCTATTTTATCTTTCTTATCATCATTTTGTCACACCTTTTTAACAATTCTTCTGTTTATTACTTCTTTAAGTTGCCTTGGTAGTTTAACGAATAAGGATCTGGAATGCGGTGCCTGATGATAAGGGGTCGATTCCCCCGGTAAGTATTGGCTGTAATTATCAATATTTATTGAAAGTGATTGATGAAGGCAGCCTATGTAGGCTAGCATCTACTCTTTTAATTCATTATACTCATTTTTGAGTACGTCTTTTTCAAAATTGGAACTTATGTATTCGGAGCCATGATCAGCAACGAATGTACTCAAAACTGAGCACATTTTATTTATTTTTGAGTACTTATTTTTGAAAGTGTGGGACTAAATAATCAGGTAGACACAGTACACAATTCCTATTATACCTCAGAGGTTGGTTAACGTATACTTTGAGCGCGCGCTTACTCAGCCTGATTCTTTTCTTCGCGTGTTTGGTATGCCTTAGATCTCTCCACACTTATTTATAATTTTAAGATTCTTGGTATAAATTTATTTATATTGAACTTTTCTTCCAACCTGTTTAAGTATCCTATGCCCGCAATTGAACTTTAATATATTATTTTGGCTTCATACTGATGTCGTTGACAAATCTCCACCTTTTTACTCCAAATAATTTTCACACCAATTGTTTAAATAGTTAAAAACATAGATATTGTTAAAACATTATTTATTGTTTAAATATTTGTACTCGTTATTATAATCAATTTAAGCACACACTACTAGCCACGACCCGTCAATTAGAACTAAATTTCCAGATGATAAATAGGTGAAAGTATGCATTGTAAAGGAATGTGCTTAAAAATGAGTACATGAACGTATTTGTTTTTCTTCGAGTATAATTGCATCGTAAATGAGCTATGACATACTCAAATTTAAGTAATCGTACTTTCGCAGTGTGATGTCATATAATATGGCTTATATCAGCTTCTGTTCTGGCCATCTTAACAAAGCGACCTGACAAACTTAAAAATAGTTGTTCAGAAGATGGTTTTCAACATTTACTGCCCATTATTACTGCCCCAATTATTTTACTGCCCAGTCTTTTGCCACACCTTTTTAATATTACTTCTGCTTATAACTTCTTCATGCTCTCTGATAGTATATCGGATATAGCCCTGGCTTTCGATGCGAACGACATAGGGTAACCGGATTGAGTGCGATTCCCGGTTAGTCCAGATTGTAATTGTTGAAAGTTATTGAAAGTAATTTATGAAAACAGCCTATGTAGGCAAAAAACTGCTCTTTTTATTCATTTTTACTCATTTTTGAATTCATATCTTTTTCAAAAATGAAACTAATGTATTCGGAGCTATGATAAGAATCGAATGTATCAAAAATGTGTACATTTTACTTATTTTTAGGTACCTATTTTTAACATCATTCCGTAAATATACCATAGTTTAGATAAATTTTTTATTTGGGAATTAGCAGCCAATCCGATAACATATATCTTTCTAAAATCTAGAAAATTCATTCGAATTAAACAATTGCAATTGTTTGTTCACTTTTTCACCATCTATGCAGTACGTATTAGGGCTGCTTTTCAAACTATTTTTGTGCAAATTATTGATTAGTCACCAAATCCAAAGTTTAACCAGATATATCTGATGCATGTGGAATAAATCCCCTTTACACGAAGATCACCAATGAACTGTAAAAACATAAAATACCATCCTCTCGCGTAAAGCAGGAAAAAATTTCATTTGAAGGTCCGATAATTACACACACACACACACACACACACACACACACACACACACACACACACACACACACACACACACACACACACACACACACACACACACACACACACACACACACACACACACACACACACACACACACACACACACACACACACACACACACACACACACACACACACACACACACACACACACACACACACACACACACACACACACACACACACACACACACACACACACACACACACACACACACACACACACACACACACACACACACACACACACACACACACACACACACACACACACACACACACACACACACACACACACCACACACACACACACACACACACACACACACACACACACACACACACACACACACACACACACACACACACACACACACACACACACACACACACACACACACACACACACACACACACACACACACACACACACACACACACACACACACACACACACACACACACACACACACACACACACACACACACACACACACACACACACACACACACACACACACACACACACACACACACACACACACACACACACACACACACACACACACACACACACACACACACACACACACACACACACACACACACACACACACACACACACACACACACACACACACACACACACACACACACACACACACACACACACACACACACACACACACACACACACACACACACACACACACACACACACACACACACACACACACACACACACACACACACACACACACACACACACACACACACACACACACACACACACACACACACACACACACACACACACACACACACACACACACACACACACACACACACACACACACACACACACACACACACACACACACACACACACACACACACACACACACACACACACACACACACACACACA